>OZ023313.1:30344910-30763820 GCA_964007375.1 Ophion obscuratus
GACGGTACATTTTTTTTCAACTATCTTGTAGAGCATCGAAAACTGCAAAAAAAAACATTCAGGGGTCGAAGTCGTTCAAGGTCATTTAAGATCAAAAAGTGGCATGAACTTTATTTTTATGTGAAATTACCTTTATTCACAGTAGATCTTCAAAGTGATTACCATTGGAATCAATGCAGTATTGCAATCTCCTGATCACGGATTGTGTAGAATTTCTTATCACTTCGGCACTTATCGAATCACAGGCTCGAAGAATTCTCTCATGCATATCATCCGGCGTAGTTGTACGTTCTTTATAAACAAGATCTTTCAAGTATCCCCACAAGAAAAAGTCCAGAGGCGTCAAGTCTGGCGAGCGAGGCGGCCACGATACAGCTCCTCTGCGTCCAATCCAACGATTTGGAAATCTCTTTTGCAATTCATTTCTAGAGGTATTTCTTCCAATAACAGACCTAATGTTTCTTGAAGGAATGTGGTGTACTTCCTACCATTAAGATTCCCTTCGATGAAATAAGGGCCTATGATTCTATTCCCAATAATCCCACACCATACATTAACCGACCACGGTTTTTGGTGTGCAACTTGCCGCAGACAATGTGGATTTTCAGTTGACCACAAATGCATGTTATGCAAGTTAATGTTTCCCTGATTCGTAAATGTTGCCTCATCAGTAAATAAAATCCGATTAATAAATGAGTCATCTCTCTGAATCTGGCGTTGAGCCTATCGGCAGAATTTAGTGCGATTCATGAAATCCGTACCAGTTAATTCCTGGTGGAGACTGCTGTGGTAAGGATGATATTTATGACGATGTAGAACACGTAGAATACTTCTTTGGCTTACGCCAAATTCCTTCGCAAATTGACGAGAACTCGCACAAGGATCTCGATGAACGGCGACAAGAACACCAATTTCCGTTTCTTCGTTATTAACTCGCTTTTATCGGTTACTTTCCCGACGGGTTAAGGATCCAGTTGTCCTCAGTTTAGTGTACAAAATTTGAAATGTACGGCGTGTAGGATGATAACGTTCAGGAAATCTTTCAGCGTATAAGTCTCTAGCTCTCACTGCATTCTTCTGACATTCTCCGTAAATTAGGTGCATATCAGTTTGCTCTTCAAAAGAATACATCATTTACATTCCCTTGATTCATTAATACTATTCTCACCATTCTTACTATCGTTATCTTGGGTTTGTTTGGGCGAAACATTGTACAATGTTCCGTGTACATTGTAGGTTTGGTGCCGTTGTTTACATACAAGACAATGGCAAGAGTTCGGCGATAAGTGCCGAAGTGATAAGAAATTCGTGATGAGGAGATTCCAATACTGCATTGATTCCAATGGCAATCACTTTGAACATCTACTGTGAATAAAGGTAATTTCACATAAAAATAAAGTTCATGTCACTTTTTGATCTTAAATGACCTTGAACGACTTTGACTCCTAAATGTTTTTTATGCAGTTTTCAATGCTCTACAAGATAGTTGAAAAAAAATGTACCGTCCCGTTTAAAAAAGTAGAGGTGACCTTTACTGTGCGACAACGCCTCCACTGACATAAAAATAATTTGATGACCACTTTCGTACGGTACAACTTTTGTTTCAAACATTTTTTTGTGACATCGATAATTACAGAGATATTCAAGGTGGCAACAGTTGTGTATACAGGGTGAGGCAACTAAAGTTTTACAGCGCAGTAGCACTTAAATTATTGATCATATCCAAAAATGTTTCAAACAAAAGTTTCAGTGTTCGAGAAGGCCGTCATACTGGACTGCCCTATTTTTTTATCGGTCGAGGCGCTGAAGCTACGTCAAGGTCAACTCCACTTTTTAAAATGGAATGGTACATTTTTTTTCTACCATCTTGTGGAGCACCTCAAGCCGCAAAAAACATTAGGCGGTCAAAGTCGTTCAAGGTTATTCAAGGTCATCTATCAAAATGAAATACAAATCTAAATATCTCGGTTCACTACCAAATATTTGGTAGTGATCCGAGATATTTAGATTTGTATCATCAATACTGACTTGTCACAGATAGAGGGCTGGACATCAGATAACTTTCTACGAATTTTATTATCCCAAACAACTGTTGTTTGAAACCTTTTTTAATCGGGCCATTAATTATCGAGATACGGCAATTTTTAAGTTTTCAACCCCTATTTGTTAGAGTTGGGGCAAGTTGAGGGGCAACATTTTATTGGGGTTGTTATCAGTATGAAACCATCTAGTTTCGGCAAAAAAAATCATATTCTACGCGAAAAAGTGCTGGGTTTTCGTCTCTTTTACTAGACTACCCGCGTAGAAATTTCGATGGGGCCAAAATCAGAGCCCGATCAGGTTGCCTGACTTTCCTGGTAAGGCACTAATAAGGCAGCCTGAAAGGGCTCTACTAGGAAATGTAATGTTGTGTCACATATGGGCCTAACCTGGTTGCCTATCAGGCCCCCTATTAGGTTGCCTGATCAGGCCCCTATCAGGTTGCCTGATCAGGCCCTATCAGGTTGCCTGATCAGAAAGAAATGCATATAATATTTCAAAAATCAAAAATGGAATGAACCACTTAATTTAGAGTTCCACTACAATGATTTTGTATCATAATTCGTTATTCCCTGGCTGCTGAAATGTTTTTGTTCGAAGAAAATATTTCGCCTATATGGGAATCGAACCTCGTACCTACCTACTCAAAGCTACGCACGCTGCCCCTATGCTACCGAGTGCTTGTAACATCTTGGTTCCACATATGGCATAAGAGACCAAATGAATTCCTATAATTATTTGTTGTATCAGATAAAATATATCAATTAGTTAATATCATTGTGACAGTTAAAGAGGTTTATCGACTAAAATGCTATAGATTTTTGACACTTAACCTTATATTATATATATATATATATATATATATATATATGTATAATTCCTCTCTCTCTCTCTTCGCCTTACAAAGCTGCCAAAATCTGCTAACACGCATCCGAGTTGCATAACGTTTTTTGTCGTGACAGTCCATAGCACCTTTTTTTAAAATAGAATTCAGGAATGCATCGAAACTCCGAAGTTACGATGCTGTACAATCGAAGTTTCCATGTGAAAAATAAGAGGTTATGTGCATCTATCGACTGCTGAGGCAGTTATAGGGCAAGCCTATTTGAGGCCCTATCATGGAAAGCCTTGGTAGGCTATCGGGGAAATCCTTATTAGGATCTTATTAGGGACGGCCTTAGTAGGGCCATTTTAGTATAGCCTGATTTAGGGCCTAAATACTTCCGGCCCGATCGAGGCCGGATCAGGATGTCCATAATAGGTGTTACCCGTTTCACACCCCGATCGGGGCCTGATCCTGGTCAAGCTAACCCTAAGAAATGTCTATTCGTATATACGCCCTTTGCAATAGGATCCAAAAGTATGCACTTCCAGGGTAATGATAACGAAATAAGTTCGTTGTATATTTTTTTTACGTTTTTAATACTTTCTGCCGTTCTTGAAAATATGTTTGTCATTTAAACTGTAGGAGTCTTCCGGTAGAGGTAACCTCAACTGAGTATTTTCGTCGCAAGGTATTTCCGAGTTTTTCGGTGATCACAATGTGTTCTTTCACCCTTTATTCCAACACTTGTATTTTCATCACGTATATTCCGACGAACGTACTTTTACTTCGTCTACGTGAGTTACTCCGGATTGCAGCAAGTTTGAAGAATATATTCGTTGAAGCGGTCGCTCTACGTACCGCCAACAGATTGAAGGGGCTCAAGTAGAAGAGGTTGAACGAGAGCAGACGGTAGAAGGAGAGGCTAGGAACGAAGAGAGCTAATGCTGTGAGTATGCAAGGAACTTCCCTTAAACGTAGCAGACGGAGCGTCTTTTTCTTGCATTGTGTGCTTACTGGTCTCTTCCGCTTTCATTAGGGATTATTTCTTGTGAAAACAGCTCTTCCCTTGGCTACATCTACTAGTGAACAGCGTCGATTTACGTCGAACTTTATAGAGAAAACAAAATGAGAAAATCGATCTTACTACAGTTCTAGATTCTTCAATGCTTATTGTTCTTTTGAGGGTTCCGTACGCGAAGGGCAAAACGGAACGGATAATTTAATGTATACATAATACAATCAATTTATAATGAAAATACATAAAATTATTGTTATTTAAATACTTACAATACCAAATGACTCATCGTGGAGTCGGTGCCAGCTAAAAATGAGAGTCTGACGTCACGGAAGAAACGAGATTGCAAATTTAAAAAAGGCCGTAGATCGTATATTTAGTTTATTTTTCTTCGCCTTCTCTTTTTCGGCGTAAAATGTGACAACATTGGCAATTGGCTGGTACCGACTCCAAAAATAAGTCATTTGGCATTGTAAATATTTTCATAACAATAATTTTATATATTTTCATTATTAGCTTACAGCCGGAGTATATAAAGTTTTCTTTAGCTGTCATCACCCCATATGATTTCGGTTTAGTACTACCAAAGAACTAAGACAGAAAAAAAAGCATTACCTAATTGAATATCTAGTCCAAGAAAAAGTGAATTGGTTATATGTATGGGACCCTAATAGAGCGGGGCTTGACTCGTTTATTCAGTTGGAAATGACCAACCCGTATTGATGTCGAAACAAAGAATACTTGAAAAATTCGCAAGAAAATATTCATGTTTATTTTGGAAAAATACTTCACGTTCATTAGCGGAAATTTCCGTAGTTGTATTCATTCAAAAGTCCGGAATTCATTGAAAGTCCGGACTTAGATTGGCCCTTGTCTGGCTGCTTCACATGCTCTCTTACTCTTCCGCTCGTCCCGAGCAGAAATCTAATCAGGCTGCCTGAGGATCTATCAGGCCCGGATCAGGGATCAATAAGGAGCCCTGATCAGGCACGCCTGATTTGAGTCAGACAGGGGCCTGAGCAGGGATCAATAAGGCGCCCTGACCAGGCACGCCTGATTTGCGCCAGACAGGGGCCTAAGCAGGGATCAATAACGCGCCCTGATCAGGCACGCCTGATTTGCGCCGGATAGGAGCCTGGTCAGGCATTAATAAGGCGCCCTGATCAGGCACCCCTGATTTGCGCCGGAAGGGAGCCTTATCAGGCATCAATAAGGCGCCCTGATCAGGAACGCATGATTTGCGCCGGATAGGAGCCTTATCAGGCATCGATAAGGCACCCTAGTCAGGCACGCCTGATTTGCGCCGGATAGAAGCCTTATCTCGCATGAAGCTCGTCACTCCGTAACCTCTCCTCTCTAGGACTAGACAGCGCCTCTGTCGGCAAAGCCTCACGAAATATTTTGACAGCTGCACACGCAGGCACGCTAAATATATGAAAACAATGGTTATCAACCGAAAGTGCGTGTCGTCAAAATTTGTTTCAAAATCTTTTTTATCATAAATAAATATTTATGTTAATTTTTTTGTATTATTGTTATTTGGAATCAAAACTTTTGTATATAATACGGGCAGCCAGTCCCGTATTATATACGTAGAAGAAAGCGCAACAGCCACGCCATAGCTACATCGACACATCTCGTTCGGTTCATCAATTTCTCCCGAAGAAAGGCAAGCCCTTCAATAAAGTGCAGTGCATACAAAATCTCAGGTAAAGTATATTTGCGATTATACTGTGGATTATCTACACATGAACAGTGATAATATATAAAATACGACTTGATGGGCGAAGACTATGCGGCGTAGCTTAACCTCACTTTGTCACTTTCGCACCATTTGTATATATATAATGTGATATATTTCGTATCAAGAAAAAATGTTCAACAATACAAACATACGTATATGTACATAAATGTACTCATACATACGTGCAAGGACCAGATGACGAGAAATAATTGGGCAAGTTGCATTTTGTACCGTCGAACATTTTTTTCTCAATAATATATATACAACACTATATATATACAAATGATGCGAGAACGACGAAAAGAGATTGAGCTACGCCACTACGAGGTACACCATTTTTATATAATTATTAATTATTTAATTATCTCAAGAGGATATATCAGTTGGAGCCTATATCGCTCACTTTTCCCTGGTCGAATATATCTATACTCATGATAAATATAGATATACCCGACGGGGGAGCGGTGGCGCTCCCTAGGTCCGACTGATATATGCTCTTAATGTAAAGATGTGATTTTTCTATGTATATTTACTAATTTTTCTATGTATTCAAAATATTTCAAATGCAATCTTGACAAAGTATGATGGTACTCCCCACGCAGGTTCTATCAAAGAGAAACAAATTTCGGATGGGCTAGCGGCGGTCATAAGCAGTGCGAAAGATTGGAACGGTCATCGCCAAAACCGGAACAAAAACTAAACGATCAAGTCAAATGAAATAAAAACTTAAACTTAAAAAAAATGTGTTCATATTTTTAATAACGTTATTAAACTTGATAACGTGTAACTGCGATAATAATTTAATAAATGTTGATCTATTGTTAAACAAAAAATTAATCAAATGATTAAGCCAGATGACACGCATGTCTCAGGCTGGATGAGGCATCTGATCCGAGCCAGATAAGTTGCTTGATCCGAGCCAGATATAGTGCCTAATCCGAGCCTGGTAAGGTGCCTGATCCGGGCCAGATATAGTGCCTGATCCGAGCCGGATACGGAGCCTGACCCGGGTCTGATAAGATGCCTGATCCGGGCCAGATAAGTTGCTTGATCCGGGCCTGATCAGAGCCTGATCCGGACCTGAATATGCAAAAGCGTTACATCCCTGATCAGGGCCGGACTAAATTTGCCTGACCCGGCCCGGATTTGCTATTGTGGCAGCCTGATCCGGTCCGGATTTCACCCTGAACAAATTTCTGCTCGGGGTGCTCTTCGTCTTTGTCCTTTTGTTCCAAGACGAAACCGCAATGAAATCCTATTATGAAACTATATAACGTTAATAGCAACAGCTGCATTTCGTTACCTCAGTACATAAAGCAAATGTACTCCGTCAAACTTCAGTTGCATCAACCGAAACATTTACGCCACATTCCTCGCTGATGTTCAAAATTTCGAAATATTTGATTCTTCACTGATAACTGATCGTCGTTGAATTTTATTGTTGTAAAGTCTATTATAAACCATGACTGTTGAATCTGCAGCCTTTTAAAAATTATTCACAAACAATCGTTTTCCGAGTGGAAAACGTAACTCGGTACCGCCTAGCCACGAGCTAGCAAAGTTATGTTTTGAATCGCCATTAGCTAGTCGTTTCAGCTATTGACTAGCCAGCGTTGCGACGCTTTGGTCCTCTAGTGACTAAATACAAAAAGTTAGATGGTGACTAGATAGATAGAAATATCTCACAGCTGTATAATATTTCTGACCTAGCCATGACCTAGTTTTTTAGGCTAATGATTGGGAACAAAAAATCTGGTGCCGACTAGATTTAAAAAAAATGCGGCTATATATATTTTTTTTCGTAATTTTGTTTGCACATTATTTACATCATTGGACCCTTTTACGATATTCTGCGGTATTCATTAATTACGGTTCTGATATTCGCGCTGTAAATATATCAATGGTTCAATTTTAAATTGTCTCAGACAGACGCTTACGACGTAACGTGGTTTCAATCCCGGGACATCTGAGTGATGAATTGTGACGTTGTTCACTGAGCCAGTTCTACTTTCTTAATTTCTGAATTTTCGTATCGTCTATATACATATGTCACACTACACGATGTTGGATTATTGAAAAATAGGCGGATTAACAAATGTAAATAACAATATCGGATCAATGACTCAACTGCATTCGCATGGAGAGCGATAATCGCATAGAATTACATAACCTTAAATTGCATTTGTCCAATCATTTATTCCGGCTACTGCGGCCGCAGTTGGCAAGTGTTGGCTAGGTCATCGCGAGATACCGACTTGAGGATTTTTTTCATTCGCAACGTCATCTGTTAAGGCCTGCATAGACTACGACACTTCTTGCGACACAAATGTCTGACACTAATGTCCGTTCTGTTCACACATAAGACGGTTTCGGTGTCCCAGAAAGTGTCTGTACTGTGATGTCGCTACACAAGTGTCTCAGGTGTTCACACACAAAACTACTGACACAGCTGCAGTACCCGCTCGGACGCCATGGAGAAACGCCGTGCGGCGGCAGCCGTAATTTCGTGCGCTGTTATTAAGGGGCTATACCAGTGCGACACTTTAAAAAGATTGATTTTTTTTGCCTTTTTCGACGGTTTATTCTTTCAAGAATATCATTATCATTTAAATTATATATGTCAATATCATTTTATCTTGCAAAAATCGATAGTTAAATCTCTAAACGCATTTTTCTCGAAATGAGATTTTTCAAATATGCTGACAGTGTAACTCAAATAGATCCGATTGACTTGAAATTTGAACTGAGTACTCTTGAATATATTTACTCTACAATAACGTAGGATATTTTTGATTGGATAAAAATTGACGATTTGCCATTGAAAAAAACGACCATTTTGTAGGCAAGAAAAGAGACTTTTTTCATAACTACGCTATTTTGTTAGATTTTGATATTTTTCAAAAATCCTACGTCATTGTACAGGAAATACCTTCTAGTTTAACGACATTTTTTTCCTTTTTCGGTTTCAGCTACTCAATCAGCCGGAATCATGTCAGCAGTGGAGGAACATTTTTTTGCGCCTGCGAAGGCAGCGCATTAGTCGCTTGGATCTCAATATTTACCTATGAAAAAATTATTTAATATAGGTCAAATATATTTTTAATTTTCCAAAAGATTTAATTGAGTACTTTTCGTCCAAAAAATCCTGAAAATCACCCAAATTTCCAGCGTTCACACTGGTATAGCCCCTTAAGATGTGTTCTTTAATTATGCATTTTTCTGCCAACTTTAGCCGATATTGTGCCAAACTGTTCCGCCAAGCATTGAAGTGCTGCCTGTTTTTTTACTCTATTTTTTATAATCAGCACAACATATTTGCCAAAGTTCAGGCAGTCCTTCCACAAAAAATATCAAATTTTTAATGCTCTCCTTGCTCCACGTAATGGCCATTTTGATTTAACGCGGGTCGCGAGTGTCTGGATAATTTCGCGCCGGTTCGAAAACTTGGACACTGCCGCAGACACTCCGACACAACCTGTTCACACGGCGCTCGACGCGACACCTAGCGAGGTGTCGCAATAAATGTCCCGAGATCAGACAGTGGTGTTCACACACAGACACTCGATGTATACATTGAGTGTATACACCAAAGTGTCGTAGTGTAAACCTACCTTAACTCAAGTTGCTTGGCCAACCATGAGCCAATCGCTCGATGGAACTATACTTTGTCACATAACCACACTTTTCATTTGTGACCAAGATCGGCTGGGCTGTGACTAGCCAAGAGGTGCATAGCCGCAGTTACCGGGCTAGGTCATGGCGAGATACCTGCTTGAAAATTTTTTCATTCGCAACGCCATCTGTAGCGGGTCGTCCATTAATCGCGTGAGGTTTTTTAGGCCACTTTTTGAACCCCTCCCCCCCATGGTGATATGTGGTGAGGTTTCTAGCCAGCCCCCCCCCCCCCCACCAGATCACGTGTATTTTTTTTTGTTAAGGGGGGAAATTACAGTAGCTCACAAAAAAATAGGCATATTTTCGGGAATTAATTTTGGCTGAATAAAAGTATCAATCGAAAATCTGTAAAGTAGGTTTTATAGCAATACTAAAAAAGTACAAAATGTAATTTTTTCAATAAAAAATATTTTTAAATGGCGGCTGCGCAGCATATGCCCCAAGGCGCCTTTTTTTGAGCTCGCCGAAGACATAACTCGAGCAAATTTTTACCGATCGACTTGAAATTTTGACAGTAGCTTCGAAACATCTTTCTCCACGGAGCTACGTAGGATTTTTCATTTTATATGGCTTACTTTTTTTTTATCGACGATTTTATGGCGTTTTTTTGTTAAAAATTGAACTTTATTTTTAAACATGCACCATTTTGCGAAAAATCAATATATCGAAAAAATTCTACGTAGCTCCGTGGAGAAAGATGTTTCGAAGCTACTGTCAAAATTTCAAGTCGATCGGTAAAAATTTGCTCGAGTTATGTCTTCGGCGAGCTCAAAAAAAGGCGCCTTGGGGCATATGCTGCGCAGCCGCCATTTTAAAATATTTTTTATTGAAAAAATTACATTTTGTACTTTTTTAGTATGGCTATAAAACCTACTTTACAGATTTTCGATTGATACTTTTATTCAGCCAAAATTAATTCCCGAAAATATGCCTATTTTTTTGTGTGCTACTGTGATTTCCCCCCTTAAGAAACGTCTGACACAAGCGAAAGAGAGTGCGGTATTTTATTATGAAAAACGAAATAATATATAAGTATTGTCAGCATATTTAAATGGCATTACCCGCGCAGTTACAAAAAAAAATACACGTGATATGTCACAACACCTCCCCGCTCCCCCAGCGTGATCACTCGTGATGTTATCCAACTCCCCCGCACCCCCCTCTATTTGCGCACACGTGATAAATGAACTAACTCAAGTTGCTTAGCCAGCCATGAGCCAATTGCTCGATGGAACTACACGTAGTCACATAACCTCACTCTTTCATTTGTGACCAAGATCGACTGGACAGTGACTAGACAAGGGCTGGATAACAAAACATTCACAAAATTACTAACTCATAGCGAGCCAACCGTTGGCCAGTTCGTATAAGCTCAATTGCGTCGCACAATTTCTATTCGTTATTTATACAAAATCTGAAACATCTTTTGTACCAGGAACATCGGTCACAACTTTCTTTAAAAAAATGGTAACTAATGAAATAAACCACTCGGCTTATTATGTCATTATTATGTTACGTACCAACTAATCCTATGTGAACTACACAAGGACTCATTTTTTTCACGAAAAACACCAAGAGTGAGCGCCGCTTTTGCACAAGCATGATAATAAATCGAACATTCTATCAAAGAATGTAAAAAAGTGCAATTTACCTCGTGAAATAGAAAATATTGCAATTTCAATAAAATGTGAATCGTATGAAATTTGTCTTCCGGCTGTAACTAAATGTTTGGACGGCTAAATTTAGCTACATCACAGCACACCAGGCTAGCATTGTGATGTAGGTATCCAATACGTAGCCTCTGGGCTTTGCATGCATAGAATAGCTACCCCGATCCGTTCGAGCGGAAATTCATTTTCCACCTTTGATCCCGTTCGTTCGAACTTTTTATATAAAAAATGAATTCTCATTTGTACACAGCATGTTTTCATTCTTCAAACAATGGCAATTTCGCTGCTCCCATAGTGACGAATATTATGCAATATGCTTCAGTTTCGTTATTCATACAAAGTGTTGAGACTCTTTAGATATCGATGGAATTTTATTCACAAGATTTACCGACGCGAAATATAAATTATTCAGGTAAATCGATAAAAAAGACTTTTGTTCCAGTAAATACCCTCCGATTAAAAACGATAAAAAAAAGCGAACAAATCGGGACGTGGAAATTCCCGGCACAGTGGGGTGCCCGGAAAAAATATGTAAATGGGATATTTAGATTGCTGAATTGACCTGTGAAAATGCCCACAAAGAACTGGAGCGGAAAGTTTCCATCGTTTTCAGATAAAGTTCTGTCCTCGTTGAAAGCTTTTCTACATTTTTGTGCGATATTTCCGTGCCGCATCGAGTTCCTATTCCAAAGAATAATCCACGAGACGTAATAAGATTTTCCCGAGAGCAACGTAGAAGAGCGAAGAGAATGTTAGGACGATTCCAAACACAACGACACGAAAGAGTACGAGAAACGATTAAAAACCATTTTCACAGAGATGATCTATATATATATATATATATATATATATATATATATATATATATATATATATATATATATATATTCATACATATTTTTCGTCGATGTTGGAGGAAAATGCGCGCTCTTTCCGGTATCTCGTAGTTATCAGAGAACGACGCCTCAGGATTTGTGCCCTCGGGCCTGTCGAGAGCAATTTTGCAACGTTCGAAAATAAAATTTGCCGAGCACGTTAGAGCCGATGGCGAATGGGTGTACGAGCTATAACGCCACTATAAGTAGGCCGCGAGGCACACTCGCGCTAAATATCAAATAAATCGAGGCGGCGTTCCCCTTCAACGAGAATCCGTGAATGTTGTACCATCCAAGAAGAGATGATAGCTCTTCGTACCGGAGGTTCAAATGGATTAACCCTGCTGGGAAAATACTTCGGGGAAAAAGCCAACCCGTAGTACGATCCCTCGCCTCTAAGCCTTGTTTGCACGAGAGCGGAGTAACTTTCACATAAATTATTTTCATGGAACAAAAGCGTATGAGCTATATTTGTTGTGTATATTTGAATTAGGTAGGAGTCCAAGAGTTTTGGGGCATAAATGATCGATGTAGCGTCGTCCACATGTTTGACGTCAGGCAATCACTTCCTTCCTCAATCTTTTTTCGTGTCTCCTTCGCTCCCTCCGGCCGTCGCACTGTCTCTTTTTGTTTTCACCGTTTTTGCCTACCCTCGCTTAGTCTCACTTCGCCTCTTACGTCTCTGGGGACATAATAGGCAATAAAAGGGATGATGTAGTGTCATATATCTAGCCCCGCCCTTCTCGAGTCCACGCTACGGGCATAAGCAAAAATCGAACTTTCCATACACTTCCGACGCTTAAATTTGTATGTTATATCGACGCTGCTTACGAAAAGTAGCATGTTTCGGAATTTTTACGAAAACAAGCACGTTTGATGTCACCGCGAGAACTAGCAAGTTTCGGTTTTCACCACGAAAAGAAGCAGATTTCGATATTCACCGCGAAAAAAAAAACTGAAACATGTTTCAGTAACACTGGAAATGTTTCCGACTTTTCTCCCATGCTTTTTTACGCCTTGCCTCTATTTTTTTACTCCAATTCCTTTGACCGCGATCGGAAATTTACGATTTTTTAGACCTCCCAAAAAAATGATTGGACTTCAATTAAAATTACAAGTATTTGGAAAATATCCATTCAACCTTACGTCGATACAATCCACGTTAAATATGATTATGACCATGAAGAACGAGAGATGAAAATCTTTGAAACAAAATAAAAAACATGGATTATGTTCGAATGTACCAATTAAAACAGACGTGAGATAAAAAATTGCCTCTTGCACCAAGAAAAACAAAGATTTACAGGCCATGCTTGACAGAGGTTTAATTCCAATCGAGCATCAGCAAGATTTTTCAAACATATTCGACGCTAACCATCTGTAAGATTACAGTAAATTTGTCGAATGATATTTTCAATAACGTAATTTTTTAAATAGAAAATCACAAAAAATATTTCATTATCTTTACAATTTCGATATTATTTTTTTAATAAAAATTACTACTATCGATTTCAATTGATAATTATTATTAAAATGGTAATAAAAGCAACGAGTATAAAATTAAAACGTCATTACGCAAAGAAATTTCATATTTAAAATAAAATACTAATGGTTTATTTTTCCAGATTTTTACCTGAGCACGAAGTACTTTAAATTCTCACCAAAAGTCTTTTTGGTTAGATTGGACGAGCGATGAGATCCTTGAGGTTTTACACTTACTCCTTTTACACTAGTTTTCACAGTGAAAATCAAACAAGCTGGTTTTCGCGGTGACAGCCGAAACATGCTACTTTTCGCGACGAAAATCGACACATGCTGGTTTTCGCGATGAATATGAAAACGTGCTAGTTTCCGTGGCCAAAGCATAATGATGCTAGTTTTCGTAAGAACTTTGAATCGTGCTTCTTTTCGTTAGCAGCGTCGATATGTTCTCATATAAATATATTTTCCGAGGGAGTTGAAATTAACTCGCAGCACTATACTTTTGACTTTTTTGCTCTTATAGTATTTTTTAGCAATTATAATTTGCTGGTTGGAATGTTATATCTACATAATATTCCGCCATATGGTGTCCTGAATGGATAAGCCTACAACTGTCGATAGGTCAAATCATGTCCTACTATATTCTGGAATCTACTTTAGCAAAAGTCCCACGGTTTTCCGGATAAAAATCATCTGCTCCTGGTTTTTCGCATGCCGTTTCTACAAACGGTACCTTTTTTTGACACGATTTCTTAAAAATTTCTCTTGGTTATCTGTTTTATCTAGAAAAGTCGTCTTTTTAACCTTAAATGTTGAGGAAACTTTATGAAAAAAATAGTATGCAGAATTTTCATACGACCCAATTCGAACATCTGATTTTGATAGCCTGCGGCGTGAAAAAATGTACTGAGCATATCGTGCCAATTACTTGAAAAAGTTGTCTAGTTATTGTCGATTCATATCGTTTATGGAAATGGGATGCGGAAAACCAGAAGCAGATAGTTTTAAAAAAACATAAAGCTCAAAATCTCGAAAACCGTGGGACTTTCCTCAACTGAATTCCCAGCATATAGCAGGACATGATCTGACCTATCGACAGTTGCAGAATTATCCATTCATAACCCCCTGCATATATATATACATATCAATCAATCAATCAATCAATCAATCAATCAATCAATCAATCAATCAATCAATCAATCAATGTACTTATTTCCAAGGCATGTCCTTGTTTGGCTTTTACAAAGTTCCTTAAAATTGGCTTATAACTTATAACCAGTTCTAACAATATTGTCCAAACCAAACTGGACCTGTCTCGTTGCGTTCCTTCCACGGTCGCCTTGCGGTCCCCTACTGTTCATTCACCAATTGTTTGAAGTGGTTTATGTATGTGCAAAAATCCTTCCAGGGCTGGGCTAACTGTAGTAGAAATTCTAACTCTTCTTTTGTTTTGGTCTCTTCTCTCCCTGCTATCCAGCTTCCTACCCTCTTCGCGATAACTCCATGTATCATTCTCCTTCCCATGGTATACCTGCACATATGCACCAGCGCTTCATCCGTCTTTTTACATAGCCTGCACACCGTTTTCCTAAAGCCTTTTTCTTTCTCCCTGACTACACTCCCACACCCCAGCCTGGCCCATGTTTCTTCGATTCCTCCTGAAATACTCGTGTCTTCCCAATAGTTTTCCCTTCCTTGTTTTGTACTTCTTGCAGCAGTTGGGCTTGTCTATTCCCATCCAGTCCTGCAGTATTTCTTATTCCGTTCTTTTCGTTATTGCTCTACTAATTTTTTTCTTTACTTCACCGTTGCTGCTATATATATATATATATATATATATATATATATATATATATATATATATATATATATATACAGGGTGAGGCACAAAAAGTGTTACAGAGCAATAGCACTCAAACTATTGATCATATCCAAAAATGTTTCAGACCAGAGTTTCAGTGTTCGAAAAGACCGTCATACTGGACCACTCTATTTTTTTTATCGGTGGAGGCGCTGAGGCTACGTCAAGGTCAACTCCACTTTTTTAAATGGAATGGTACATTTTTTTCAACCATCTTGTGGAGCACCTCAAGCTGCATAAAAACATTAGGGGGTCAAAGTCGTTCGAGGTCATTGAAGGTGACCTATTAAAATGAAATACAAATCTAAATATCTCGGATCACTACCAAATATTTTGTAGTGATCCGAGATATTTAGACTTGTATAATCGATACTGACCTTGAATGACCTTGAGCCACTTTGATCGCCTAATATTTTTTATGTGGTTTGAGGTGCTTTACAAGATGGTTGAAAAAAAGTACCATTCCATTTAAAAAAGTGAAGCTGACCTTGACGTAGCTTCAGCGCCTTCACCGATAGAAAAATAGAGTGGTCCAGTATGACGGTCTTCTCGAACACTGAAACTTTTGTCTGAAACATTTTTGTATATGAGTGGTCCTGCTCGAACACTGAAACTTTTGTCTGAAACATTTCTGGTTATGATCAATAGTTTAAGTGCCATTGCTCTGTAAAGGTCTGCATAGACTACGACACTTATTGCGACACAAATGTCTGACACTAATGTCCGTTCTGTTCACACATAAGACGGTTTCGGTGTCCCAGAAAGTGTCTGTACTGTGATGTCGCTACACAAGTGGGTCAAATGTTCACACACAAAACTACTGACACGTCTGCGGTACCCGTTCGGACGCTATGGAGAAACGCCGTGCGGCGGCAGCCGTAATTTTGTGCGCTCTTATTAAGGGGCTATACCAGTGTGACACTTTAAAAAGATCGATTTTTTTGCCTTTTTCGACAGTTTATTTTTTCAAGAATATCATTATCATTTATATTATATTTGTCAATATCATTTTATCTTGCAAAAATCGATAGTTAAATCTCTAAACGCATTTTTCTCGAAATGAGATTTTTTAAATTTGCTGACATTCTAACTCAAAGAGATCCGATTGACTTGAAATTTGAACTGAGTACTCTTGAATATATTTACTCTACAAAGACGTAGGATGTTTTTGATTGGATGAAAATTGACGATTTGGCATTAAAAAAACGATCATTTTATAGGCAAGAAAAGAGATATTTTTCATAACTACGCCATTTTGTTAGATTATGATATTTTTCACAAATCCTACGTCATTGTACAGGAAATACCTTCTAGTTTAACGACATTTTTTCCTTTTTCGGTTTCAGCTACTCATTCAGCTGGAATCATATCAGCAGTGGAGGAACTTTTTTTTGCGCCTGCGAAGGCAGTGCATAAGTCGCTTGGATCTCAATATTTTTCTATGAAAAAATTATGTAATATAGGTCAAATATATTTTTAATATTCCAAAAGATTTAATTAAGTACTTTTCGTCCAAAAAAATCCTGAAATTCACCCAAATTTCCAGCGTTCACACTGGTATAGCCCCTTAACCCATTAACGCCCAAGAATCGCGATTTTTTCCTTCATTTTCAAGCCAGATTTTTATTATATAAAAAAAATCATAAAAAATGAAGAGATGCGTTCCCTAGTATTTTCGGGGGTGCTCTTTCAGAATCTGGGGTCAAAATCGGGTTTTGTGCATTAGGAAAAACAATATGGCGGGTTCTAAAAAAAAAAAAACAGAAAAAATCGATGACACTTTTTTTCAATATTTTTTTTCACCTCGAAGCCGTTGAAAAGGCCGGTTTTTTTTCAACCATGGGTGCATAGAACAGTGACGATTGAACAATCAATTTTTTAAATTCGTCGTTGTCAACATTTTCACCTCCAAAATGGCGCTTTTCACCCCCTGAGTGACACGAAAAATTTCACGCTCGGTGTCCCAAATGAAAAGTAGTTGGATTTGGACGAAAATTGGTACTCGGAGGTTTTTGAGGTCGCTGATTACGATTCTGTTCTCAAAATTCTGAAATTCAAAATGGCCGATCCAATATGGCGGACACAAATGCAAAAGTTCATTTGAATTGGATAAAACGTGGCACTCGGGGGTTTTCGAGGTCGCTGATTATGATACTGCTCTCAAAATTCCGAAATTAAAAATGGCGGACACAAATGCAAAAGTTCATTTGAATTGGATAAAACATGGTACTCAGGGGTTTCCGCGGTCGCTGATTATGATTCTGCTCTCAAAATTCCGAAATAAAAAATGGCAGATCCAATATGGCGGACACAGATGCAAAAGTTCATTTGAGTTGGATAAAACGTGGCACTCGGGGGTTTTCGAGGTCGCTGATTATGATTCTGCTCTCAAAATTCCGAAATTAAAAATGGCGGATCCAATATGGCGGACACAAATGCAAAAGTTCATTTGAATTGAATAAAACGTGGCACTCGGGGGTTTTCGAGGTCGCTGATTATGATTCTGCTCTCAAAATTTGAAAGCCTTTGGGCATTCAAATACCTGAAAATACCAGGTATTTAAATACCCAAAGGCTTTCGAATTTTGAGAGCAAAAATATAATAAGCGACCTAGAAAACCCTCGAGTGCCACGTTTTATCCAATTCAAATGAACTTTTGCATTTGTGTCCGCCATATTGGATCCGCCATTTTTAATTTCGGAATTTTGAGAGCAGAATCATAATCAGCGACCTCGAAAACCCCTGAGTGTCACGTTTTATCCAATTCAAATGAAATTTTGCATTTGTGTTCGCCATATTGGATCCGCCATTTTGAATTTCGGAATTTTGAGAGCAAAATCATAATCAGCGACCTCGAAAACCCCCGAGTGCCACGTTTTATCCAATTCAAATGAACTTTTGCATTTGTGTCCGCCATATTGGATCCGCCATGTTGAATTTCGGAATTTTGAGAGCAGAATCATAATCAGCGACCTTGAAAACCCCCGAGTGCCACGTTTTATCCAATTCAAATGAACTTTTGCATTTGTGTCCACCATATTGGATACGCCACTTTGAATTTCGGAATTTTGAGAGCAGAATCATAATCAGCGACCTCGAAAACCCCCGAGTGCCACGTTTTATCCAATTCAAATGAACTTTGGCATTTGTGTCCGCCATATTGGATCCGCCATTTTTAATTTCGGAATTTTGAGAGCAGAATCATAATCAGCGACCTCGAAAACCCCCGAATGCCACGTTTTATCCAATTCAAATGAACTTTTGCATTTGTGTCCGCCATATTGGATCCGCCATTTTGAATTTCGGAATTTTGAGAGCAGAATCATAATCAGCGACCTCGAAAACCCCCGAGTGCCATGTTTTATCCAATCCAAATGAACTTTTGCATTTGTGTCCGCCATATTGGATCCGCCATTTTTTATTTCGGAATTTTGAGAGCAAAATCATAATCAGCGACCTCGAAAACCCCCGAGTGCCACGTTTTATCCAATTCAAATGAACTTTTGCATTTGTGTCCGCCATATTGGATCCGCCATTTTGAATTTCGGAATTTTGAGAGCAGAATCATAATCAGCGACCTCGAAAACCCCTGAGTGTCACGTTTTATCCAATTCAAATGAACTTTTGCATTTGTGTTCGCCATATTGGATCCGCCATTTTGAATTTCGGAATTTCGAGAGCAAAATCATAATCAGCGACCTCGAAAACCCCCGAGTGCCACGTTTTATCCAATTCAAATGAAGTTTTGCATTTGTGTCCGCCATATTGGATCCGCCATTTTGAATTTCGGAATTTTGAGAGCAGAATCATAATCAGCGACCTCGAAAACCCCCGAGTGCCACGTTTTATCCAATTCAAATGAACTTTTGCATTTGTGTCCGCCATATTGGATCCGCCATTTTGAATTTCGGAATTTTGAGAGCAGAATCATAATCAGCGACCTCGAAAACCCCCGAGTGCCATGTTTTATCCAATCCAAATGAACTTTTGCATTTGTGTCCGCCATATTGGATCCGCCATTTTGAATTTCGGAATTTTGAGAGCAGAATCATAATCAGCGACCTTGAAAACCCCCGAGTGCCACGTTTTATCCAATTCAAATGAACTTTTGCATTTGTGTCCACCATATTGGATACGCCACTTTAAATTTCGGAATTTTGAGAGCAGAATCATAATCAGCGACCTCGAAAACCCCCGAGTGCCACGTTTTATCCAATTCAAATGAACTTTTGCATTTGTGTCCGCCATATTGGATCCGCCATTTTGAATTTCGGAATTTTGAGAGCAGAATCATAATCAGCGACCTCGAAAACCCCTGAGTGTCACGTTTTATCCAATTCAAATGAACTTTTGCATTTGTGTTCGCCATATTGGATCCGCCATTTTGAATTTCGGAATTTTGAGAGCAAAATCATAATCAGCGACCTCGAAAACCCCCGAGTGCCACGTTTTATCCAATTCAAATGAAGTTTTGCATTTGTGTCCGCCATATTGGATCCGCCATTTTGAATTTCGGAATTTTGAGAGCAGAATCATAATCAGCGACCTTGAAAACCCCCGAGTGCCACGTTTTATCCAATTCAAATGAACTTTTGCATTTGTGTCCACCATATTGGATACGCCATTTTGAATTTCGGAATTTTGAGAGCAGAATCATAATCAGCGACCTCGAAAACCCCCGAGTGCCACGTTTTATCCAATTCAAATGAACTTTGGCATTTGTGTCCGCCATATTGGATCCGCCATTTTTAATTTCGGAATTTTGAGAGCAGAATCATAATCAGCGACCTCGAAAACCCCCGAGTGCCACGTTTTATCCAATTCAAATGAACTTTTGTATTTGTGTCCGCCATATTGGATCCGCCATTTTGAATTTCGGAATTTTGAGAGCAGAATCATAATCAGCGACCTCGAAAACCCCCGAGTGCCATGTTTTATCCAATCCAAATGAACTTTTGCATTTGTGTCCGCCATATTGGATCCGCCATTTTTAATTTCGGAATTTTGAGAGCAGAGTCATAATCAGCGACCTCGAAAACCCCCGAGTGCCACGTTTTATCCAATTCAAATGAACTTTTGCATTTGTGTCCACCATATTAGATACGCCATTTTGAATTTCGGAATTTTGAGAGCAGAATCATAATCAGCGACCTCGAAAACCCCCGAGTGCCACGTTTTATCCAATTCAAATGAACTTTGGCATTTGTGTCCGCCATATTGGATCCGCCATTTTGAATTTCGGAATTTTGAGAGCAGAATCATAATCAACGACCTCGAAAACCCCCGAGTGCCATGTTTTATCCAATCCAAATGAACTTTTGCATTTGTGTCCGCCATATTGGATCCGCCATTTTTAATTTCGGAATTTTGAGAGCAGAGTCATAATCAGCGACCTCGAAAAACCCCGAGTGCAACGTTTTATCCAAATCAAATGAACTTTTGAATTTGTGTCTGCCATATTGGATCGGCCATTTTGAATTTCGGAATTTCGAGAACAGAATCATAATCAGCGACCTCAAAAACCTCTGAGTACCAATTTTCGTCTAAATCCAAGTACTTTTCATTTGGGACACCGAGCGTAAAATTTTTCGTGTCACTCAGGGGGTGCAAAGCCCCATTTAGAGGGTGAAAATGTTGACAACGACGAATTAAAAAAATCGATTGTTCAATCGTCACTATTCTATGCACCCATGGTTGAAAAAAACCGGACTTTTCAACGGCGTCGAGGAGAAAAAAAATTTTGAAAAAAAAGTGTCATCGATTTTTCCTGTTTTTTTTTGTTTAAAAGCCGCCATATTTTTTTTTCCTAATGGACAAAACCCGATTTTGACCCCAGATTCTGAAAGAGCACCCTCGAAAATACTAGGGAACGTATCTCTTCATTTTTTGATTTTTTTTATATAATAAAAATCTGGCTTAAAAATGAAGGAAAAAATCGCGATTCTTGGGCGTTAATGGGTTAAGCTGTGTTCTTAAATTATGAATTTTTCTGTCGACTTTAGCCGATATTGTGCCAAACTGTTCCGCCAAGCATTGAAGTGCTGCCTGTCTTTTTACTCTATTTTTATAATCAGCACAACATAACCGGTGCGATGGTCTAGTGGTTAGCGTGCTCGCCACTAAACCTGCGGACCGGGAGGTCCCGAGTTCGAAACCCAGCCGCGTACATTTCGTCGTGAAATGTTTTTCTTCGGCATTTCACGGCGAAATAAGACTAGTTCCACGACTGGGGAGCGAACTTGATGACCGGCTGTATTGGTATAGGTTTTCCGCAGTTTCCCTATACCCATGACAGATATGTCATGGTGAATACGATACAGAGGGGGAAGTCGGCTGCGGCCGCAGGTGGGGGGGGGGGGGGGGGGTGTGGAATTGGCGGTAGAGGCGGATTGGGGGGCTCGTTAAAAGGGAAGGACCCTGTACGACTGGAACAAACCCAATAAAAAAAAAAAAAAAAAAAAAAAAATAATAATCAGCACAACATATTTGCCAAAGTTCAGGCAGTCCTTCCACAAAAAATATCAAATTTTTAATGCTCTCCTTGCTCCACGTAATGGCCATTTTGATTTAACGCGGGTCGCGAGTGTCTGGATAATTTCGCGCCGGTTCGAAAACTTGAACACTGCGGCAGACACTCCGACACAACCTGTTCACACGGCGCTCGGCGCGACACCTAGCGAGATGTCGCAATAAATGTCGCGAGATCGGACAGTGGTGTTCACACACAGACACTCGATGTATACATTGAGTGTATACACCAAAGTGTCGTAGTGTAAACCTACCTTAACACTTTACGTGCCTCACCCTGTATACAGGGTGTCCCTTTTATCTCTGCCACCCGAAATAACTCGGTAATTATCCACGACACAAAAAAATGTTCCAGATAATAGTTGTACGGTGTGAAGGGGGCCATCAAATGCGACCAATTTATTTTTTTATTTCGGTGGAGGCGCTGATGCACAGTGAAGGTCACCACCACTTTTTTAAATGGAATGGTATATTTTTTTTCACCCATCTTGTGGAGCACCTCTAGCCGCATAAAAACATTAGGGGGTCAAATGTGTGTGAGTGTGTGTGTGTGTGTGTTGTTCAATAATGAAGTGTATTCCATCAGTGTTCGTAGTAGACTCTTTTCAATCTTTCTTTCTCGCTCTTTGTCCTTCTTGCAATCGCATTATAAAACTTTGTCATTTATGTTGACCCAGCCTCTCTTGACTGGGGTTTCAACCGTACGTAGAGCCGCATGAATTTGAAAAGACTGCAGACATTCTTAAGGTTCATATTTAAATCACGAAAGTTCCAGCTTGCTCGAATGGAAAGAGCCTGTGGTTCGAGAATGTTAAGCACATCCAATGTATATAGATTTATATTTTTATATAAGGGAAACTGTGGAAACGTCCAAACGAAACATGAAAGAAAACTGAGCGAATGTAGTTTCTCGGCCTCCTTCAGGTTTGTCTACATTTGTCCCGATGTATTCAACATTTATCAGTCGCGAGAAGAGAACTTTTCAACAATGTGCATTTTTTCTGCGTTAATTCGTTCCTTAAACGTTCCATTATTAATATAAATTTCACCCTTTCTTCCATTTTTTTCGTACGCGCGCCGACTTAATTTTAATTTAATTTCAATTTAGTTTTTAATTTTTCGAGGTGTGTGTTTTTAATGCAGAATGTATTATATGCATATACGTGTTTTTAAGGCAGAATGTATTATATACATTCTGCATTAAAAATACACACCTCGGAAAATTAAAATTATAACACCATCTTCGTAATTTCTTTCCAAAAGAAGGTTTCTATGACGCTTAATTGCCTGTTCGTTTGATGCAGAAAGCAAATGCATATTCAATTAATTTTGCATAATGAACAGAATGAGATTTCGGAATATTCTCATCCTGCGCGATCTCCCATCCGTTTATTATCCATTTGTTTATTCACTAGAATACAGAAGACGGCGCGCGTACGAAAAAAATGGAAGAGAGAGAGAGAGAGTAAAATTTACATTAACAATGGAACGTTTAAGAAACGAGATAACGCAGAAAAAATGTACATTGCTGAAAAGTTCTCTTCTCACGACTGATAAATGTTGAATACATCGAGACAAATGTAGACATACCTGGAGAAGGCCGAGAAACTACATAGATTGACATTTTGCATTTAATGCAAATGCAAATGTAGATATTATTGAATATTTATAAACATTTGTAGATTGATGTACATCAATTTTTGGACTTTTCTGTTCGTATATAATTTTTCTTTGTCAAGACAATATTTAATACAATAGTAGGGCCGCATTTAGATTATTATGTTGGTTCCTACTCAATATTTGGAACATGACGGCGTGAATAAATAATAGTCCAGGAAAAGAGACGAAATCCCACCGCTTTCAGCGTAGAATTAGAATTTGTGACTGAAGCTAGATGATTGTATGCTGAAAGTAACCCCCATGAAATTTTAGTTGTAGTTCCGAAAAGCTCATACCGCCTATTAATTCGGAATTTCGTGTACCCATGAGTATTGACGCGATAATCACGAATATGATAGTGAAAATACGCGATAATTTGATTTTCAAGGTCAAAACTCACAAAAACTGATTTTTCAAAAGTTCTATTTTATTTTAATAAATGTTGATACTAGAGAAAAATATTTTCAACAAAAGTTGTAGCCTATAAAAAGATTGATCTTTGATATTCTATTCAGTTCTTGTCTAAAAGCATTCTGTTTCGAGAAAAATGGGATGATGCTCCAATAAGTTTAGTTTGCTTAACTCCATTCGTTTCGATATTATCTACTTTCGCACTTTACCGCGGGAAGGTTGGAGTTCAGTCTTTGAAGTGCATGTTTACTTGTTGTATTTTATTTTATTTTTTTTGAATTTTTTTTATTTTTTAAATATTTTATTTCATTTTAGGCTTTAAAAAAATGAATTAAGTTTTTTGCTTTTTTCGTGTGGTTTTGTTTGGATTTTAGACTCCACCAAGTTCCAACAGTTCCCGCGGTAAAGCGTGTAAGTAGATAATATCGAATTAATGGAGTTTAGCAAAATGTACTTTTCGGAGCATTATCCCATTTATCTCGAAACAGAATGGTTTTAGACAAAACCTGTATAGAACATAAAAGATCAATCCTTTTATAGGCTACAAGTTTTGTACGAAACATTTTTCTCTAAGATAAACATTGATCAGAATAAAATAGAAACACTTAAAAAAAATCATTTTTGTGAGTTTTAACCTTGACAATAAAAATTGCGGGCATTTTCACTATCATATTCGTGATCAGCGAGTCAAAATACGCGGGTACACGAAATTCCAAATCAATCGGCGGTTGAAAACTTAAAAATCACTATATCTTAAATAATTAATAGCCCGATCAGAAAATGTTTCCAACAAAACTTTTTTGGAATAATAAAATATGTATAAAGTTATCCAACTTCCAACCCCCTATCTTTGAAAATAGCAGCACAAAAGGATTCGAAAATTCGGGGTTGATGCGTGTGCGAGCGAATTTTCAAATCGTTTTTGTGCCGCTATTTTCAAAGATAGGGGGTTAGACACGGGATAACTTTATACGTATTTTATTATGCCAAATAACTTTTGTTTGAAACATTTTTCGATCGGGGTATTAATTATCGAGATACGGCGGTTTTCAAGTTTTCAATCCTTATTTCTTAGGGTTGGGGCGAGTTAAGGAGCAACATTTTATCGGGGTTACTTTCAGTACGCAACTATCTAGCTTCGGTCAAAAATTCTAATTCTACGCTAAAAGTGCTGGGTTTTCGTCTCTTTTACTGGACTATAACCCCGCATCCCTTGTGACGGATCAATGACGATAGTAGATTTATAAAATATACTAAACGTGCAGTATATGCACAAAAGACGACTGGGTGTGTTAGTGTACTCTTCTATCGCGGAGAAATTATCTTGACACTTCCAGTGTATCCTGCAAACCGCATATCGATCCAGAGAGAAGTCGAGCATTTTCGTGCCCACGAACTCTACGTATTCGTACATACTCTTCATTTTGTCCCTCATATAGTGTTAACGGTAATCGACTGTTTGCAGTGGAAAGCCATAGTTCCAACAATTCACAACCAAAAACTTTTTAACTTGAACAGAGTTGCTGAAATTCGCCAGCATTTCAATTGAGCACTCGTTTTATCGGTATTATAATTAATAGGAGAGAGTATTATACAGCGGAAAATGTAAAGTTATATTCAGCGGTCAGTGTCTCGAGGGTACTTTCAACGGGATACTTTACGATAAGTTTAACAAAAAAACAAAGCTACTCTGGAAGTGCGTTATTTTCTGATTTTGTGCGTTTCTTCAATGTAAAAACCAACGTGCGATTTTAATAATGCAAAAAAGTGTTGTGGGATAAATTCGGCGTTTCCATTTTTCAACGGGATAAAATAGGAATGGAAAAATCGTACATCACGTGTAATATTAAATGAGCAAAATTTCACGAAATAATCGATCGTGAATTTTGACCTACAAAGGTATATCAATCATTAAAATACGACGGTAATTGATCTTTGCACTAGAGGGTGTACGCGTCAGTCGAGATCATATATTTTCTAGGAATACAAAATTCAGCAGAGCGGTCAAAAAGCAGACAGGGGGAGAACGAGAGGTAGACATTTTTAATAATCTGGTAGAGAGAATCAACTATAAATCTATATTGTCCACGAGAACTCAATAGAACACTAATGGACTGAAAGAAAGAGTTATTACTTATACGTAATGTAAGTTTACGTTGAACGTCTTGGGAATTGGTTTCTTAAGGGGGCCATCCCATGTGGCGGCTATTTTCTTCCGCTTAAAAAAAATTGATGATCCATTGAAACACACTATCTTCGAATTATTACCACACATTTGATAATATTTTTAAAGTCGCTCAGAATTTTATTTAAAAAAAATAACGAGTTGAATCGACTTCACACCTTTCGGAAGACACTCATGTGTAAAAAAAGTTGGTTGACGGCTGCCATGATTCCGAAGGCTCAACTGAAATTGAAAAAAACCAAGCGGCATTTTACTTTGTAGACCTCTAGCGCTGGAACTAGAGTAAAGTAAAACCATCGGAAATTAATTTTTTGGCACGGTTTTAAAATTTGAGTTCCAAGTTTCGTCATTTTTCCGACTTTTTCAGTTTAAGGCAGAACACCACTGTGACCCCCTGTTTTTTTGCCATTTTTCAAGAATTTTTTTTGTGGGAAAAAAAGAGATATTCGAATTTTTTTTTGTTTTGTTCGTTGTTTATTGAAGATACATAAAAAAAAATTTCAAATTTTTCACGCCCGCAAAATTTCAAATTTTTCACGCCCGCAAAATTTCAAATTTTCACGCCCGCAAAATTTCAAATTTTTCACGTGACGCTGGGAAAGCTCCCGCGTCAGGTACTGTTGCCTCTGCAGTGGTTCGCGGCACGCAGCAGAACTCTCTTCAAAGGTGATCTGAAAAAAAATGCCGAGTGTTTTCGTTAATAATATGATATTTTGAAGAGAAGTACACAGGGATTTGAAAAAATATTGATTTTTAAAAAATAGGCACGCTTTTGAAATTAAAGGACGATTTTCGAGCAAAATTTCTCGTCGAAAATAGGCTATAACTTTTTTTATTATTAAGATATCGAAAAAATCCTATGTACTTCTTTAGATAATCTAGTTTTATTGACGCAGGCCAAATTTGAAGTCGATCGGATAAAAATTGTTCGAGTTCTGCTGCGTGCCGCACTCAAAAAAATGGTTTTGAGAAAAACGCGTTCAAAGTTTTACGTTTGTTAATTTATGCGATAAATTGGAAACAAAAAAATGTTTACCTTTAATCAGCGATGCCGGCACCATATAGCTGACCTTCAAGAAGCAAATCATTGTCCCTAGCATCTTTTCTCGAACTTGTAGAGGCTCTTCTTGCCTCTTTTGCAGCGTCTGTGAGCGAGCGCTCCGCCAGCTCGATCCGCGCTGCGTCGGTTTCAACGCAAAAATTGAAACAATTTGGGCCGATAGTTATCCCCAACGTCTCCAAAACTTTCATGAGGCTTCTCAGGCCATCATTGAATAATAATACCGCGATATCAGCTGCAATATCGACGATTTTTTTGCTCCCGGACTGACACTTGGGGGTTATTGCCCAAACTGATTTGTTGTAGCTTTCGTTGTTGTTTTGCGTGAAGCCGCCCAAACAACGCTGCAGCAAATCGTCTCTGCTCAAATTTTCGATGACTGGCGTAATTGCCTCCAATACTTCCTCAGGAAGAGGCGGCTTATGGCGATATTCAGAAATATTACCGCTTGCGACCGCTCGCTGCCACGAACACCACGACTCGGCTCCCTCTGGGCAATCGTCATGTTGTGGCTCATTATCTGTGGATATTTTATGTTTGATAGTTGCCCAAATTGCCTTCCTCATTTTTTTCAACATCATCGCTGTTCCTCCGAATAGCCAAGCCGTAATATGTGCTCAACTCGTCAATCAATTTTCCGGTGAGCTTTCCTCTGCCAGACAATCCTTTTTGTTTTTTCACGATTTCGCGGAGGCGCGTCCCCATACGTTTTTGGACATGATCGATGCACTCTTTTTTTTTTATCTCGAAACCGTCGTATGGATCGCTATTCGATATGCCCAGAAACGTTTTAGAATCGTCGTTACCAATATAATATTTATATTTTATGCCATAGAGCTCTTCAGACCGTTGAAACATTTCGACAGCTGAGTCGACTTCCATTTTTCCGGAGGAGCCGCTATGGTTCGCCTGGCACTCATCGTCGTGGGTACTTTTCCATTCCCAGTACTCCGCGGTGCTTTCTTTTTTTTCCCAATGCTCGCAAGCTTTGCAATATTTCGATTTCACCATAACGTCGATCACTTTTTTAGTGTACCAGCCGATTAGCGATGTTATGCCGAAAAGCGAGCTGAAACCGCGCTTACGCCACGATCCGTCGCCTGAAACGATAATTCCGTCCTCCATCCCATTTTCTAACGAAATTGTCTCCTCAAGTGCAGCCTTTTGTTTGCTCACTGTGCTGACAGCTTTAGTGGCAATCGAAATCGAATTCAAGATTCGATCGTAGAAAGACTGAAATATGGGGCGCGGTAGGTCCATAAATGCACAAAACTTCATCAGGCCATTCAAACCGACGCCAAGAAGACGCATACTGAATATGATCCGACGATTTATTTCGTATGCATTTTCAATCATAGGACACGAATTGATTTGCACTTTTTCACAATGGCCGCAATCGATAGATGTGCTGTCTATACCATAAACATTGGAGACAAATCCGTTAAAAAGATTTTGAGATACCATGGAAGCCAATTTGAAAAATGCAATTTTGAGAAAAACGCGTTTAAAAGTTCAAGTACGATTTACACAAAGAAAATGTTAACTCACCATTAGTCTGCTATGCTGGGTGCACGCATTGTTACAGAAGCAATGTAGAGCAAACAAATTGTTTTTTTTAATTTTTTGGCCCTGTCGCATGGAATGACCGCCTTAAGGTAAAACGAGCGCGCGCTCTTCATTTCTATAGGTTTCGTTCAAATTTTAAACAGACATTGTTCATTTCATTATGCATGTTCGAGTGGAATTTCAGAAGAGTCAACTATTTAGATTGGGAGATAATGGGTTTCAAAATTGCAACTTTTAAAACTGCATGGTCTGCATTGAAATCTAGACAGAATAATCTCCGTAAAAAATATTTGTCCCCTATAATAAAAAGACATATGGCAACACCGCATCCTTCCACGTATCCAATGACGTAAGTTTGCGTGGCATATTTAAAACAATACTGCAACGCAAATGTTTATTTGGACGTAATTATTAATCGAAAAAAGTTTTTAATTAGTTATGAATTAACCAACACTTTTATTTGTTAATGATGATAACAGAAACAATATAAAATAGTAATATTTATAACGCAAATCTTTTTTCATATGATAAAAGTTTTTAACTTTAGGAACTCGATGATTTTTTTTTCTCGAATTATTGAACAATACTGTTCTGCGGTATTGCCATGCGTCTTCTTATTATAGGAGACACATATTTTTCACGGAGAATTGTTCTGTCTTTAGTGAACGGTTTTAGCAAAACTGAATAGTAAAGGCAATCCAAACTTTGTTCACTCTTTCCCTAACTAGTTTGCTGTCGAAACATAATTTTTTTTTAAATTTATAAACACAATAGAATGGTACGACGAATTGTGTGACCTGGCTTTCGGTCAATGCAGATCCTGTAGTGTTAAAAGTTGCAATTTTAAAACCCATTATATCTTAATCTAAATAGTCGACTGTTCTGAAATTTCACTTAAGGCGTTACCCCCACTTGTAGCGCAAAAAAGGCCTTTTTCATGAATTTTTTAAAAGAAAACTACAAAACCTTTTTAATCGATCAATATACCATCTTGAAGAACTTTCAGTAATTTTTTTATTGAAAAATATTACATTGTTTAGTGGCAAATGGCCGTCAATGAAGTAATATTTTTATATACACGGTTTGCGGTGACCAACATTGCGGCGAAGTGGATCACCTGAAAAAAAATGCGGATGGATTTAGTCAAATATAAGTATAAACTAGTCTTTAATCGAAGGATTTTAGAAAATATTCATTTTTCACAAAATGGCGGACAGTCAAAGTTAATGGTTCGATTTTAACGAAAAAAAATCGAACGATTAAAGACTACATTTTTATGTATTAAATAAGCCTGCAAAATTTCAGGAATATCGGTTCATTAGTGTTCGAGTAATCTTGGTCACCGACTTCAGAAATGCCATTTTGAGAAAAACGCGTTTAAAGTTTCAATTTCCGGTCGTTTACACAACGGATTCTTCTCTTTCAACGCTCATATCTCAGACAATTTTGTTCGGATCGACTTGAAATTTTCAGGACATATTCTCAGATACTTATACTTCAAAAAAATGCAATAAAAAAATCGATTTTTTCAAAATAGCAAGTGGGAATAACCCCTTAAACATGCATAATGATGCGAACAATGTCTGGTTAAAATTTGAACAAAATCTATGGAAATCAAGAGCGCGCGCTCGTTCTACCTTAATCGCAAAGCCATGTGAATAACGGCTCTTACGCACACCGGCGCGAGAAGAGCGATAGAGACGGAAAGTCGATGTACGAACTGATACGACATCCAAACCTGAAGTCCACACTAAATTACGTTGCCACAAATTTTGCACGTAATGAAAATGTACGAATAACTGAAAGCTGCAAAGTCAAACTTGCAAATTGTTCCCAGCAACGTCGGAACTATCACTGAATGGAGAACTAATATCGGCTTTCATAGCCACGAAGCTTTGAATACCGTTCAAAAGTGGGAGGAAGCAATTTGCACGTAAAAAGGAGCAGAACCATTCGAAAACTTATATCAATTTTGTTCACTCTAGAAATACACACGAAAAAGCGTGTAGATTGAATGAATTTTCGCAAAACTTGACTGTCGTTCTTTTGTTAAATAAATAACAAAAGGGTGAAAATAAGTGCAAGAATAAATTATTCACAGTCAGCTCATAGAATTCGACATGGTATTTTATGATTGTAATTCAGCTGAAAAAAACTTACAGTACTAAATTTTGTCCTGAAAAAAAGGGCGACGCAAAAAAGCGGAGAGGGCCAAATGGGAAAACGTATTTGTTCACGATATATAACGCGAGAGCCCCTATCATGGGGGTTTTGCCATTGTATGAAAAAGTCCCCATCAATCGGTGTGCAGGCACCCCGGATTTATCATCCCAGCGAAGCTTAACGGGACGCCATATGGAACACGATTAATTAAAGGATCTTTTTATCGTGCCCTTTGGATACGACAGCATCGATAACGAATGACGAATTTAATTGAAAGATACCAATCGATGATATTGGCAACGTAGTATTGAGAGACAGTCAGATGTTCATCCACGAAAACATTCAGCTTGCGAAACAACGGATACGCGATTAATAACAACGGCAACGGTAACGATGTTGAGGTTGTTGTGGGGTTAGGGCGAAATGCTACCACCGAGCTGATTTTTTTCTGAAAGATTCCCAGTATCGTTTTTTAGAGAAAAGATGGGCAACTCAACGTATTCCGTAGGCTAATTTCACTACGCTTATGGAAATATCCGGTCATTTTTCAGTACATTATCAATATCTGCTGAGAAAATGTTACCACGGAGCTGAAAAAATAGGTACGGTTCGACTAATTATCGGACCCTTGGTACCGCGAAAATGAGGATTCACAGTACCGTTATAAAATCATCAATGTTTTTAATAGCGAATTTCCGCCATAATCAAGCGCACAAAATATCTAGCTGTGAAATCATGGCAACCTCGCACACAGCACAAATGCTACCTATCTTATCCCTATTCGGTAATCGTGCCCGGGAACTTCAAACTATTCGGTCAGGATAAGTTATATCGAATATTATTTGTTCTCATTCTCTTAATTAGTAATACTTACTTAATATTGATTTGATGTTCAAAATGTTCAGAAATTATAATTTTCTAGAATTTTCTAGGCAAAGACACAATAAAGCAGAATTTTTTTCATACATAACATTTTTTTTATAATATCGGAAAATTATTAAATTTTTCGATGCCGTACAGATTGAAGGAAGCTTTAGTGCGCACTTTTTCTGTATAAAGTTCCGAAAAGGGCCAACCTCCGATTGGGCTGAAATTTTGCACATACCTTTCTTTGAATATCTTAATAAGTCCCCTAAAAAGCTTTTAGGCGACGCGCTATAGTTTCTGAGATATCGATTTTTGAAAGTTATTTTTCACTGCGTTCCTACTATATCTATAGCTGACGGACTTGGCTCTGGCTATACCTATATATGTTATTGCGCTGTCCGTTTTGTGCTGATCTTCGCCTAGTCCACGCATTAGCCCCGCCCCCTTGCCGCTACAACGACTTCGTTTTTGGTGTAACGCTGACTTTTCATTTTGACGTTTGATGGAGAATTACACCCGTATTCATAGATGTTCCTTGAGGAATAAGGATTCCTTGTTTTTTTCATCTAAATAAACAACAAGGAATCCTTATGTCTTAAGGAAAATCTATGAATACGGGTGTTAGTGGGGTGTAGAGAGTGTGCCTGTGGTATGCATGTCAAGTGTGTCCATGTAATACGAGTATTGGCATACTGATGTGGGCGCGGGTCCCCTCGAAGGTGCGAATAGAATTGTACGGTGCTTGAAACACTAGTGTGGGCGCAAGGTACCTCGGGTATGCGTGTGGAATAGTGGAGTGCGTGGTCCACTGGTGTGGGCGCATGGCACCTCGAATGTGCGAGTAGAATTGTGGGTTTGTTTGGGACACTGGTGTGAGCGCAAGGCACCTCGGATGTGCGATTAGAATTGTGGGGTCTCTGGGACACCGGTGTGGGCGCAAGTCACCTCGAATGTGCATGTGGCATAGTGGGGTGCGTGGAACATTGGTGTGGGCGCAGGGCACCTCGAATATGCGAATAGCATTATGGGGTACTTGAAACACTAGCGTGGGCGTAAGGCACCTCGGGTGTGCGTGTGGAATAGTGGGGTGTGCGAGTAGAATTGTGGGTTTGTTTGGGACACTGGTGTGGGCACAGGGCACCTCGAATGTGCGAGTAGAATTGTGGGGTCTTTGGGATACCGGTGTGGGCGCAAGGCGCCTCGAATGTGCGTGTGGCATACTGGGGTGCGTGGAACATTGGTGTGGGCGCAGGGCATCTCGAACATGCGACTAGCATTGTAGGGTGCTTGAAACACTAGCGTGGGCGCAAGGCACCTCGGGTGTGCGTGTGGAATAGTGGGGTACGCAGTACACTGGTTTGGGCGCATGGCACCTCGAATGTGCGAGTAGAATTGTGGGTTTGTTTGGGACACTGGTGTGGGCGCCGAACACCTCGAATGTGCGAGTAGAATTGTGGGGTCTTTGGGACACCGGTGTGGGCCCAAGGCACCTCGAATATGCGTGTGGAATGGTGGGGTGCGTGGGCTTATTTCTTCTATGTTCCTTATTTGTTAAGGAACATCTATGAATACGGGCGTTAGTGGGGTGTGGAGAGTGTGCCTGTGGCATGCATGTCGAGTGTAACCATGTAATATTGGTATACTGATGTGGGCGCGGGTCCCCTCGAATGTGCGAGTAGAATTGCGGAGTGCGTGGAACACTGTTGTGGGCACCAGAGCACCTCGGATGTGTGTGTGGAATAGTGGGGTGCGTGGAACAGTGGTGTGGGCGCAGGGCACCTCGAATGTGCGAGTAGAATTGTTGGTTTGTTTGGGACACTGGTGTAGGCGCAAGGCATCTAGAATGTGCGTGTGGAATAGTGGGGTGCGTGGAGAACTGGTGTGGCCGCAGAGTGCCTGGAATGTGCGAGTAGAATTGTGGGGTCTTTGGGACACCGGTGTGGGTGCGTGGAATACTGGTGTGGGCGCAGGACACTTCGAATGTGCGAGTACAAGAATTGTGGGTTTGTTTGGGACACTAGTGTGGGCGCAAGGCACCTCGGATGTGCGCGTAGAATTGTGGGGTGTTTGGAACACCGGTGTTGACGCAAGGCATCTAGAATGTGCGTGTGGAATAGTGGGGTGCGTGGAACACTGGTGTGGCCGCAGGGCGCCTGGAATGTGCGAGTACAATTGTGGAGTGCTTGGAACACTGGTGTGGGCGCAAAGCACCTCGGATATGCATGTGGAATAGTGGGGTGCGCGGAACACCGGTGTGGGCGCAAGGCACCTTGGATGTGCGTGTGAGATCGTGGGGAGCGTAGAATACCAGTGTGGGCGCGACACACCGCTGATGTATGAGCGCTATTCCGAGCCGGCGTAGCGATGGTGGGAAGATTTCAATCGCCCGAACTTGACGAAGATCAGCACAAAACAAAGAGCGCGATAACATACATATATTGCACTGAAAAAAAAATTCAGTTGGTTTAACAAAATGTATCTTTAAATACGTTCAACTTGATTTTTGATTGGCATAACAAACATTTTGTTAATCTAACGATAGTTTTAGTGGTGTGAACTGTAGCTAAATAAGCTACAGTTCACACCACTAAAACTATCGTTAGATTAACAAAATGTTTGTTATGCCAATCAAAAATCAAGTTGAACGTATTTAAAGATATATTTTGTTAAACCAACTGAATTTTTTTTCCAGTGTGGTATAGCTAGAGCGAAGCCCGTCAGCTATCGATATAGTAGGAGCGCAGTAAAAAAAAACCTTTCCAGAATCGATGTCTCGAAAACTATGGCGCGTCGTCAAAAATCCTTTTAGGGGATCTCTTAAGGTATTAAGAGGAAGGTCTGTGCAAAATTTCAGCCCGATCGGATGTCGGACCTTTTCGGAACGTCACCTCTGTTTCTTTGCAGCAATTTTTTTTTTGCGCGAACCGATATTCGTCGTTGACAGCTCCTTGGGCCGATATTGAAATTACGAACGGGGCGCGTATGCCTCTAACTTTGCGACACTTCTGCCAACCTGTGCATTGTCATATAGCACGATTTACGAGGTTGCCAAGTCGTCTCGCGTTAATTGAGCGATAAAAAGTTATAGAAAATAATTGTACAAAGCAATGAAAACATTAAATGTAATTACCAAATGTTCAAAAATGCTTCTTTTTACAGATAGATGTAGAAAAATAGTTCGAAAACGTACATTTAATATGTGGTTTTTTTGATAGCTAACAGTTGGTAACAATCAATAGGCTCCGACGGCTAGATCTCATAACAACGTCAATAATGGTAATTAATATCAATGTGGTCATTTATACTCCTTCCATTGACAATTTTATACAATAAATGTTGATGATAAAGGTATATTTTCATTAATATCGTTTCGTCAGGAAAAAAGTAAATTGCAAATAAAGTAATTCAAAACAAAAGTTACTTTATTATATATTAGGAGCACGTTATGGTTCTAATTTGAAGAAATCTGCAGCTGAGGCGCCTCGATTGCTTGTAGAAAATTTAATATTTCAGGGTTATGGTCTTGCCAGATGTCCAATCTTACGATATGACGTTCTGATCAATATCAACTGACAATATCAACCATAACCTCCTGGTGGGGCTATCTTTTGTCAAACGGCGGAGACTTATTTCTACTCCCAATATTACAACTTTTTGTTAGCTTGCAGTCGATGTACATATATACTAGGGTGGTCGTTATTTTGGCGTCGGTAACAAAAATTAACGTCTAGCAAAAAAACTAGTCAAGATATGAAAAAAAAAAAATGTGTGTAAAATTTGGACGCGCTGGGATGAGGAGAACCCGTGCCACCGAGCAGTTTAATTTTCAAAAATACATGCATTTTTTTAATAGCCGCACTAAAATATTAATTAAAAAATCTGGAATTGGGTATATTGATTATACATATTAAGAGGTACAAAATATATTATTTACTGATTTTTTTTCCATCAATTATGTACGGTCGTGAGTTTGTTTGAAAAATTAATAGAAAACTTGAAAACGGACGTGGCGGTTTGACCACATTGTGCGGGAAATCGAAGCAGTGAATTAATTATCGGAGCGGATTTTTTATGCAAATAATAATGTAATAATCGTGTATTGAATGCTTTAAAATGATATTTTTTTCTTGGGCCTGCGAGAAGATTTTCCAACTGTAGTGGCGATAATACAAAATATAGTGCAGACAAATAGTTCGAAATTTGGTCGTGGCGCTTCGTCCGCTCATTTTTACCGGCCGAGTTGGTTTGCCATTGTTGGACATGGACAAAAAATATAACACGTGAAACCTTTACGTTTCTGCAAATTTATTTCGATTTTACGATGCGGTTCCAAAAGGTATCAGGTTGTCCAGTCAGACTTTACTTTTCTGCTCGATAAAGACATTGATTTCTTTATTAGTCCCGAATTTATGGCGTTTTTTGAATTATTTAAAATTGATTGTACTTTTCTCGACACCGATGTATCTGTTGGGGACTCGAACGAGAGTTATCAAATGGGCGCGCAATTGATAAAAATAATAAGAGTCTGTAGTGATATAGCGGAGCGGGGGATCAAACTTATCACCGATTATAACAATCGATTGACTTATGATGAAGATCAAATACAATTTGTTCTTCAAGTTGTCGCCGAATATAAAAAAAAATCCGAACGTAAACAAATGTACTCTACTTCAATCATTTCATAGATGAACTGCTATTACTTGTGTAATATTTCATGTAAAGGTACGAATTTGCGGTACGTGATTGATGGAAAAAAATCAGTAAATAATATATTTTGTAACTCTTAATATGTATAATCAATGTACCCAATTTCAGATTTTTAATTAATATTATGAGACTAATAAATATTTCAGTGCAGCTATTAAAAAAATGCACGTATTTTTGAAAATTAAACTGCTCGGTGGCACGTGTTCTCCTTATCCCAGCGCGTCCAAATTTTACACAGATTTTTTTTTCATATCTTGATTAGTTTTTTTGCTAGACGTTAAATTTGTTTACCAAAGCCAAAATAACGGCCACCCTAATATATACATATGTGTACGTTGCTCCCACTTTTGGGTACTCCGGTTTTCCAAACATCGATTTATTTATTTCTATTCATATTACGAATATTTGTTTGATTCGAGCACTTCTTTTATTTGCCTTTGTCTAAATTCAATAATACTGAAAAGCCCGTTACGTATTTGCCGTATATTTGGCTGTAACGAATGCGATACCTCCAATGAACAATTGGATAACGTCAGAGGGAACGTTGCCTCTCGGATTATGCGGTTCAATCGTTTCATTCACATTGTTCACAATCGTATTGAAATTATTTGGCTAATTGGATGCTTTGGCGTAGCAAGAAAGAAGTACCGAGTGAGATACAAAGATAAAAAGTAGAGGTATTGATTGATTCTGTAAATTATGCCCTTATTATATAATGGGTAAAAAGTATTTGTACATCTCACACGAAACCGTTGCTAATTTGGATTGATTTTTTTGTTCGTGTTTTCCCAAGAATTTTGTTGACAAACACCATGTATATTTAGGATAAGCTATCGAACACAGAAACTTAATAAAGCAGTTCATTTTTTTCGAAAGATAATTTGAAAACGACGACGTATACAAATACTTTTTTTTATCCACTGTATAATAAAACAAAAAAATCGACGCATAAGGATATTTCAAAATTTCAAACTAACGCCAATCGGGACCCACCGATTTCGCCCAAACTGCGTCGGTAGACGAAGGTGGGTCCTCATTTAACGTTCCTAAAATATTCCTCCTGAGTGGACCATAGGAAAGGGTAAAACGGTCTCCAAAGATTTCCGAGTACAGCTTGAGGGATATTTTTTCAACCATTTCCAAGTCAGCATCGTAGCGCAGTGGCCAAGCGCATTGCCTGTCATCTCGTTGGCTTGGGATCGATTCTCGCCGCTACCGTTAACATTTTTTTTTAAATTCCTCGCATGTTTAACTATTTATCGTAGAATTTAAATATAATCAAGCAGTTAATTTATATAATTAGGTGAAGTTTACTGTGAGAGAAAAATTCCGAACATTTTTTCAATTAATTATGTACACTGATTTTTATTAATTATCGGAAATCATTTTATAATTTTTAGGGTGATATTCATCGTAGAAACATTTGAAACGTATATATCTTTCACACTCGGCACATTTGATAAAAGCATTGTTTGAGCAGTTACATTTTTCCGAAACATGCTTTATTGGAAAGCATACTTCATTCAAGTTTTTAACTGCTCGAATATATTTAAATTCTGCAATAAATACATTTAAAGGTAGCAGAGAGAATCGAACCGAAGCCAGCGGGGTGATAGGCAATGCGCTTGACCACTGCGCTACGCCGCTGATTTGGAAATGGTTGAAAAAATATCTCTCAAGCTCTACTCGGAAATCTTCGGAGAGCGTTTTACCCTTTCCTATGGCCTACACTTGTGAAGTATTTTAGGAACGTTAAGTGGGGACCCACCTCCTTTTACCTACGCAGTTTGGGCGAAATCAGTGGGTCTCGATCGGCGTCCTCCCCGTGTGAGCAACTCCAATGAATAGTTAAATAAAAAAAAGAAATAAATTCGAGTAGTTTGACCCGATGTTCTTTGCGTTTGTAGGAATTCTTTAACATTTGGAATTTATTGACGAAGGCCGAGTCAGTTCTGGATAAATATCGTATTGACGGGTTTTGTAGCTCTGTGGAATCCGGAGGTATGTATGTTTTCTTTATATTTGTCAGTGGATCAGATTCATGCTTGGCTGTCTCGCTTCTGTTGACCACCTATACTTCGTCACACTTGAGACGTGATGGGATGCTGCGTGCGTGCTTCTCCTCTCGCTCTCTCCTTCTCGCACAGCTCGGTAGTCCGCCGGCCGTCATGACAGTCGCTAGTGGGGTGCACGTGTGAGATAAAAACTGTCACTTCGATGTGATCGGATCCTGTCAAAGTGGCTTTTTTTCAGTTTTCTCCGAGGTGCACTCTCAGTTGATTCTTCTCAGATCGGGCAAAATAAAGGAGAAAATCAGTAGTCGCGATATTTCAGCTCGTTTGTATACGCGCAAAGATGATCCCGACCGTCAAGTGTGGAGCTTTGGTTGTATATAACAATATGGTTGAAAAATGAGAAGATTGATTTTTTAAATTGGAAATGGTGGTTAAACTATTCTACTGTGACAGCTGAAAAAATAAGCTGTTTTTAATTTTTTGAAAACTGTCGCATGTATCGGTACAAACTTTTTATTTCGCTTCAAGGTACACTCTTACAGAATGGAAAACAATTTTTTTTTGTTGCACATAAATGTATATTTATTGAACAATTTGTAATCGTGTGAAGGCATGAAGAATGTATGTTGCTGGCGTTAATGATTTGCGCTCTCCAGGTAATCGGAAACAAAAGATTCAAAAAGATTCTTAATCTGTATGAGTGTCGCTATCGCTCGAACTAGAATTATTATTTTATATTTCAAAATAACAAAATGGCGTCGTTTTTTGCACAAGTGTTCGCAAAACACGTTTTTTGCGTCAAAATTGGAGCGAAAGTATGAGTTAAAATTAATATTTTTTGATACTTCTAGTTTGGGGGATAGCCATACATATGCTGGATATGCAGTAAAATTTTCAGCCCCATTGGTTCAGCCGTTTTTGCGAAATCATCCACGCTAGGTGAAAAAAGACGTTCCAAAAAAAAACGCCTTTGAAATTTGCTATACCATACTATACAATACTAACCGGTAGAGCGCCCTTTTACCCGCATAGTGGCAAGAGAGTCTACTTCCACATGAAAATAAAATATATAAAAAATATATCGAAAACTATATAAAACATGTATTAAATATAATTGGTTCCAAAAGTTGGTTATGCCAATTATATTTTTGGGTAAGAGTAAAAACTACGCGATATATAAATATAAATCCATTTAAGATACATCTTAAATATATCAAACATACAAACTAAATGTACGTTTTATATATTTTGAATATCGTTGGTTAAGCAACTTGAGTAACAGATGACGTTGCGAATGAAAAACATCTTCAAGTCGGTATCTCGCGATGACCTAGCCGCACTAGCCGGAATGAATGATCGGACAAAAAAATTGAAGGTTATGTAATTCTATGCGATTATCGCTCTCTATGCGAACGCAATTAAGTTATTGATCCGATAATGTTAGTTACTCTTGTTAATCCACACATTTCTCAATAAACTAACATTGTGTATTGTACGATATGCAGACGATACGAAAGTTCAAGAATTTAGGAAGTAGAACTAGCTCAGTCGACAACGTCCCAGCTCATCACTCAGAGGTCCCGGGTTCGAAACGACCTTACGGCGCGTAAGCGTCTCATATAATTTGAATTTTAACCATTAATATATTTGAAGCGCAAACACCATAATCGTAATTATTGACAACGAAAAATATCGCAAAAGGGTGTAATGATGTAAATAACATCATAACAACATTTTTAAGAATATTTCAAGTATATTTTAAGTATATTTGAAGTATATTTTAAATGGAGTATGAACATATATCGTGTATATTTTAGATGCAATTTAAATACATTTGTAGTATATTTTGAGGGGAATTTGAGGACCTTGTAAGTATATTTTCAATATAGTTTGAATATATGTAACCGCCTATCCAACATATATTTTTTATATACATTCTGATCTATTTTGGCCCAAAAGTTTGATATCGCGAATATATTTTTAATGCATTTCCCGTATATATTGCATATATCCAAGCTATATCTAAGATGGATGCAATATATATGTGAAATATATATTGCATCCATTTTTAATATATCGAAAAACATATTTTTACATATATTTTACTTCCGTGTGGCCTACTATACAGTAAATGTATAGAAGTATACGTGCATATGTGTATACTGAGGTATACATTCAAAATTGGTGTTCTGAACATCTGCCAGGGACGCAGAGCGGGTAGCCGTACTAGAGCGCGCACACCAAGCGCGTCTACTTTCAGGGGTTAGGCCACCGTAACGGGTATAAAATCACGTACGAATTTAACAATTTTTTTTCGTATGAAAAGGTCATTCGCTCATAAAATTGATTACACATCTATTTAGTATGAATATCAAGCTAATGGAATTTTTTTTCGATGTACAAAATGACCGACTACTAATATTTTCTTTTGTTATCTTTTTTTCGGCGCTCCGCGGCGTGACGTTTAGCATTCACAACTTTTTACCTAGAACAAAAAGCAAAAATTCTCGTCAATCTATATTAGAATACCTAGAGAAGTACGTAAGGAATTTAAAAAATATTGTTTTATTCAAAAGTTGTAGGTATTTGAATGAATTTTCAGTGAAAAATTTCGTATAAAACTGCTCATAAAATGAAAAGTATTCCATTGATTAGAAATTCCGTACGTACTTCTCTGCGAAATGCAATTAGGAACGTAACTTTCAAATTTGAAGCAGATCGAGTGAAAATTGTTGAAGTTATTTGTCATGCCAATTGGAAAAAAGCTGTTTCGAGAAAAATGCGTTTAAAGTTTTAGGTACTCTATAGCCGTGCCAGACGTGAGCTTACGTTATACGCTCAAAGTCGGTGAAAAAAATGTCTTTCTATAAATCGAATAGTAACTTATTCTCATAATGATGGAGTACCGTTTCAGCGAGAAAAAATCGATTTTTTTTAAATTCCACTGTGGCCTTACCCCTTAAAGCGCTATATTGAGTCGACAAAGTGAAAATCGCCTTTACCAGCAATTTCATATCAATTCTATGATGGAATAGAGTTGAAAAAGCAAAAAATAAAAATTCGAATACTTTCGAATAGAAGTATTTTATTATTATGAAATGTTGCCAGCATATGTGTGTTTGTGTATTTACATATTTTATACGCGTATCTGAATCGAGTATTGTTCGACTTTATTTGGTTCGATTATCCGGGCGATTTTTTTTTAATCAACAAACATTAGTCCGTATAATAAATTGTTTTACGCAGAGGATTAGTCTGGTTTTGTTTGTTGAAAAAAATGACTAAATTCAAACTATATTTTTGCATGAATAGATAGTTTAAAGTATACGGGCTACTAATATGAGAAACTGACGATACGTTGTTGCTGTTGGAAAGAGGGTGAGCGCGCGCATAGATTCTTCCAACTGAAACGCGAAAGCGCCGATTCCACGCTCAGTGACCGACGCGACGCCGTGTGTGAACGACGACGCTACCCTCTCGGGATAAGCAATACATTTATCCGTCAAGATAATTTTATCACGCGTTGTTTTGTATACATCTCCACAAGGGCTTACCAATCTTGCTCAATTTTATTGTGCAGTGATGTGACCGACATTTTTCTTTATCCGTATCAAACTTTCGTCGAACGTAAAAAGTGGAAATATTTTTTAAGCTTTCATACCTTCCGAATTTTAAAATAATTTTACTAAACTACCCTTGAGTCAATCTTTTTGAATTGCAGATATAAAAAAAATGTATAAAAGAAAAACATGATTTCTTTTTAACGAACAAAATTTTAACGAAATTTCGTTGACAATGAGTACTTAATATCTTCAACCAATATATCTTCGAGCAACAGATCAGGAGGATCGTTTCATTTACGGTACGTTGGAACGCAAATCTTTTTTTTTTCCTAGGAGTTATTTTTGTTTAATTTCAGTACTTTTGTTTTATCATTAAGGGGTCTTCTCACTTTAGATGCTAAAAAAGGCTATTTTCATGATTTTTTTTGGATAGGTTTCTATCAAAGATATTGACATAAAAGTTTGTACACTTAAAATATACACTTTCGAAATGCATAAAAAAAATTAATTCATTTACGTAATCCAAACAAACTTTGAACGCGTTTTTCTCGAAACAACGTTTTTCGATGGCTTGTTGATGAAATCTTCGAAACTACTGATCCGATCCTTATGAAATTTTAACCACACATTCTTTACAACTATAGCTATATAGCGCATATCAAGGACTTTCTTAAATTTTTATTTTTACTATTTTTTTTGCCAAAAACGGTGTCACAAAACACGTTTTTTGTTTTTGTGAAAAATGTCTACCATTTTGTTATTTTTGCATATATAAAAAATCGTATCATATGCGCTATAGCCATTAACATACTGCATCTCAAACCGTTTGATCATTTTCTTTCGGGTCATCAATCTCTGAGATTTCATCAACAGCGCAGAATTACAATTTTTTTACGGCATTTTTTGAACTACCATTTTCGTCTACAAATAGTGACTTAAATAAATAAAAAACATTTTTTTAAATGTATTTCGAAAGTGTACTTATTAAGTGTAACAACTTTTATATCAATATCTATAATAGTAGTAGTATTTATTTCAGGTATACCCCTTCAGGGTGTTTACACAGACGAAATCCCCCCTACATGTTCCTTTCCCCTTACAAGTTTTTCCTTAAGTCTACTTATACTCTAATTACGTTTTGCATATCGTTTCCCCTGGTATTCCTTTCTTCGCTTGTTACTTTTCCAATTAGTTTCTCGATCAATATCTATAATATAAGCTTATCAAAAAAATTCACGAAAATAGCCTTTTTTTAGCGTCTTAAGTGAGAATACCCCTTAATTTTATCCTCTTTCACTTGCAGCCGTTTCGAATGCATTTATTCATACACTATTTTTCTAAATTTACATAACATTATTTACGCATCGAATCATCTGAATGTTTCGGCTTAAAATACAAACAACGGGTTTTCGGTCTTTTGTTTTAACGGCGCCAAAATAATAAAGTATTCTCCTTATAACATGCTAACCGAATGGAAGATCATATGGAGATTTTCAGCATTATTAAAGAAAGCAATTTGTGAGAATTTTGTCTTGGGATTGTACATAGTCGAAAACGACAATTGTCAGGACGTTTATTGGAGTTGATTGCAACTCCAGAGTCGTGCTTACTTTTTCTGGCAATGCATGTGATAAGTTTCCTTATTTTTATAAGATTCATCGTGCCGTATTTCTCGACACGTCACTCGTATCTGTCCCATTGGTTGATCGTAGTCGAAAAGAAGGGTCGCATTCGATGGGGGTGCATATTTGTGTGGGCTGACATCTCTGCCTTTCCCCGATCAAGAAAGTCTTGATCGGTCGCCTGTTTCGTCTCTCCATTCTCGTCGAGGACTACGCGTGTACGCCCCCGCAAGAACTATTATTCAAGTTCTCGCGTTAAGCAATCACCATTTGCGATGGAGCAACGAGGGATGAAACCTGTCGAAGCGAATAATGTGGAGTCGTAGTTCTTGGAAGTTTCGCATTGCAATGATGAATTCGTCAATGATAGCATGGTCAACGAATTCGGCGTGTTATTGCATTTTTATCGATCCAATCATTTTCTTCTGTCATGATGATGTACAGCGAAGCGTAGAAGGGACGAGGGTAGATAAAGTACGGATCGTAATCGCACTATATTTTTCTGTCGTTTGACACCCGTTTGTCTCTCATTTACGTAGGGAACTTGCACATTGAAATCCGACTACTGTGCATGACAAGCCGTTTTGCCGATTGAATAACAATGCGAGCACCCCGTTGAATTTTCCACCCTTGTGGGTATTCGCGAGGGCCGTCAAAGCCAGAAGCTCCGACGGTGACGGACAGAGAGAGAGAGGAGAGAGTTTCACTCGTTTCGCAGCCTGTTATACTCGATTCGTGATTAAATGCATTTTCGCAAAGGATTCGGTGCCAGTGGGTGTCATAAAACCGGACAAGGAGCCAGCCGTGTTCCGTTTAACTCCGTGCTGGTAAAACGAACTGGAAATAAAGCGCGCGCGCGAGAGAGAGTGAGAGAGAGAGAGAGAGAGAGAGAGAGAGAGAGAGAGAGAGAGAGAAACAGCCAGGCAGATAACTAAAGGCTTTATTTCAAAATGAGCTATTTCTATACTCGCATGCAAGTATAATCCTATCTGCAGAGGGATACATCGTGTAACTTCAAACAACCACGGCACCGATGTACAAAACTATTGAAAATATCGTCACTACACCGCTGCTGACATTTTTATTTATAAACTGAAATTATAGATTAAACGAACTTACCAAGTGAAGTTCGATCATAATTGTATGAGCGCCTCTTCCGAAGTGATCAAGGATCGTAGTACCCCCCTCTCAGTCCCAGTGTCCACCATTTTAAAGCTCAAACAAGCGACGCGCGTGTCGCCGCCCTTCTGGATCATTCTTCAAAGCTGTGCCACGGTGGAACCGTGGTTGTGCCGTAACTTCTCGGGGGAGAAGGGTCTAGTTGTAACGTAGACCTAGGTTCGAGGGCGGGAGTGATCACTTCGGAAGAGGCGCTCATACAATTATGATCGAACTTCACTTGGTAAGTTCGTTTAATCTATAATTGTATTTCGCGCCTCTTCCTCGTGATCAAGGATCGTAGATGTTTAAAGTCTAGTTACGGCACCTCGAATAGTGACACCAGAAAAAAGACTTGGACTTTTTATTGTCATCCTGGTTTACACGCGGTTAACCGATACGAAAATCGTTAACAATTGTTCTCTGCTATTTCTATAGCGATTCTAATACCGCTTTTGCAAACACGTTACAACTTTTCACTATTTCTCGATCATAAAATTTTGCAAATGTTTCTGAGTTACTTGTCCATCCGGCTGTTTTCCGGATGATGTCTAAATCGACTCCGTGTCTTCTTGCCGCTGAAGTTGAGGCATGACGAGTACTGTAAGCGGTGAATATACCCGTATCTACTCCACTTTCTGTTAAAACTTCCTTTATCCATCGACTTAATGTCTGAGACGTTACTGCCTTAAAAGGCCTTTTGAAAGAAATGAACAAAGACTTCGTGGAGCCACGAATGTCCTTTGTGCGTTCCAAATACTTCTTTAACGTCGACGCTGCACAAATTTCTATATCTTCCAAATAAAACGGCAAGACTAGGCAAGGTTGCCTCCTATTGGGTCCTGACGTTTTTATTCTTTCCGGGATTTTTATTTCAACGAATTCCGCTGTTTCGCGTATGTTTCTTATATCTATTAAACCGAAGGTCTGTAATCTGTGACCCGTAGTTAACGCTAATAAAGTAATTAGTTTTTTGGATAAGGCCTTAAGGGCAATATCTTCCTTATTCGATTGCGCCGATAAGTAATCGAGGACGACCTTAGGATCCCAGGTGCAATCATACCTGGGCTTGGAAGGTCTTTTTCTAAAAACGCCTTTGAAAAACCTCTTAATGCTCGGATCCTGTCCGATCTCGTGACCGACTATTAGTGATATTGCCGAACGTAGGCAATTTAAAGTGCCATATGAAGCACCTTTCTCAAATATGTCCGTTAAGCCTGCGAGTATGTCCCGAATCGAATCCGTAAACGGGCTAATGGAGTTCGCGCTACAGAAAGCCCACCACTTTTTTAAGGTGGAATCGTACTGTTTTAAGGACGATTCTGTTAACGACGCCATCATTATCTCAATGGTGTTGATCGGTGTCTGTCTTCGTTCGAATCCTTCCCTGATAATTTTCCTGCCACCAGGGTAAGGTGTCGCCATAGTGGATGAGGCTCCCTGTCACACGAGGTTAACAGATTAACATTTGGTTTTAGATAAATAGGTTTTGAAACTAGCATTTTGTTGAAGAGCGGAAACCAGGGTTGTGCAGGCCACTCGGGGACGACCACGATGCCCTCCGCTCTCTCGTCTTTAATTTTCCGGAGGACCCGAAGAATAATGGCGAATGGCGGAAACGCGTAGAAACAGAGATCTTCCCACGACTTCGTGAACGCATCTACCGAAAGCGAGTCTGGGTCTTTGAACCATGAAAAATATTTTTTACACTTTGTGTTAATACGACTGGCAAACAGGTCAATCCGCGGTTTCTCAAACTTCGTAACAATTTTTCCGAACGCTTCGTTTGCCAATTCGTACTCTGTTTCCGGTTCCATCTTTCTTGACTCTGCATCAGCAACGAAATTTTCTTTCGAACTTATGTACGATGCAAATAGTACAATGTCCCGTTCTTCACACCATTGCCAGATTTCTTGGGTTATCCTGTTTAGATTGACGTACTGCACTCCGCCCATCCTATTGATGTAGGAGATAGCAGTCGTGTTGTCTATCCTGAGAAGGATGTCTATACTTCGCAAGTGTTTCACAAAACATTTTAATCCGAAAAACGCTGCTTGTAATTCGAGGCAATTAATATGCATTGAGCGTTCTGATGCATCCCATGAGCCGCGTGCTGTTTCGTCCCCGCAGACTGCTCCCCATCCCGTCAGCGATGCATCCGAATAGATTTCTAATTGAAATTCTAATGCCTTCAACGAATAACATGACCTTTGCACCTTGCATTTCCACCAAAGCAGATCTGACTTAGTGTTATCGTTCAGGGTCATGATCGCGTCATAATTTCCGTTACTTTTCTCTAGAGCTAAAAATTTTTCTCTTTCTAGAGCCTTTGTGTGAGCATATCCATATTTTATTGCTGGGCAGAACGAAACAATTGAGCCTACCGTCCGAGCAAACTCTCGTATCGTGCATTTCTTTATCGATATGAATTTTATTGCCAATTCTAATGCTTTTGCTTTTTTCTCATTCGGGAGTTCAATCGTCATTCGATTAGTATCGAATATAAAGCCTAAATACTTGCATCTCTGGACGGGATGGAGCTGGCTTTTTTCTCGATTAATTATAAATCCCATTTCCTCTAACATTATCTGAGTGTGTGAGACATTCGATACGCATTCGTTATAAGACTTTCCGAGTAACAGGAAATCATCCAGATATGCCACCGAAAGGAACCCCATTCGCCTGAGGTCTGAAATCATTGGTTTTACAATTTTTGTGAATACATAGGGCGCGCTGGAAAGGCCGAAAGGTAAGCACGAAAACTGAAAGAGCTTTGCTCCAATTTTGAATCTTAAGTATTTTCTATCCGAGTCTCTGACCGGTATAAGATAGTACGCATCTTTTAGATCGATTGAGGCCATGAACCAATTTTTGCTTAATAATCTTGCCACTGTCTTGTGGTTTTCCAGTTTGAAGTGTTGTGTTTCCACGAATTCGTTTAAGTTTTTCAGATTTAATATTAATCTATACGAGCCGTCAGGTTTTTTCCGTAAAAAGATGGTCGAGATAAATTGGTCTCGAGTCGGCTCAACCGCTTCTATAGCCCCTTTTGTCAATAATTCTGTAATTTTTGATAGAGTATGGGTTTCTTCCTCTCGCGACCATTGGGTATCCTTCGGCGGTTCTATTTGGAATGGTTTGCGCACAAAAGGTATTTTATACCCTTTTACCCACGACAAAATAGATTTGTCAGTAGTTAGCGCCTGCCATCGGGGCAAAAACGATCGCAGCCGACCGGCTGGTTTACCTACGGGAATTATGTGCGCCTCCTCCCGTGTCTCTCGTTCTGTTCCTTCTTGTACGAAGGCTTGCTGTGCTGAGAAAGTCTCGAATTCCTCTGGGATTGTTGTCGATGCCCGCCCCCCGAAGTTGGTTGACTCTTGGAGCGTTGTTGGCGAGGCGGGAACTTCGGGTTTTTTGTCTGTTTTTTCCCCTGCGGCCTTGAGTGCTTCAAATCTTTTGATGAAGTTTCGATCAATTTCGCTGCCTTGACATTTTCGGACAGATCTTTGCCGAAAAGCCATTCGTCGATATCAGTCGAGCTTAGCGTCTCTTTCATCGCAGCGTTAATGTTTGTCAAAATCAAACTTCTCCGAATCGATGATTCATCGTGATGTAAATCTGCCAGAAGTCTGCTTGAGTTTCCGAGCGCTTCAATCACTGCGAGATTTTGTGACTCTCCTTTATGTTTAATTAATGTCGATAAGGCTTTGCCCACTGCCGCAAGGCATGCGCAAATTTTTTGTTGTTTTGCGACAATCCTTTCGTCTCTTTTCCAGACAGCTTCTTGCATCGAAGCTTTCACCTCTCGGTTGAGCTTCGGAGGATCGGTTCGCGTACAATTTGAAGGAGGAGGATACTTTTTAAGAAGTTCTGTTCGCTCCTCTGCTGGGAGTCCTAGCTTGAGAATTTCTTCCCATCTAGCGACTAAGTCGCTGTGTATTGGCTCGGATAGAGTCCGTTCTTCCGCGAAACGTTTTCCTATTAAGTTCAGAATGTCCTCATCTAGCGCAGTCTCGATGGGTGTCTCAGTCTGCTTTGGTGTGCGCCGCGCATCTCTCCCAGACGATGATCTGCTGCTCCTGCTGCTGTCTCTGCAGCCGCTGTTGCTACTGCTGCCTCTGCTGCTGCTACTATTACCTATAATACCAAGTGCGAGGCGTTTTTTTTTTTTTTTTTTTTTTTTTTTTCATTTCTAGGTTAGAGCCTAGGCAAATTCTTGTTGGGTAATCAAGATATTCGATTTTTCTACGACAGATTAGAGTCTGTCTACTTAACCTCAACGGCTGCAAACCAAAGCCCCAAACGCGCACGGTGTAGGTTAGGGCCTACGCCGCGTCGCTTCTCCGTAGTTGCACGTATAGGTTAGAGCCTGTGTGCCAACGATGCAGGTTAGAGCCTGCGTGCGTTGTTTTTGATTCCTCCACAGGTTAGAGCCTGCGTACGTTGGTTAGAGCCTGCGTACGTTGTTTTTGATTCCTTCACAGGTTAGAGCCTGCGTTGCGTGTGCGTTAATGCACGCAAGCAAAGGAAATGAAAAGAAATTATTCATGCTTACTACGCGAGGATCGCGACGAAGCTGAATCGCTCGATGACGGTCTCGAGTATCTCGAGCGTCGGGTTTTCTTTTCTTTCTTCCGATGTCTCCTGAGTTCCTCTTCTAGATGTTTAGCTCGTTTTTTCCAACGATTCTCCTTTTCCGCTTTCCTATCCGATTTTTTGCTTCTTCTTCTTTTATTTCCCATCTTGAGCATGTGGACGCCTTGGCACCAAGACGAAGAATGATCCAGAAGGGCGGCGACACGCGCGTCGCTTGTTTGAGCTTTAAAATGGTGGACACTGGGACTGAGAGGGGGGTACTACGATCCTTGATCACGAGGAAGAGGCGCGAAATACAATGTACCTAAATCGCGTACACAAATGTCAAAAGGTGTCCTAATTTCCTACGAGAGCAACGAGATTAATTAAAAACTTGATGCCTTTTCAAGTATTCATATATTCGCGAAACGATCGATACGCGTACATTAGGTGGCACAAGTTTGAGTTCTATTTTTTCCTTTCTTCTCACAATCCAATTATCTCCTTCAAAGTAACAAAAAAATGTCACGAAATGTGGGAGCGGTCAAAAAATATTGGAAGTTCGCTCAAGTCTCCCAAGAATTCCCAATTTTCAATAAAAAATCGATTTTCTTTTCGTCCACTTCTCACCCATGAATTTTACGCTTTATAATTTTTACATGAACCTCGCGAAAGCTCTAGCCGACCATTGAATATTCAGTGGTCGCTCAAGAGGTTCGAAATTTTTAACTTTCTGAAACAATTAATCTTTTTTCCTTTAAAAAAAGTTTTCCGCGTATCGTAATTCGTCCCACTATTGGTCTCGTTAGTCACACTGCGGAGTAATCGTAGCTCTACTCTGTGACGAGCGACGCCATAATACAATAATACATAATAACACATATCGTCTAATTGGTGTTTGTCACAAATTATTATAGTAAATTATTCAGAAAATGTAACCCTTCGCTGTTTATTCTGTTTTTATGCTACAAGGAATTATAGTGCATACGAGATTTATGTTTTAGCCGAAATGTTGAACTTCGAAACCCTTGAACGACCTCTAAATATTATTTGACCGATCGCAGCTTCCGTGACAATGTTTTTTCCTTTAAAGAAGATAATTGCATGGTGAGAAAAAGGGAAAAAATAGAGCTCAAATTTGTGCCACCACATGCTACATGCGTTCTTCGCGATTTGCATTATTACGAATAATTTGCGAAACTTCGACGTATTGCAGCAAGCGTGAAGTAGATCAGGCAGTGCAATGGTCAGCCCCTGGGTACTCATGGTAATTGTCGACCCGTACCGTATAGAATACACTACCTGATTTCTATATTTGAATTTCTGTTATTTGGTCTTCTGTTCTTCCAATGACGAACAAAATGATTTACTGTTTTTTCTAGTGGCACTTACAAGGTACATCACTTAAGTGTCCGCCTTAAATTTCGTTAAAACTCATATATGTGATAAAGAATTGAAAACTATTAGACCCGTAATTTTTTTTATCCGCGGAAATACGTTTTCAACGGGGGAAACGACCCCTCAAGGAAAGGCGTGTCACCCCTTCATTTTTTTTCAATTATTCTATAGTCGATTTATCATTGCTTTACATTAGAAGAACTTTGGTTTTTTTTTTCATTCAGATCGGTGCACTGCTTGTGGGTAAAATTTCCAAACCTTTTCTCGACACGATTTTCTTTGAGTTTTCAATGCTTTGTCACATATATGAGTTTCAACAAAATCGACGGCGGATATTCAAGTGATGTTTCTTGTTAGTGGTTCAACTATTGTCTCTACCAATCCTTGCTATTAGCGAAAATCCGTTACGGAGATTTATATTTTGGGGATCGTTTTTATTTTGCTTTTCTTTTCACTCGTACACTCGAGGACCACAGTATTTCATTGGCTCGAACAAGGCATCGGAAAATGTCAGTTTAATCAAAAATATAATGGTTTAATTAATAACCATTGTTTTAATTCAAGATGTGACTAAAATACACAAATAAAGAGTGCAATAGGATCCAGACGACTGGCAATGAATGTTCAATATATGTTGTTATAATTTTGTAGATAAATATTTGCATTCATTATCAACAATCCAATGGTGATTTTTTTTCAACCATTTGAATTCCGTGATTCACTTATTTAACGTCGGATTAACCGCATCATCCTATGCAGTGCGAAGAGCCTGTTGGACCGTTTGCAATCCTTGCAATAATCCACTGTTCGTATATAATCATCGAGCTACCAACATGAATTTTCGATTATTAATGCCTCCAATAGATTCATCCCATGATTGCTATGATTGGACATGAGTTGCACAGCTTGTCTATCTGCACTACAACCGCCCTTTGAAAGATCCCTCTCCTTCGACATAAACTCTGAACGTGAAATATTTATGTAAATTAATATCTTTTAAATTAATATTTTTTATATTATAAATTAATATAAAAAAAAATCGAGCAAAAATATACGGCAAACATCACCGAAAAAATGATTCAAAGTGAGATATAATTTTTCCGTCATTCCATCAACGTGAGGAATAATTCACCGGAATTTTACTCTCGTGTACTTTAAAACCCTCAAACTCTACGTTTACGGTGACAAAGTCCGTCATTTTTTTAAACTGTCGGAGTTACATTCGTGCATTTATTGTCATACGAATGGTTCCTTCTGCGATCAGCAATTTGCGAATACAACTACCATGGCTCCCGTTTGCGAATGATTAAAAGCCCTTTTCGTTCGGGGAAAGGTTTGAACGTTCTAAACTATTCAAAATATTTATTTTTCCCTAAAGATATAATTGTTCTGATATGGTACTAACTGAAAAATGCGTTGTGTTGTGAAAAACTTTCATGTTTGGTTGCCTTGTGATACAGTTATAAAATTTTCAATTATAATTGAAGGGCGAATGCATTTAGTCGATCAGCTGGCCATTCGTGTTATGAGCATCGCCATTTCGTATAATTACTCCTTTTCTTTTCTCTTCCTTTAATGGCCACCGAGGAAAATTGCTTTCGAGCTCTCGCAGAATTGAGAAATCGATCGAGTAGTTTAAGAGATAGATAGATAGATATATTATAGAGAGAGAGAGAGGGAGAGAGAGAGAGAGGGAGAGAGAGAGAGAGGGAGAGAGAGAGAGAGAGAGAGAGAGAGAGAGAGAGAGAGAGAGAGAGAGAGAGAGAGAGAGAGAGAGAGAGAGAGAGAGAGAGAGAGCGAGAGCGTAGGGGAACTCGGGGCAAGACGAATACGTGGGGTAAGATGGATCATAAGCCTAGCTACTAAACACGGTGAGCGAGCCCAGTGCTCTCGTTGGAGTTTTAAGGGACGGCGGTAAGGTGAATGAGTGTGAAAGTATCAACTGTGGCGGAAGCACGTGTCTCAAGTGAGAATACAATATCGATTTTTTGACAAAATGAGTAATTTTTGGTAAAGATTAACATCGTTTCAGTTCATTTGAGTTGCTGATATTGATTAGAGACAGGTATGTAAACACAATGAAAGTACTAATTATTAATATGATAAGAATGGTTTGTCAGAAATTTTCAAGGTCATTGCGTGATTTTTTGTTAATTCGTTAACCGCCTAATGGGGCAAGATGAATACAAGCTATCGCAAAGCCGCAATATTTTACATCGTTCCACTATTTACGTTAGAAAGGTTGGAATGAAACTAGTAAAGCATTTGGTTCCTCTTCAACCTATTTTTCTACCAGGGGAAGAAAACGAACTTACAAATGATTAAAATGACATGGAAACAAGAGTATTCAGACTAATCCTGCAGAACTTAGACCATTGGCTTATCAAATTGCTGGTATTGAGAATGAAACCACACTTATATGCCAAAGATGCCAATAATTCGTGTCCTATCATTCTCCTAGCGTTGTTTCATCTTGCCCCGCATAACGGGGTAAGACGGGAAAAATAAAGGTTTGATTAAAAATATATATTGTATGGGACAAATCAGAAACACTGATTTTTTGCTTCCAAAATTAAAAGATTAATAAATGTTGATTAGTTTAAAAAATAATTAGAGTCGACTGATCCATGCGTGTATTGTTTTATTTAAAGATGACCTTAGCGTTATCATTTTGCCCCTATTTTCCCTATGTGTGTTCGAAGTAGGCAGAGAGGAAAAACATCGAGAAAGACTCGCACACGTGCCTGTCATGAGCATGGCCTGATCAGACGCGGGCTTTTACTACTGGTACTGTCCCGCTGCTAGATTGGTTAGCTCCACTGATTCCGCATGTATGATGTTTGCGTCTATCTGAATACGAGAACTGCAACGTGGGCTTAGAATCTAGGACAACACCTACTAGATCGAAAACTACGAACAAAAAAAAACATCTACCTCGTAAAAAAAAATGCATCCGTAGTAACAGCGTGAAATAAAAAATATTGAATTTGATGCTCAATTGTGTGTAAATGGTGAAAGGTACCCTCTGATTGAATTTCACAAAGCAATATTCTCTATAGTTCTGTTCGAAGAGATTGTGAATGAAGGTCAGGTCAAATTCTTGAAAAAACGGTACTTCTTCACGTGCATTTGAATGGGGGCAGTCAAAGTAGTTTTACGAGTAGTAAGAATATTTACTACTTAAGTAGTTTTAGTAGTAAATACGTAAACTACTTAAATTAAAGTCCAAGAACGATTACAGGTATACGATTACAGGTGCAGTCTAATTAAAGTTGAAGAACGAGTACAGGCATGCGATAAAAAAAATAAGCTTCTTAATTGAAACATCGTAATAATCTGTACAATTGCTATGAACATTGGTAGTCAGTGATATTTTTTTGTTCTTCGTATATTTATTCTGAAAGATAAAAATAGATATTTCGTTTGTTTCGTACATAAGTGTAATAATTATTTTCCATGAATTTTCCTTATTTCATTAGCTGGGCTTGGATGGGTCTTCAGATTAAGGCGGGAAATACATTTAGACAGGAAAAATAAGTAATATTGAGGAATTTTTTAAACTAAGAAATAATCATTCTGCGATTATCAAACTTTAGGTATACTTTGATAGTAGGTATATTAAAGTATACAAAACAATTTTTTAAATCAATTCATCATCAAAATGGCGGAGCTGTGGCAGAGTGTTACAGCAAGGTCGCCGCGGGAATTGCGAATCGGCGTGCAGTCTAGTTTCCCGTAGACTTTGATTTGCAAAAATGTTTAAACATTTTTTCAGTTAGAACATGTATAGTTTCTATGTGACGGTGATTAAAATGAAGAAAACGCAAATTTAAGAAAATGACACGAATTTACAAAAAAAATCAACATTTCACTCAACATTTCTGTAAAATGCGGATTAAAAAAATCGTTTTTTTTCCCAACTTTTCAAAAACAATTCTCGTCAAGTAGAAGGGACTAATATTATCAATATTTCTACCGAGTTTCAACTCAATGGGCTTAATAGTTTTTGAGTAATCCTGCACGCCGATTTCAATAATGCAGTTTTGAGAAAAAGGCGATTAAAGTTCACGCCCGCTCTGAATCCGAGCGGTGAGGCACAGCATTGACGGGCTGTAACGATTGTAGTTTTTCGAATTTCGCTTTCAAGCTTTGGGAAAATATTCTACATATGAGCGATTCTCCGTCAATTCAGCCACTTTTTTCGACCATCTCAGATATGCCCGATAATTGGTTATATCTAAGTACTACTAAAAGGCATTCTATATGAATTTTTTCAGATTTTTTAATTGAACATTTTAGAAAATGCCGTTTTTTTCAAATGAATATATCTCGGAAACCAGAAGTTACTGAAAAAAAATGTCTGAATATGAAAGTTGTAGTTTTGTGTCAGCTTTCGAGCGGACGACTTGAAATAATTTTTACGTTCCGGTAACGCTGATTTTTTACCAAAAAAGGGGGAAATAATTTTTTTTAATTGAAAACGACCATTTTTTTGGCTAAAAATTACAGTCTTCCAGTATGTCTGACGATATCGCAAAAATATCGCCAGAGTGGCACGGATCGAGGTTCTAGAGTAAAAAAAATGAAACCACACATATTAATTTCTCTATACCGGAACCTCGCTCCGTGCCACTCTGGCGATTTTTTTCGCGATATCGTCAGACATACTGGAAGGATTTGTAATTTTTTTTAGCAAAAAAACGGCTGTTTTTGAATAAAAAAAATTATTTCCCCCTTTTTTGGTAAAAAATCAGCGTTACCGGAACGTACAAATTATTTCAAAAATTCCCGTCGAAAGCTAACACAAAACTACAACTTTTATGTCCAGACATTTTTCTTCAGTAACTTCAAGTTTCTGAGATATGTTAAAAAATATGTTAAAAAACTGAGCGAGGTTCCGGTATAAAAAAATTAATTTGTGGGGTTTCATTTTTTCAACCCTAGAACCTCGATCCGTGCCAATCTGGCGATGTTTTTGCGATATCGTCAGACATACTGGAAGACTCTGTAATTTTTTCAGCCAAAAAATTGGCCGTTTTTGAATAAATAAACAATTTTCCCCTTTTTTGGCAAAAAATCAGCGTTACCGGAACGTAAAAATTATTTCAAGTCGTCCGCTCGAAAGCTAACACAAACCTACAACTTTTATGTACAGACATTTTTTTTCAGTTACTTGTAGTTTCCGAGTTACATTCATTTGAAAAAAAAACGGCATTTTCTAAAATGTTCAATTAAAAAATCTGAAAAAATTCACATAGAATGCCTTTTAGTAGTACTCTGATATAAACAAATATGGGGCAGATCTGAGATGGTCGAAAAAAAGTGGCTGAATTGACGTAGAATCCCTCATATATAGTTATATCGTTTAAAGAAGAAAAAAAAGGAATCGATTTTTGGATCGTTGCAAATGTATGTCCCGTCTTAAGAGCTCCATTACTGTATAATTCAATTTTTGGACTATCTGTAAAATATGCAAATATTTTTGTGTGAATCAATACGATATTTTGAACACGCTTTTCGGGACTGATATATGTTTATTTTTGCAAGGATACCTTGTTTAATAATACATCATACATTTATTATTATTTGTAAAAACATTTTAATGCGACGTAGAAGTTCCTGTTCACGTGTGACACAGGCGATTTAATTTCTTGAGCGAGGTTGTCGGGATTTGATCTCTCTTGTGCTGGTAATCCCAATAAGTTTCACAGCGATATCTCTATTATCTGTAGCATCTAAAACGGAAGGTACGGGTTATCCATTTCCAGGTTTTATCTCTGTTTCTCTCTCACCCTCTCTTTCTCCGTTCTCATTCTTCCTTGCTCTATATCTCCCTGAATTGACTCAATCGCCAGGATTTCAATTGCTGGGATTATTTTATATTCCGTCGTCGCTTGCCAACTTGAAATCCTTTCAAATCCTTTCATACACTGCACAATTTCCGATGGAACCCGAATATGCAGCAGCAAATGAAAAATGCGTTCTCAAAAAATAAAAAAGCTCTTTCGGATATAAAACACGCGAAACAAAATCGATAGAATGTCGATAGACTAAGGCCGTCGAGGTCACTCAGGCTTTTGTGTGCACTCTCTTGTGGGACATCAAATAAAATTTAATGATCTCAACAAACAGTACGAGATCTTTTGGGGCGACGCGACAAGAGGATTATGAGAGAGGCAGAAGAGACAAGAGAGGCGAGACAGAGGGGGAGAACCCTCCACTTTTATTGTATTTTCGTTCAAGGCTTGATAGATAGATCGTGTAGGCATTTGAAGAAGATTCGTTGTGACGTTCCACGCAGAAATCAGTGAAGCAATATGCTTTTCCGAAAATCCAATTTCTCGTAAAAGCTGATACTCTTGAGCAACTTTCGCGAAAACTGGGACAAGCGCAGAGGATTTATTCCTCTACTTGTGTATTGACCCTTAGTAGTAACACTTAGCTAGAATCACGTTATAGCCATACTGGGTCCATGGGACCCAGGCGTTTTTCAATTGTTATAAATAATGAAATAATGCATTGAGCGATATGAAAAAAATAGTGAGGTACAATTTGAACCTTGTTTAATACAAGAACATTAGTTAGAAATCAAAAATTAAATTTTAAATATGCAAAAAAATTATGCAAAAAAGACTCGTGAAAAATGTTTTTTTTTTACATAAATTGCTGTAACTCTTGTAATTATTGACAAATAAATGGTTTTATAATCTGGAAACAATGTACTTTCAAATAGACATAGCGATTTCTGTGGACTTTTCAAAAAGTATATTTATTTTATCCAACGCAGGTGCAATTTAGAAGGAAAGAATAAAATGCTTATGCACATTCAATATCTACCATCTCGGTACTGAAGTTGGAGTCCCAAATTATCGTTAGATGGCGCCACAAAACACAATTTATCGATTTTAGTGAGCAGTATTCCAGGTCAAAAAAGGGCCTGGGTCCCGTAGACCCAGTGTGACTATTAAGGGTTACACTAGAGCACTACTAGTCGGTTCATTTTGAAGATAAAAAAAAAGTATTTGTAAGACATACTAAAAAAGCATTGTGTATATTAAAGTTACGTTCATTTCCTCATAGAAAATGGTAGTTCGAACATTCGAGATATCTTTGCAACCGATTTTATTGTATGTTATTTGGTGAGTTCCAACGTATATCTTTGCCGGTTTTTAGGTATGACCCTTCCCAATTAAACCCTTTCCTAGCCCTTCGTACCCGCACTTCGCTAATCCAGCCTAACTTCTGTTGCGTCCACAGCGGTCGTAAGCTACTGCCGGCATTTGCCGAGGGTATGGGGAAACTGTGGAAAACCCGTCCTAGTAACCGTGTAGAAATTGTGCTAGCCTGTCTGAGTTACGAAGTAGTAACTGGCTCGCCCAATTGAGCTCATGCGAACTGACCAATGGTTGGCTCGCTATGAGCCAGTGATATGGTGAATTTTTTGTGATCCAGCCATTGTCTAGTCACTGCCCAGTCGATCTTGGTCACAAATGACAAAGTGGAGTTATGTGACTACGTGTAGTTCCATCGAGCGAATGACTCATGTCTGGCTAAGCAACTTGAGTTACAGATGGCGTTGCAAATGAAAAAATTCTCAAGTCGGTATCTCGCGATGACCTAGCCAACACTTGCCAACTGCCGCCTCACTAGCCGGAATAAATGATCGGATAAATACAATTTAAGGTTATGTAATCCTATGGGATTATCGCTCTCAACGCGAATGCAATTGAGTCATTGATAGGATATTGTTATTTACATTTGTTAATCCACCCATTTTTCAATAATCTAACATTCTATAATGTAACATATGTAGACGATAAGAAAATTCAGAAATTAATCAAGTAGAATTGACTCACACGGAACATCCCTCAGGTGTCCGCCTCCGATTTTGTTGAAACTCATATATGTGATAGAGCACCGAAAACTTTGAGACACGTATTTTTTTTTATCGGCGGAAAAACGGATTTAAGGGGGGAAACCGCGCCTCAAAGAAAGGCGCGTCGAGGGGTGATTTTGCAGTTTCACCCAGAAGCAATCCACCGATCTGAACGAAACAAAAACGAAAATTCTTCTAATGAAAAGCGATGGAAAATCCACTATGAAAATGTTAAGAAAAAATTCAATTAGGGGGTAAACCACCCCTCAATTTGCCTTTTCTTCACCCCACACTTAAGAGGGTTGTATGCAAATTAATAAAACAGGTATCATTTTGAAGGGCAATTAAAATTCAAGTTGACGGGTTTTTGCGTTTTGGCGGCATAGCAAATTTAAGGGGGTAAACCACCCCTAATATAAATTTATTTATCATGGTCGTTTTTTCTGTGTTTAATGTATATCCGCTGATTTTAAATATTTCTATAAGCTACAATTTAATGTTTTATGATATTTCAAAATTATCTTAAGGGGTCTTAAGGCGTCTTAAGGGATAACTACCCCTCTGACGAGAAACATCATTGAAGTATCCGCTTTCGATTTCGTTGAAACTCATATATGTGGTAAAGCAATGCAAACTATTAAACATGTTTTTTTTGTATCGGCAGAAAAACGGTGTTAGGGGATAAAACCACCCCTCAAAGTTTCTCCCACAAGCAGTCCACCGATCTGAATGAAACAAAATCGAAAATTCCTCTAATATTAAGCGATGAAAAATCCACTACAAGAGTGTTGATTAGAAATATAATTAAGGGGTAAACCACCCCCATTTGCCGTTTTTCACCCCACGCTTAAGAGGGTTGTATGAAAATTAATAAAACAGGTATCATTTTGAAGGGGAAACAATATTCAAGTTGACGCGTTTTTGCGTTTCAGCGGGACAGTAAATTTATGGGGGTAAACCACCCCTAACTTAAAATTTGTTCATCACCGTCGTGTTTTCTGTGTTTAACATGTATCCGCGGTTTCAAAATATTCTCTCGCGTTTTTAAATTATTACGTTTTTAAATTTTTACATTTTAAGGGTAAACTACCCCCTCTAATTGCTTTTCATTTGAAGTTTCGCGAAAGGTTTCACGAATTTCGTTTAAACTGTTTTCATTTAATCGGTAATATCAATTTTATGTTTGTGTGTGTGCCGCATATTCGTTTTAAGCTTTATGAGCGGTACTTTGGGAGTGGGGACGTGGGGCTACCCTTTACTCATAAGACTCATATTTTCGTGTCGAAACGCTTCCGATTTTAATATGCACGTGCATTAAGCATCTCCATAGGAATAATTATACACTTCTACTATATCATTAATTCTAATAATTTCCAGAATAAGTTATAAGGCTCACTTCAATAATTTAGCCAGCGACGTAGTTTTGTGGAGGAATGTATATTTTTATTATTTTACCGTTTATTTAATTAAACATATTAATGAAACTGAGGGTTTTACAGTAGGTTAGCGAACATGTTTTTAATATATTTTAATATAATTTCATTTGGGAATCATATCAGCTGATTTAATTAATAGTACTTGTGAAAAGTATCGCAGTCATATACCGTCAAATCCCCGAGCAGAAATTTGTTCAGGGTGAAATCCGGACCGGATCAGGCTGCCACAATAGCAAATCCGGGCCGGGTCAGGCAAATTTAGTCCGGCCCTGATCAGGGATGTAACGCTTTTGCATATTCAGGTCCGGATCAGGCACCTTATCAGGCTCTGATCAGGCCCGGATCAAGCAACTTATTTGGCCCGGATCAGGCATCTTATCAGACCCGGGTCAGGCTCCGTATCCGGCTCGGATCAGGCACTATATCTGGCCCGGATCAGGCACTATATCTGGCCCGGATTAGGCACCTTACCAGGCTCGGATTAGGCACTATATCTGGCTCGGATCAGGTGCCTCATCCAGCCTGAGACATGCGTGTCATCTGGCTCAATCATTTGATAAATTTTTTGTTTAACAATAGATCAACATTTATTAAATTATTATCAAGTTTACTAACATTATTAAAAATATGAAAACATTTTTTTAAAGTTTAAGTTTTTATTTTATTTGACTTGATCGTTTAATTTTTGTTCCGGTTTTGGCGATGACCGTTCCCATCTTTCGCACTGTTTATGACCGCCGCTAGCCCATCCGAAATTTGTTTCTCTTTGATAGAACCTGCGTGGGGAGTACCATCATACTTTGTCAAGATTGCATCTGAAATATTTTGAATACATAGAAAAATTAGTAAATATACATAGAAAAATCACATCTTTACATTAAGAGCATATATCAGTCGGACCTAGCCACCGCTCCCCCGTCGGGTATATCTATATTTATCATAAGTATAGATATATTCGACCAGGGAAAAGTGAGCGATATAGGCTCCGACTGATATATCCTCTTGAGATAATTAATAATTAATAATTATTTAAAAATGGTGTACCTCGTAGTGGCGTAGCTCAATCTCTTTTCGTCGTTCTCGCATCATTTGTATATATATAGTGTTGTATATATATTATTGAGAAAAAAATGTTCGACGGTACAAAATGCAATTTGCGCAATTATTTCTCGTCATCTGGTCCTTGCACGTATGTATGAGTACATTTATGTGCATATACGTATGTTTGTACTGTTGAACATTTTTTCTTGATACGAAATATATCACACTATATATATACAAATGGTGCGAAAGTGACAAAGTGAGGTTAAGCTACGCCGCATAGTCTTCGCCCATCAAGTCGTATTTTATATATTATCACTGTTCATGTGTAGATAATCCACAGTATAATCGCAAATATACTTTACCTGAGATTTTGTATGCACTGCACTTTATTGAAGGGCTTGCCTTTCTTCGGGAGAAATTGATGAACCGAACGAGATGTGTCGATGTAGCTACGGCATGGCTGTTGCGCTTTCTTCTACGTATATAATACGGGACTGGCTGCCCATATTATATACAAAAGTTTTGATTTCATATAACAATAATACAAAAAAAATTAACATAAATATTTATTTATGATAAAAAAGATTTTGAAACAAATTTTGACGACACGCACTTTCGGTTGATAACCATTGTTTTCATATATTTCGCGTGCCTGCGTGTGCAGCTGTCAAAATATTTCGTGAGGCTTCGCCGACAGAGGCGCTGTCTAGTCCTAGAGAGGAGAGGTTACGGAGTGACGAGCTTCATGCGAGATAAGGCTTCTATCCGGCGCAAATCAGGCGTGCCTGACTAGGGTGCCTTATCGATACCTGATAAGGCTCCTATCCGGCGCAAATCATACGTGCCGGATCAGGGTGCCTTATTGATGCCTGATAAGGCTCCTATCCGGCGCAAATCAGGCGTGCCTGATCAGGGCGTCTTATTAATGCCTGATCAGGCTCCTATCCGGCGCAAATCAGGCGTGCCTGATCAGGGCGCCTTATTGACCCCTGCTTAGGCCCCTGTCTGGCGCAAATCAGGCGTGCCTGGTCAGGGCGCCTTATTGATCCCTGCTCAGGCCCCTGTCTGGCTCAAATCAGGCGTGCCTGATCAGGGCTCCTTATTGATCCCTGATCCGGGCCTGATGGATCCTCAGGCAGCCTGATTAGATTTCTGCTCGGGTCATTTTCTTGTGATATATACTTTTTTTTTCTAGTCTATCAACTATCAACCATCAACAATCATGGCTCGGAATTCCTGCAATAATGATAATCGTCAAAAAATGCTTTAAACACAACGACTTTTTTCACCATGCACATCTGATAATGGCCAAATTATTGCAGCCGGATATTTCACAATGTGTGTTCGATTCACCAAAACCAAAGATAACAGGATTTTCAAAATCTTCTGGTTTTTTAAATGAATGGAAATGAACAAATTTATGTTAGGGGTGGTTTACCCCCTTAAATTTGCTGTCCCGCTGAAACGCAACAACGCATCAACTTGAATTTTGATTCTCCTTCAAAATGATACCTGTTTTATTAATTTTCATACAACCCTCTTAAGCGTGGGGTGAAAACCGGCAAATGGAGGGGTGATTTACCCCTTAATTATATTTCTAATCAACACTCTTGTAGTGGATTTTTCATCGCTTAATATTAGAGGAATTTTCGATTTTGTTTCATTCAGATCGGTGGACTGCTTGTGGGAGAAACTTTGAGGGGTGGTTTCATCCCCTAACATCGTTTTTCTGCCGATACAAAAAAAAACATATTTAATAGTTTGCAATGCTTTACCACATATATGAGTTTCAACGAAATCGAAATCGGATACTTCAATGATGTTTCTCGTCAGAGGGGTAGTTACCCCTTAAGACGAATGTAATAATTTTGAAATATAGTAAAACATTAAATTGTAGCTTATAGAAATATTTAAAATCAGCGGATATACTTTAAGCACAGAAAAAAACGACCATGATAAATAAATTTATGTTAGGGGTGGTTTACCCCCATAAATTTGCTATGCCGCCAAAACGCAAAAACCCGTCAACTTGAATTCAAATTGCCCTTCAAAATGATACCTGTTTTATTAATTTGCATACAACCCTCTTAAGTGTGGGGTGAAGAAAAGGCAAATTGAGGGGTGGTTTACCCCCTAATTGAATTTTTTCTTAACATTTTCATAGTGGATTTTCCATCGCTTTTCATTAGAAGAATTTTCGTTTCTGTTTCGTTCAGATCGGTGGATTGCTTCTGGGTGAAACTGCAAAATCATCCCTCGACGCGCCTTTCCTTGAGGGGACGGTGTCCCCCCTTAAATCCGTTTTTCAGCCGATGAAAAAAATACGTGTTTCAAAGTTTTCGATGCTCTATCACATATATGAGTTTCAACAAAATCGGAGGCGGACACCTGAGGGATGTTCCTTGTCAGTGGACAATTTCACAACTCATCACCCAGATGTCCCGGGATTGAAACCACGTTATGCCGTAAGCGTTTGTCCGGATATAGACGATCTTCTGATTCTTCTGATTCTCTGGCGCACAGACTTTTACTCAAGTATCTGCACCGAAACTTCAGAAGTATTGGCCTCGTGCACGGCTAGCGGTCACCGCTCCGATTATCGGCCATGCACATCGTTGCATAAATCGAAGTACCGCCTGAGCCGAACCTCGACCGCTGATCCAACAGTGTGCAATTGATTTTTTTTTCAGGGGGGAGAAACCGTCAGCCGAGAAAAAAATTACTGATATTCATGGTTTTTGTCAAAAGGAAAGATTTCTTCACAATTTTTTAGACTTGGCACATGTTTTATTACTTCTTTTGGTTGTTACATGATATTTTTGTTTATTAATCTTTAAAAATGGCGAATGTATGGCACCGCTTAACACGTACCGTCGGCGGGTTTAACCTGAAAAAAAAAACAGATTTTTAACACATACGCAGAATATGAACGAAGAAAAAGTGAGAAATGTTGAAAATCGATGAAATAGTACGCTTTGAAACAATAAGATTGACTTTTCCGAAAAAATGGCTACATTGCGCAACAAAAAATACTTTTTTTATTTCTATTTTCCAAAACATGTTGGGTCATTTTTTAGACAATGAGGTTGGAGTGGTTCATACCAAACTTCATCAGAATCGGTCGATTAGTTTTTTATCTACGTCACGCCAGTTTGAAAATGCAGTTTAGAAGACCATGCCATACCTCCACAATTTTCAAAGATTAATAAAAAATACCATGTAACAGCCAAAAGTAGTGTTGAACGTACCTTAAGTCTCAAAAATGTCGAAGAAATCTTTCCTTTAAGGGGAGGGTAGGGGTTTCAGCGTGAAAAAATACTTTTTCGCGAAGTTTTTCATCTATATGGATACAGTAAATTTATGAAACCTTTTGTACATTGTTAAGTGTCATTTCAAGAACATTCCATGAAATTTATACGCGACAATATCCACAAACAAGCCGGTGCGACGTTTTTCTCGAAACCACTTTTTCAAAGTCCGTGTTCATTGCCATTTGAAAACTACATGACCGATTTATTTCAAACTTGGTACACACTTTCTACATATAAAATACCTCTCCTCAACGGTTAGTTTGAGATTTTTTTTACATTGCGGGGGTTTTCAGCTCCCAAAATGGTGGAATTTTTCGTGAAAAATAGCACTTTTCACTTTACATGACCACCAAAAGTTTATAAATGAAAAAAAAAATTATCAAAGACCGTTGGGGGGAGGATTTGATGATATTTTGACTAAATTTTAATGCGTTACCCCCACTTGTAGCGCAAAAAAGGCCTTTTTCATGAATTTTTTTAAAGAAAACTACAAAACTTTTTTAACCGATCAATACACCATCTTAAAGAACACATCTTGAAGAACTTTCCGTAATTTTTTTATTGAAAAATATTACATTGTTTAGTGGCAAATGGCCGTCAATGAAATAATGTTTTTATATACACGGTTTGCGATGACCAACATTGCGGCGAAGTGGATCATCTGAAAAAAAAAATGCGGATGGATTTAGTCAAATATAAGTATAAACTAGTCTTTAATCGAAGGATTTTAAAAAATATTCATTTTTCACAAAATGGCAGACAGTCAAAGTTAATGGTTCGATTTTAACGAAAAAAAACGGCCGTTTTTTGGCTATAAAACGGCCATTTTTATTCGAAAAAAAATCAAACGATTAAAGACTACATTTTTATGTATTAAATAAGCCTGCAAAATTTCAAGAAGATCAGTTCATTAGTGTTCGAGTAATCTTGGTCACCGACTTCAGAAATGCCATTTTGAGAAAAACGCGTTTAAAGGTTCGATTTCCGGTCGTTTACACAACGGATTCTTCTCTTTCAACGCTCACACCTCAGTCAATTTTGTTCGGATCGACTTGAATTTTTCAGGACATATTCTCAGATACTTATACTTCAATAAGATGCAATAAAAAAAATCGATTTTTTCAAAATCGCAAGTGGGGGTAACCCCTTAATGGTACTTGATTTCAGATAATTTCTAGCCGAGATATAGTGAACACCGCAAATCGTGTTTTTCCAAAGGCGTTCTTGGAAATGCTTTGTCACCGGCTTGTCTGTGGATATTTTCGCATACAAATTTCACGGAATGTTCTTGAAATGACACTTAACAATGTACAAAAGGTTTCATTAAATTTACTCTATCCATATAGATGAAAAAAATTCGCAACAAAGTTTTTTTTTTACGCTGCAACCCTACCCTCCCCTTAAAAAAATCATGAAAATCACGAAACGTTCACTGCATTTTCGTAAACGTGTTTTGACTCCGTACTCCTTTACACGGCTCATCTATCTCTCGTCATGGTTGTCCTCTGAAATCCTTGTATTCTCGATGACACTGTGAGGAGAATAACAGTGGGTGAACTATGCACCGTAGTCCAGTGTGTACACCACCAAAGAGTTCAACGTATCTTGCTTGATGAATCCTATCCTTGTACTGACCACAACATTGGCTTGGCAGCGTTCTCTCATAGAGAGGAAGAGAAAGGCAGAAGCAGAGCAAGGGTGGGAGCGAAAGCGAGAGACTGAGAGAGAAAGTTTTCAAAGAGCTATGTATAGAATAGCCCATTCAGAACGTACACATACTGCACCCAAATAAATCAATTACGAAACTCGGCTTATTCGACTTATCCATGCGATTGTCCTCCATCTCACTTAGTCCGCTCGTTCACATGATTACTCGAATGATGGGGGTATTTCATTGAGGCATTAAACGATATTAGATTCTCGATAATTTTTATTATCCGCTATCTTGCGTTGTTTTTTTCTCATTTGTCGATCGCGACAAATGAGAAAAATAGTTTTCTAGTTTTTCATAACTCTTCAACCTTTAGAGGTATAAGCATTGTTCAGAGGTTTTATTGATTCGAAAAAGGGTTTACTGACAAGGAACATCCCTCAGGTGACACCCTTCGATTTTGTTGAAATTTGGATATGTTATGAAGCATCGAAAAGTAAGCGATACGTATTTTTTTATCGGCGGAAAAACGGTTTTAACGCGGTCCTCTAGTTTCTCGGCTGTTTTTTTACGGCTTTTTCAATAATTTTTTACGGGCAAAGCATCGAAATAATCAATCTCATTGTTTTTGCATAATCTTTATTAACATTTAAATAAGCTTTACACATTTTTTGAAGCCAAAATATATAATAGAATAAAGGTTATAGTGGCCGACAGGAAGACATCAAGCAAAAGAGGTGCTTGACGGTGACCAAGATTGCGGCTGTTCTGCTTATCTGAAATCAAAAAACCAAACGGCATTTTAATCTTCATATTTAAGACTAGCGGTTGAACTAGAGTGAATTCTAAATTACAAAAATTGACTTTTTTATACACTTTTGAAAATTACATTCTATTTTTTACTAATTTTTTCTTAAGTTTTTCGCTCGTACAAAAAAAAAAACTATCGAAGCAGTCATGATAATCCTAGTTCAATCGCTGGCTTATAACATATTAAAGATGCTGTATAAATTTGAACAAGATCGGTGCAGTAGTTTCTGAAATATCGTGGTCACCGTTTCGAAAAATGGTGTTTCGAGAAAAACGAGTTTGAAAGTTCGCGCATGTGATTTATACTAAAAATTTCATCTCACCGTCAATCTCCTATGTCTGGACCATACAATAGGTCTCCTCTTCTTTTTGGAAGTCACGCAGAGCTGCTCCGTCTTCCCTTTTCGCGATTCGGGCCTGTTTTACAACATCGCTCGTGCGCCTTTCTGAACGGTCGATCCGAGAGCTATCACGCTGTTGAACATATCCTTTAGCTTGTGGGCCGATTTTCACTCCCATGGTTTCCAAGGTCTTCAGGATAGATTTGAATTCTTCGTTGAAGATTATGACAGCGAGAAACGTGGCGATTTCAACCACTTTTGGCCCAGAATGGAGGTGCTTCGTAGCAAAAGTCCAGATTAACGAATTGAGCGACGCGTTATTATTTGGATTTTCTGCTCCCAGGCATCTGCTTAACAATTCTTCTTTGGATAAATCCTCATAAATTGGCTTTATAACTTTTTGAACTGCTTCAGAAAGAGGCGGTTTATTGTGTTTGAATTGCTCGGCTTTCGGAGCAGCCCGGCGCGCGCTCCGTATACCTGCTCCGTTCCAGGGCCGTAACTTGTGAACCACTTCGAATATCGAAAAATCCTTTGGCACACATTTTCTACACATGTTGTAGATGTGTGTTATGAAAAAAAAAATCGATTTTTTTTACCCGAGAAACTAGAGGACTGCCTTAAGAGGTGAAACGAACCCTCGAAAATAGGGGTGTTTTTCGTTTTTCGTCGATAACGTTATCGTTCTCATCTCCAATGTATGGTTCACAAAAAAATAAACATTGTTGCAATTTGAAAGTTTTTAATATCTCGTACCGTTAAAACGTGATCGATGAAAACAGAAAAAAATCCCCATTTTTGAGGGTGCGTTTTAGCCGTTAAAACCGCTTTTCCGCGGATAAAACGAAATACGTATCGCTTACTTTTCAGTGCTTTATAACATATCCAAATTTCAACAAAATCGAAGGGTCTCACCTGAGGGATGTTCCTTGTGAGACAAAAGTCCATGGTATTTTGAAAAAACGCCGTTGGTAAAAGAGGAGATAGTAAAATTGCCTATAGTTTATTGACACCACAATCATAATATGATTAACACAACTATAAGCATAAAGTATACCTGAACGTGCGATTTGGGTAGCGTGTTTCACTATCTATAATCCCCGAAAATATTATTAACTATTGTAAAAGGCTTGACAGTATGGATATGGTTACGGGGTCTTCTCACTTTAGACGCTAAAAAGGCCATTTCCATGAATTTTTAAAATAGGTATTGTAGATATTTATATAAAAGTCGATAGCCTTAATAAATACACTTTCTAAATACATTAAACGAATTTTTAATTAATTTATGTAACCCAAACAAACTTTAAACACGTTTCTCTCGAAACAACGTTTTTCGACGGCTTGTTGATAAAATCATCGAAACTACTGAACCGATCCTTATGAAATTTTAACCACATATTCTCTACAACTATAGCATATCAAGGATTTTTTTTAAATTTTGACATTTACTATTTTTTTGTCAAAAACGGTGAAAAAACATGTGTTTTTTGTTTTTTCGAACAAAGTCGACCATTTTGTTATTTTTGCATATATCAAAAATCGTATGATATGCGCTACAGACATTAACATACTGAATCTAAAACCGCTTGATTTTTTGTTTCGGATGATCCATCTCCGAGATTTCATCAACAGCGCAGACCTACAATTTGGTTAGGACATTTTTTTAACTACCATTTTCGTCTATAAATAGTGACTTAAATGAATAAATAATGTAAAACATGTATTTCGAAAGTGTATTCATTGAGAATAACAAGTATTATATCAATATCTATAATATAAACCTATCAAAAAAATTCATCAGCATGGCTTTTTTGTAGTGTCTAAAGACCCCTTAATAATAGTACTATTAATAGGTGATTCATTATATTATGTATTATAGTATTAATAATTTCACCTATATCGAAAGTAACGGCTATTCGAAAGTACAGCTGGAACGACTTGTTTCTGTTATGCCATAATCGCGATGAAAATGTCACAAGCACTCGGCAGCGTGGTGGCAGCGTCGTAGTATAGAGATAGGCAGGTAGGTTGTAGGTTTGATTTCATGTGTAGGCGAAATATTTTACTCGAAATAAATCATTACAGAAGCTCAGGGACTGACGCATTATGTAATAATAAGAAATCATTAAGGTGTTGAGCACTCAGTTGAGTAGTTGATTTCGTTGTGGATTTTTGAAATATTTAATGCATTCAGTAAACGTGCAATGATGCCTTGAGCCATCACACATGGAGTGGATACAAAATAATTGAATAACACACCAAATAAGCCTATAGCAGGTCGTGTCTTCTAATATGGTACAAATCACTGTTAACATCGTCGCAAATCACAAGCAACGTTTTAAATCAATGTATATATATTTTATTTCTCTCCATTATTAGGATCTTGGAGGAGTATATTCTTTAAAGTGTCAGAGAATATCCATTTTATGAAAATCTATTATATTTTATAGCATTGAACTATAAACGTGTGCTTGTAGGATTATTGGTTGCGGTTAACATATGTGCAAAATTTACGCCACCGCTACAATATCAATAAGCAGTACTGTACGTTTGGCAGTAACTATGGCTATAAAATATTATTGTGCCCATAGGGAAATATGAAATATAGTTAAAATATGGTCGAAAATACTATACATTTATCTTAGTGTATTTCTCTTAGTGCAGCGGGCAGAGCGACAGAAAGAGTGTGACCTATAAATGTGCAGAAGTATAGGCTGTCTCAAAATGACCTGGCATCTTAATTTATTAATAAAACGTATTATTTGTTTGAAAAGTACTGATATTTTTATTTGAACATTAGGTACGAGCATGGAGGTTATATGTGGAACACAATATCCGATAAATGGCCGCCTCGTCCCTGTTTGCAAACGTTCACTCTTTTGACGAAATTTGGAATTACATTTTGGCATAATTGCGGACTAATTTTACTAATGGTGCGTCCAATTGCTTCCTTGAGCTCCGAAATGGTCTGTGGGTCATTGTCATGTACTTTTCATTTTAAAAAACCCCAAAGAAAGAAATCCAACGGCGTCAAATCGCACGATACATAACCTCAAATCACACACATAACCTCCATGTTTGTACCTTATACTAAAATATATTCGTACCTTTCAAATAAATAATACGTTTTATTAATGAATTAAAATATCCTGCCATTTTACCCTTTAGTAAATTGGTCAGATTAATTTTCTTGTTGTTTTGATTGTATATTGCGGACAGCAACTATGTAGGCTTAAATATATTAATCTCCTGTCAAGGACTATATAAATTCAAATGTTTTACATTTTCACGTGAGATAGATTCAATTTTTTACGAGAGTTCTTTGAAGGGGTTGAAGTTACTTGATATCATATTGCAAGTCCACTAATCAAAGCTGCTCCCATTGTTTATGTCTGAGTCACCTTGGAGGATGCGTAGAAACGAAAATAATAAAAAGCGTCCGTGCTCTCGCTCGCTGCCTCTCCCTCTTTTGGTCTGCCATACCCATGCATACGTGATTTCCGCTTTGACGTTAGCTGGTATGCGACACCGCTACTAAATCTACACCAGAGTTCACGGGGTTATGCCTCCGGGGAAAGTATCGGTGCCGGAGAGAGAGAGAGAGAGAGAGAGAGTTGACATAAAAAAGGGTAGAGCAAACGGAAGGAAAATAAACGTCGCAATGAGTGGGTACGACAGAAAAATCCCGTGCAGCAAACCCGCGGAAAAAGGAAATTTCTTTTTACCCTCCAACGTTGCAAAGCCTAAACGACGGTCTCTCAGCCGTGATTTTCCGGTCGAGCGATTGGCGTGGGTTTCATCGAACGATGAGTCAAAGTAAATTTACTATCGAGCTGATGTCGACTCAACGTTTTTCTCTCTTTCACATCCGGTAAAGTTTAGTCTGCCACAACCCTTCCACAAATATATGTTTTTTTTTCCAAATAGATGGTTTTTTCTTGTTTTTTTACATATCATCTTTATCGCTCTTGCAATTCAGCACATCATCAGGGAGCACCATTAGTGGGTAAAAATGAACGCAAATGTTGAACGAGCTAGCAAAACGTTTAAACGTTTCGAAAACTACCCACAAACACATATGTACATATATTTATATATCTACGTAAAATGGAGTTTTATTGTATTGGCATTATTTAAGGACGATTTCAGTGTAACATTTTTGGATTTTTTTTGCATTATCTGAAAATATGGACTTTCATAAAAATGCTGTTAAATTTTGGTTCCGAAATTCGAGTTATTCCGGTCCCTACGGCCTTTTTAGATAAAGGAATTCATCCAGCTATGTGAGACCTGGCGCGGAAGGCGCGCGTTTTTTTTCGAAACGTCGTGTTTGAAAACGGTGGAAGATTTTAAGGGGTTACGTGGGTTTCGAAGCCAAAAAATCATATCTTCTCTATTTAAAAAATATAATATATACATTATTTTATTCAAAATGTTAAGGGGCTTCCCCCACTTGCGATTTTGAAAAAATCAATTTTTTTTATTGCATTTTTTTGAAGTCTGAGAATATGTCCTGAAAATTTCAAGTCGATCCTAACAAAATTGACTGAGATATGAGCGTTGAAAGAGAAGAATCCGTTGTGGAAACGACCGGAAATTGAAACTTTAAACCCGTTTTTCTCAAAATGGCATTTCTGAAGTCGGTGACCAAGATTACTCGAACACTAATGAACCGATCTTCTTGAAATTTTGCAGGCTTATTTAATACATAAAAATGTAGTCTTTAATCGTTCGATTTTTTTTCGAAAAAAATGGCCGTTTTATAGCCAAAAAACGGCCGTTCTTTTCGTTAAAATCGAACCATTAACTTTGACTGTCCGCCATTTTGTGAAAAATGAATATTTTTTAAAATCCTTTGATTAAAGACTAGTTTATACTTATATTTGACTAAATCCATCCGCATTTTTTTTCAGATGATCCACTTCGCCGCAATGTTGGTCACCGCAAACCGTGTATATAAAAACATTATTTCATTGACGGCCATTTGCCACTAAACAATGTAATATTTTTCAATAAAAAAATTACTGAAAGTTCTTCAAGACGTGGTCTTTAAGATGGTATATTGATCGATTAAAAAAGTTTTGTAGTTTTCTTTAAAAAAATTCATGAAAAAGGCCTGTTTTGCGCTACAAGTGGGGGTAACGCCTTAAGCACTATAAGGGGCAACTTTTCAACAATATTTTTAAAAAAATTCATTTAAAAATTTGGGAAATTTAGCTGGGGAGACCTGTTTTCCGGAGATCGCTAGAAAAAGTGTCCTCGTGGGGGTCAGGATAACTCATGATAGCTTTATCTGAAATTAAAAAACCAATTTTTTTCTGTTAGTAGTTGAGTATAGCTCGTGATTGAACGAAGGATTAGAAAAAAATTATAAATTTGAGTTTGTGGCAGAGTTTAATACAAAATAGTTCAACTTTTGGTACAATTAGTAAAAATGTACCTTGTAAATTTAGTTGTAATCGAAAAAAAAAAACATTCGTTCAATCACTAGTCAATGATATTTTGAAAAAGTGTGCGATATTTCAATGAGATCGGTGCATTAGGTTTTGAGAAATCGTGTCCATCGACTTCAAAAAAGGTGTTTTGAGCAAAATGCGATTAAAGTTTCAAGTAAAAATAAAACGAAGACATTTGAAAAAAAAACTTACATAGAATCGTCGATTCCAGCTCCATAAAGCAAAGATCCTGCTGCACCTGCGATGGCCAGGGCATTCTTTTGTTCTTGCCTTGAATTTTTTAATCCACCCAACCACTTAAATAAAGAGTTTTTAAGCTATCCGTCTCTAGTTTTGCCACAGCATTCTTCACACCATTCCTTAACGTTGTACGGAAGCGTTTTTTTAATTTGAATATTTCACATTTTTTAACAAAAAACTGTCGAAAAGGCCCAATTCCATACTTAATTTTGAAATGGTCACCATTTTGTTATCTTCCATCGCAAGACAAAATTCGCCGTACGCCTTTACAGTTTTTCATACTGATTAATAATCTTTTTGGTTATTTTCTTCTAGACAATTGTTGGAGGGCAGGACTTTCCACCATCAGACGCTACTTTTTTTAGGCATCGTTTTTCAGTGGCCAAAAAATTACAACAAAAATAAACCTAAAACATTAAAAAATATTTTTATGTAAAACATAAGTCACTTGAATAAACGAAAAAAAATCGGACTGCTTATCGAATTTTATTATTTAAAAAAAAATCATAAAAATAAGCAATATTCAAGCCAGCCACACTGGAATGGTTTCTTAAGAAAAAACACGTACCAATAAAAGAAATACCCCAAGTTTTTTATCATGCCTGGAGTCATTTATTTGTGCTGATTGAAGCAAGAAATTATTCCGAATTTGTTCAGACTTATCCACGACGATATATTGAGGTTTTTTTGTTTCAGTTTTGGTGAAAGGTCAAGGAATAAATCATCATCGATTATTTTCGGACATCTAGGGCTTGCCTAAGCGGAAATTACCCCAACTGCCTTGTCTCGCGTAAGTCTTTTACGTACTCCGTTCACAAAACAGAGGAAGTCGGTGGTACTGTACGGCGTGCTAAAGTTTCTGGTCAAGCTCAAAGCTACGAATTTCTGGAGAATTCAACCCTGTAAATAACTCCGGACCATATAAGCGACATTCGGGGCCGGGTTGAAATTCCGAACTTTGAAAGGTCACAACGCTCAAAACTCCGAAAGAATAGTGTACCCCAAAAGATCAAAACTCCGAAAGAATTTTACACCAAAGACCAAAACTCCGAAAATCTTAACACCGTAAAAATAATTCGGCTACGGAAGTTTTTGAAGTTTCAAAATTATCAATAAATCGATGAATTATTTAAAGATTTTTTTTTGATTAACAAGTGATTGTACGTCAATTTTGAAAAATTTCTAGAAAATGTTATACGTTCTACATAATTGACAGTCAACTATGTAGACTTTTGCTGGCATGATCTTGACATGAGGGCTGGGTTGAAATTCCGAACTTTGAATGCTCCGACGGTTTAAAATTCCTAATTTTCATGTTCCGAAATTACAAGGTTCGTCAAGATTATGCCAGCGAAAGTCTACACAGTTGACTGTAAATGATGTAGAACGTATAACATTATCTAGACAAATTTCAAAATTGAAGTAAAATCACTTCTCAATAAATACATTTTTTTAAAAATAATTCGTCGATTTATTGACAATTTCGAAATTTTTAAAACTTCCGTAGCCGAATTATTTCGGCGGTGTTCAGATTTTCGGAGTTTTGGTCTTTCGTGTAACATTCTTTCGGAGTTTTGATCTTCCGGGGTAGTATTCTTTCGGAGTTTTGAGCGTTCTGATCATTCAAAGTTCGGAATTTCAACATGGCGCCATTAGGACGAGAAAAAGCAGAGAACATTTAGATGGAGGTAGAACGAAAAAGACAGAGCCTGGGAGAAAGTAAAAGAGGCGGGGTGAGAAAAGAGAGTAGGGTTGAAATCGAGATGAACGTAAACCGACAAAAGCCAAAGAATATGCGAACTACCCTGTGATTGGTATTGTCGCTCGTTATTTGCAGCTTTGATAATATATGCAGTACAAACCAATAGCATAGTCACACACGCACATACAGTTCACGAGTTGCCAGCTAATTAACTCGTAAGCTATAAACGGTGGTTTTATCTGCGAAGGAAAGGGCTTTATAAGCAGAAGGAAAATTTGAAGATCACAATGCAATAAAAGTGTTCCAAATGACACCTGGGTTCCGATCAATATCACTCTTAAATGCCACATTTCTTGAGAGTAATGATTCCTTTGAGGGCTTTCTTGATTGAATTTCTTAACTTAAAGGGATTTCCTTAACTGTAGAATTTCCAAAAAAATATTTTTTTAATTAGCCTGAATTAGAAGATCCAAAAAGTGTTTTTCGGGATTTTTTTAGAAGGGAAAAACAAGTGAGCCCAGCAAACATTGAGGTATGCTTTCATATATATTTGAAATGTGTAAAAAAAATCTTTCAACATGAAACAATAAATGACTGCAGATTTATCAGCCTAATCCATTTGCGTCTTGTCAGCGCAGTCCCCACACGGAAAAAAAGAAACAGTGAAAATCACAGTTTAAACCGCATAAAAAACAGGGTGCCATATTTCATTTTACAGTAAAACAGAGTAATGTAAATCCTGTCCTACAAAAATGACGAATTTTCCTGTACACACTGAGGTTTTTACAGTTACACTGGCTTATTTACAGTTCGGTACTGTGAATACATCAGTGTTTTCAGTAAAAATATTCAACTGTAAAATTTACATGAGATCACTGATTTTTATACTGTACGCAAACTGCAAGGGTTACAGTGTACACTGTATTGAGTACAGAGTGATTCATTAAATTGTACAGTGTCGCACGGTAGTTTTACTCTTCTTTCGACAGTTCGTGACGTAATCTGTGCACTCTGAGATTTTTACAATTACACTGATTTATTAACAGTTTGGTATTGTGAATAATTCAGCGATTTCAGTAAAAATATGCAACAGTAAAATTTAAATGAGGTCACTGATTTTTATACTGTACGTAAGGTGCAAGGGTTACAGTGTACACTGTATGGAGTACAGAGTGATTCATTAAATTTCACAGTGTGGCACGGTAGTTTTACTCTTCTTTCGACAGTTCGTGACGTTATCTGCGCGTTCTAAGATTTTTACAGTTATACTGGTTTATTTGCAGTTTGATATTGTGAATACATCAGTGAGTTCAGTAAAAATATCCAACTGTAAGATTTAAATGCGATCATTGATTTTTATACTGTACGCAAATGAGGCACGCGGTGGGGCACGAGGCCAGAACACAAAGGATTGCCAGTTAGTAGTGCGTGGTTGATGGGACGCGGACATCGAAATTTGTGCGACAGAATTCAAGAAATTATAAAGAAAGAGAGAATTTTTAAAAAAAGTACGTTCTTATCTAATTAGGACTTGCCTCGCGCGTGGGGTGAGGCACGTGGCCAGGACACAAAGGATTGCCAGTTAGTAGTGCGTGGTCGATAGGATGCGAACGTTGAAATTTGTGCGACATAATTCAAGAAATTATAAAAAAGAGAGAATTATTTACAAAAAGGTACTTTCTTGTGTTTGTGACTGATTTTTAAATATTTTCTACACATTTTTTCGAACTTCTTTTGTGGATAAACTTTTTTTTGTGTGTCTCATTTACTTCATTCTATTCTTGATATATATACACATTGTAAGCAAAGGTGTCGCCGATTTTATTTTATTTTTTTTATAATCAAATTTACAGTGTGACGTTGTGAACGGTATTCACTGGTTAGGACTTCTCTCATGCGTGGCGCGACCAGGACACAAAGGATTGGCAGTTCTTTCTGCGCTTCAATTGTTCTTTCAGCGGTCTTTAATGTTATTTTTACCCCTAATTTTGTATAAAATACTATTTGTGGCACTATTAAATTACGGGTTTCATCAAGTTTGAATTACAGTATTAAAACTAGAACGTTTCCCGTGTTTATACTGTAAAAAGCAACGATTGAAAACTGAAACTATATCTTTTGCTAACCAGTTTCTAGAACAGAGGGCTTCACTGTTAAAACACCTACATAAACTCTGTCGTTATATCTGGCCTTCATTGTACATAATACAGATTAACCAACTGTCAAATTACAAGTTTTGTTAAATTTATATTGCAGTGTTAAACTGTCAAAATTTACTTGCGACTACACTGTATTTTGGATTGTGTGTTCCAGTAAAAGATACAGTAGAGCGGTTCGAGTCCCAAGAGGACAGTATAGGAATTGTAATAATTTACTTTGAGCACACTGGATTTTGAGCACTGTGTTTCAGTAAATATAGCTGTGCAATCGCTCGAGTCCAATGCGAACTGTGTAGCCCCTGTATTTTGTACTATTTCTTTTTTTCCGTGCAATCGGCGGGAGAGATACAGCTCGTAATTCTTGACTGAACCAAATAAACCAATACAATTTTCAATGGTCATGTATTTTTCTTTTGGGTGAATTAAGAAAAAGCCGAAAAAATCGTGGAATGATAACTTTTCTCAGATTTGAAAAAAAAATGTGTTGCAAAAAAACACTTTAACGGGCTATAAAAATTATTTTAAAATACTTTTTAAACGACTCTTTTGATTCACTTTGGAGAGCTTTTCATACTGAAGAAAATAAACTTTATTTGGAAAATAACTTTATTTGGAAAAAATCGTGAAAATAAAAACTGGAGAAAACGCACTTCAAAGTTATCGATAGGAGGAAATATCAATATCAAATATCAATCGCTTCTCTGCTTTTGGCCTTGCATCTTCGAAAATATATACAATTAGTCTCTGTAACTTTGTAAATATATTTTTGGATAGTTTATCTATAGATTTAAGCAATGAAAAAAGCCATTTTTTGGACCTTCTCATTTAGGCTCCCGCCTTAAGAGATGCTTTGAACCATCTAGAATAAGGGGAAACAAGTTTGGCACCTGTAAAACAAAGGTCCGCAAGCCCGTGTGGGTCTGCGGTGGCAGTGGCGAAACGTCGACCGTTTTTCTCGGAACACAATTTTTCAAAACCGCATGCAGCACAACTCCAACAATTTTCATTCTTTTCACTTCAAATTTCGAGTACATCTTTGAAATAACATCCCGAAGAGAAATACATATGGGATTTTCCATGAGTTAATTATAACATTAGTTATTAACCAATCATTGTCCTTTATTTCTGCCGAAAATTGAGTTTTTACTTTAAATGCTTGCCAATTACACCAAGATTCATATTTTCAAAATCCCCTACTCTAGCTAAACTCGTGTAAATTAATAGATTTTTTCTAAAATCAAATTTGCGTCAGTTATACTGCGTGCCGCAGACCGTCTCAAATGCAACATGCCTCGCGAGAATGGCTCCAGCGTCACCATTTTGTACAATTTTTTAATATAAATGTTGTTTTCGTCCACTTGTAGATATGACTAATAATATCCTTGAAAACTATTATCCTATTACTTGTCCTTCCACCCACCAAAAATTTCGGCAGATCACCTAATTTCAGACGATTACAGTGGTGTAAGCCCTTAAGGTAGTTCTGTAGGTACACGTATGAGCCAAAAGTTTCGGTCGAAGCGTCTAGTAAACATCCAATGCCTATACGGTGCTGTTGGTTGTCAATTTTTCACAGAGCTTGTACCCTCCACATGTCCCACACATTCGCACCTCATGCATAGATAGGTCCCATACTCGTATAGAGAGCGGCGCTGTAATCGTGGCAACAGCGCGATTTCTCTGCAGTCATAGCGTTGAGCTTCCTACGATCCGTCTTTTGCGAAATATTTTATATAAATTTAAAAAAGCGTGAAAACGTCAACCCAAATGCGATACGAAAGTTTACAAGAAAAAAGGCGCTTGCTAAAAGACTGAAAGCTGTGGCAGCCATGTGTCAAGCCAATGCGGCTAAACGCGATGAGAATAACCATAACCTCAACGATCAGCAACAAAAATTCGCTGTCGAAGGACGTCGGATCGTGGATTTCCAACATCTTGCCGACAGTTTAAATTGTATTCGCTGTAACAAAGACAAATACATGCATCAATTGAACAAATTAAATTTGTTTGCAGAATAAATTTATTTCACATCCTTCTCAGAATTACTAGAACTCGGGAAAAAAAATACGCTTCGAGTTCCCAGACCACGCGCCGATCAGCTGGCTGCAGCGTACACTGTTGCCATTCCGTTACAGATGGTTGGGCCCAAATTCGGTGTGGAATAAAATTACCACTTTTCATAAGTCGATATCTCCGAAACTAAACGGTCAAAGATTGTCCTTTTTTTTTAATCAATCCCACAATAGTACTGCGCATACGTGTGTTTCTTGGTACAAAAATCTTGCAACACACAACACGAGTAAAAAAGAAAAATATTTTATTTTAACAATAAACGATTATTCAGTAATGTAGGCTCCCTCCGCGTCTACAACTCTTGCTCAACACTCTGGTAGACTTTGCACGCCCGCAGACCAGAATTCTTTTGATCGTGAATTAAGAAAGTCGTCCAATGTATTTTTGAGATCTGACAGATCATCAAATTTTTTATCCCATAAATAGTTCATTAAAGCTCGAATCAGGTGATAGTCGGTAGGTGCTAAGTCTGGTGAATACGGTGGGTGTGGTAGAACTTCCCATCCTAGCTGCGAAATAGTTTCTTGTGTCATCTTAGCGACGTGGGGTCGAGCATTGTCATGGAGAAGCCGAACGTGAAGACGTTTACGCCTTTTCTGTTTCATAATTTTAGCCACGTTTTGCAGTTGTGTAGAATAAATCTCTGCCTGTATTGTGGTGTTGGTTGGCAGAAATTCGTAATAGAGCATGCCCTCAGAATCCCACCAACAACAGAGTAAAACTTTCTTCATTTCACGGGGCTGTTTAAGGGTCGGTTCTGGTTTTTCCCCTTTCGATAGCCACTGACGTTTGCGCGTGTGATTAACATACAACACCATGCTTTCATCCCCAGTGACTATTTCTTGAAGAAAATCCTTTCTTTGCGGACGATGCAGGAGTGAAAGACAGATGGACATGCGTGTTGCTTTGTTTGATTCGCTGAGATTGTGCGGTATCCAAGACGAATCAACTTTCCTATATCCCATCTCTTGTAAATGTCGAAGGATAGTAGGATGACTGTAGTTGAGTTTGTTGGCTAATTCTCGTGACGACATATTAGGCTTTGCCTTTATAAGTGCTCGCAGTTCTTCATCGTCCACAATCGATTCCCTGCCGGACCTCGGTTTGTCTTCAAAAGATGTGTCGCCAGAATGAAAACGCTGATACCATCGGGAGACCGTTGAATAATTAACTACATTAGCCTTGAACATATATTACGGGCTGCAGCTCTTACAGAACCCTTGCAAGAATTCGTAATATGCGATTGCTCGAAATGCACGTTGATCCATCTTTGCTCATACTGACTCATACCAACCCATATTTTGAAATCCTAAGGTTCGTTTAGAACCTACATCGAGAAATGCAAGCAAACTCCTATCGATTTACGGGTTAGGTATGGGGATCGCGTACAAAAATACCCCTATTCGTTTGGAATTATCTCATGAATTAAACGGTAAATCGATTTGAATTTTTGGGCATCAGTCCATGACGGTCATATCTACACCATACTTAGATTTCAGCCAATTCCTAAGATTTGACCAAAAGTACAGAACTACCTTAAATATCAATACATCATTTTCTCATACTTCCAATCAGAGTAAATAAATTCTACCAGACGTTCGCTTAATTAAAAAGTAAAGAAAAAAAATAGTTCGCGATCAGATCATCGTGAATCAACAAATTTTGCCAAAATCTTTGTGTGGGAAAAGTCAAAAAAGGTAATAATAGTTGCCATGTCCTTGAAAGCTGGAAGAAAAATTCCTCAGCGTGTACTGCATGTCTTCTCTCTAGGTGAGGCAGTTTTCACGTGTTCGTTTCATGTGAGCTGCTCACTAGGTTTTATGTACACCGACTGACCGGAAACGAAGCAAGCCGAGACCTCATCACGCCGCGGCATCGTGACTTCTCGACTCCTTTCAATACTTGACCTCGCGGAGGTCAAGTATCCCTGTGTCGTCAACTTTGTCAAACGAAAAATACTGCGCAAAGGAAGCATTCTGGCGTAGATAACAATGAAAAGCGATCGATGTTTTTTTCACGACGTAACGAAACTGGCGCTCCATGATGGGCAGCGTCCTTTGTTCGCTAATTTGAAAATGATTTGCATGCAAATTGGATTATTGAACGGTATGCTTTTGTATTCGGAAGAATTTTCCGAATTCCTAGATAACCCTATGTCACACTCAGAAAAACGTTTGGTAATACCAACTATGTATATTTAGTTGAAACAATTTTGCTTGAAGCAACCTAATTTTACTCACTTGAAATACAATTCGATTCAAGTGACAAAGCCAGTTTAGTTGAAACAACCAAATTATCATGTCAAAATAGCAATATCTCCCTGGCCATATAATAGGTTGGATTAACTACATCGGAGTTCATACAAGTAATCCGCGTATTATTTGAACTTTATATTTGGTCGTTATATTGGCCAATAAACTACATTTTCCAACTAAATTAATTATTACGCATAAAGCGAATGATGGTTGGTTCTACAATTGAATAAATTAATTGAAACAAATGATTTAATTAAAGTTACTCCGAGGTAAGACCGTGTTTTCTTTTTTCTACGATGTGCATATTTTTTAGCTATTGATTGCTATTGCTACTTGAGTTCTTGTGGATGCAATCGATCACTTTTTTCCCGGCATGATTTCTAGAGAACGACTTTATTTGGAAAATCCGACCACGGGCGCGCTCTGTTCGATCGCTGTCAGCGATTAGTTACCCAGCTAACCACGTACCGCAAATGTACAGCTCATGTGGAGTGTGCGTACGGTACTGGTACATTACCGGTACGCCGTAGGGTACGCTGTACCGCCAATTTACTAGTACGGTACCGGTACTGTATACCGGTACAGTATACAGTGGAGGTACGACTACGCTGCTATCCCATACCCGTACATTACCGGTACTGTCGGGCACGGCGGACTCCACATTTGCGGTATGCTGTACTAATGGTACGCTTGGTTAACTGGGTAGTGGAAATCGCAAATCAGTGTAGTTTCAGATGCATGCACGAACAGCGCTACGATCGCCCTTTCGACTCCCGGCTGTTCACGTCTTCTTTTCTGGCTGTGACGTGCATCTCCCCTGTGAGCGTGTAGAAAACTACAATATTCATTGTGATAAGTTTTGTGAGACGATTTACATCGAAAACATAAAAATGTGCGAAGTAGAAGACATCTTGATAGATTGAGGACTTCAATCGCTTGTTTCTACATTTCGAGGAAAGTGTACGATCGTAATTTCTTTTTGTCCGCCATTGCTGTCACGCTGCGTGCTATCCTTCGAGAAAAACATTGTACGGCGTCTCTCGGGTGTTGATAGTAAATTTAGTGGAAGCCAGTGAGTTTCATTTAACGTTGCGTGTTGACCAAGTGCATAAGTATTGAAGGATTACTAAGGGAATCGTGATTGCGATTTTTTTGCAGGCACGAGCCATTGTTCTCCTGTAATTTCAGATATCGATTAAATTCGGTAAATCCAACCACGTGGACACTCGGTTTAAGCCGCTAATAGTTCGTCGCAACCACGCTGTAGTCTGAGACCTGGCGTTGCGTAAAGCAAAAAGACTTGTTTGCGTCAATTCCACTTCGAGAACACACAAAATCTGATGGTTTCTGTTATGTGGCCTACAGATAAATTCTCGATACATCAGAAAAAAATATTATTTATCTGTACACATTATTTTAATTGATTTCTCTTTTGTTTTTTTTTTCGACAGGCAGATTGCTTTTAAGCTTAACTATGTAATTTTTTCAGAGCGCTTTGTAAATTATCTTACAATTGACACCGTACAGTCGTACATCGACGTAGATTAATCAACAAAAGTTGTTTCTGTATCGTCGCAATATTTTTAATGTGTACTTTAATAAACAGGCATTATTGAAAAATTACTAATCAACTTGTCTCATAATTTAGCGGATCTATTTACCTTATTGTCTTCGTCTTCCATTTGTATTTATAATTCATCGTAGGGAGAATACTTTCTTCGATGATTTATATTCAATTGATTTTCTGCCAATTCAATGTATACGTTGCATATGCTCACATCGAAACTTTATCAAAGTAACTCGATGTTTATTTAGTTCATATTAAGCTGATGCTCTATCTGCCATTTATTCGATTGGTGTGAAACCAATTTTGATTAAACTTACTGTATGCAGCTTCAACTATGTTATGTCAGTTGTCAGAACCTACTTCGTCATTCAGGGCAAACCAATATATAGTCGGATCGACTATAGCATCGTTAGGGGGGTTTCTTTTAAAATATATCTTCAGTGGTACGGACTATACATGAACTTTTATCAAGAATATTATGTATTGACTGAAATATGCTCTGCAATTCATTCAATGCACACATGTTTCATTCTTCTGTATACGTTTTTCGTTGAAGTATATATTTTGAAAATGCTTTTAAGGGGGAGATTACCGACCCCACCGTTCAGTATGTACAAATAAAGTTTGGTTTCAGGACACCGGAATTATAATTGAAAGTACTCTGTGCGTTTTTGGATCAAGAAGAAGTTTGGTTGCCGGAAATAAATATATATTTGTAATTCAATCAAATCTCGCGGTGCGAATTCAATCGTTCATATCGTTCGCCACCCGCAACTGCAGGATTTGGTTGATTCAAACAATTTTTTTTTGACGGTACCAAACGTTTTTCTGAGTGCACAAATACTTCATCTTGATGGAGTTACGTACGGTAATTGTTTTTTTAAATACTTATTTATAGCTAACCGGTCTCAGTTATTCTATTAATTAAGGGGTTATTCTATCAATCAAGCCCACAATAACGAATATAAAATCATGTGCGAATTAAACATTTTTGTTTCCGTATGAAAAGAGATTCACTCATAAAATTAATTACATATCTATTTAGTATGAATATCAAGCTGTTAGAATTTTTTTTGTCGATGTACAAAATGGCCGACTACTCGAAACTTCTCGAAACAGCTTTTTTCCGATTGGCGTGACAAATAACTTCAACAATTTTCACTCGATTTACTTCAAATTTGAAAGTTATGTTCCTAATTGCATTTCGCAGTACGTACGGAATTTCTGATTAATCGAAATTTTTTTATTTTATGAGCAGTTTATGAGCAGTTAAAACGACAATTTTCACTGAAAATTCATTTCTTAATTTCAAATACCTACAACTTTTGAATAAAACAATATTTTTCAAATTCCGTACGTACTTCTCTAGGTATTCTAATGTAAATTGACGAACATTTTTTTTGTTCTAGGTAAAAAATTGTGGATGCTAAATGTCACGCCGCGGAACCCCCCAAAAAAACATAACAAAAGAAAATATAAGTAGTCGGCCATTTTGTACATTGAAAAAATATATATATATATATTTTCTAACAGCTGGATATTCATAATAAATAGATGTGTAGATAATATTATGAGTGAATCTCTTTTTCATATGAAAAAAATTTGTTAAAATCGCACATGATTTTATACCCGTTCCTGTGGCCTAACCCCTTAACAAATCAAGGCGGTGCGTCACAATTGGAACTAAATTTGGGGTCATGTATGGCTAACAAATCATAAAATTTCGTTGAGAAATTCTTCACGAGACTGCTCTGCGAAGAACACGGCTTTGGCGGATCAGAGAACAAACGCGAAGGGGCCGGAAAAAGAGGCAAGAGTACATAGACAAGGCTCGATACCAATAGAGACAGGAGAGGGCGAGAGAGAGAGAGAGAGAGAGAGAGAGAGAGAGAGAGAGAGAGAGAGAGAGAGAGAGAGAAGGAGACCCTTCGAATGCCTTTGACCCATAATGCTCCTTATCGGAGAGAAGTGCAGAAGACGCGAGTCTCCTATTCGTCTGGCACCCTCGAAAATCTTCCCCAATAGTACACATGGGGCATTCCGAGTCAAATTAAACTGTTGAACGTCTTTGCAATTAAATCCATCACCACATACCTTCGACTTGAATGGAGGCATCGTAAACATATAAAAGGAGACGAATAAGTAGCACGTTTAGTCGCATAAAAGAACACACAAACTTCCGAGGGTCGCATTAAGGGGTTATATACAGTCTGGAGGCCCAAAAAGATCGATTTTCCAAGAATTTTTCTTGAGAAGACCTTTGAATCTATTAACGTAAAAATTTGTACACATATTATGGTAACTTTAAACTGTTTTTTAACATTTTTAATTTGTAAAAATAATTATTATGAAAGCTGCTATCTCCGGGATCACCTCTAAAAAAAGGCGTCTTGCGGTGAGCACGATATCTCTGGACTTGTTCATCTAAAATTAAAAAACCAAAAATATTTCGTTAATGTAATCGATTATCTTGTAATTAATGAAAGGAATAAGCAAAATAATAATTTTTGACAAAATGGCGGCATCTAAAAAAAATCGATTTGTGACAAAAATGCAAGCCTTAAATTGTTTATGAAATGGATAATATTTACGGTGAGAAAAAATCTTCGATTAATTACTAAAAAATATAATTGAAAAGATTGTGTAAAAATTCGAGGCTGATCGGTTCAGCCGTTTTCGAGAAATCTTGCTCACCGACTTTAAAAACGCAGTTTTAAGAAAAACGCCTTTAAAGTTTCAAAAGTACTTTCGAACGCTCTGACACGTCATTACAAATGTGCGTGTAACTTCGAAAATATTCGCCGGATTGACAAGAAATTTTCGATGTGTACTTAAATACATGTACATTGCGAAAATAAAATAAAAAAGTCGTTTTTTCGAAAATGTTAACTGTATATAACCCCTTAAGGTAATCCTATCGCTTCACACTAGTCATACCACTGATAATACTTGAGACTTGTACAATCAATGTTTTTAACATATGCAAAATTAGTAATAATTAACATTTTTCATGAGTAAACTGCTTGATGAATGATGGCATTTAAGACGGAATGACACCTTATCGCGGTCGGTATGGTAGAACAATTGTAGATATCCAAAAATCTCTGAAACGGCTCTTCAGATCCCGTCGAAACTTTGCCAAACGACGTCAAATAGATAAACGAACAGCTGACTGCCCCTCAAATTTTCTGAATTTGAAAAAAAAAACGTAGATTGGCTTATCATAATTGTTCTACCATACCGACCGCGATGAGGTGTCATTCCGTCTTAATTAGAAAAATGAAAAAAATAGTTATTCCAACGATTCGCGCAGTATTTCTAGGATTGATATTTGGCACCATTGGTTTTATCTCCGTCTCTTTTTACTCAACCAGGCGAGTTTGACCTCCATGCTTTTTAACGTCAATCTGTCAAAACAATGTCAGGTGCGGGAAATATAAAGCATTGTATTCGGGCCACGACTGGCGAAAAGCGTGGAAAAATTGTGTCGGCGAAATATGTCGGTTAAAAATTAAATATGTGTGGAAATTCGAATGAGTGAAATGAGGTTAGGACTACAGTCGGCTGTTGCCGTGCTGTCACGTCTCTTTATCGTAGCAAGTGGTAGTAAATCCAATACCGGAAGTTCAAATTGAACTTGATATTACATAAAACTTAGGTCAATAAGCGTAATGTTTTCTGAGAGCATTGGATTACTACAAGTGTTAAGTAAGTAAATCTGATTATTTTTAAGAATCTCACGGATTCCCACTATTACATACACTTTTATAGCGACCGGAAATCTTGTTTTTGTGTGTCTTCTCGGATTTCCTTCACAAAAATACGCAATTTTAATTTTTTTTCTCTGTAATTGGGTCGATAACCGACCCTGAAATTTAACAGCCATGATTATTAATATGTTTAGTGAAGCTCGTAAAAAAATCTGCAAAATCCCATGGATTGAAGCCTGGTGATAGGATTACCTTAATTCTCCTTGCAATGAACTTTATTTCCTTGAAAAAAAAGCGAACGAATATCACAAATGAAAGATTTCAAAAAAGGGTCGTTCATTCGTGGCTGGTTGTCAGGTTTCCAATCGCTGTTGGTTTAATGCAAGCATTAACCAATTTCCAGCTGGGAATATTGTTTGAAACGGCGTACGATCGTGGCCGCAACGTTTGCTTCTCGTTAATGTTAAATACACATGGGACTACCCAGACTCGCTATACATACATATGTAAATAGAATATGTATCTGTGCACCATTGTGTTCGAAGCGTACACGTCATGCAATGTGCGCAATTCTATTACCGCTGCCTATTAATTTACGTTCACATCGTCATAATATGTACGTACAGACTGCGAACATAAGCCATTGCATGGTGCATTTAGCAAGTGTTTGGTGCGCGTATCTTGTTGAACAGCATGCAATATAACGCGCTTCGAGTGCTCGTACAACGATACTATTGAATATTACGACCGAGAAATTGAGAAAATTTAATTCAATTCTTCTTTGTCTTTGAATTGACTATTCATCGTGTTCAACGCAAATGCAATGCCTTTTTTTCTAGACACCGTGTTCAAAGCCGATTATCTCGCGTCTGCCTGTAAAACGACAAAATATATATTACCTGGTAAACAAAATATAGGGGGAATCATTTATTTGCAGGTGTTTGAATGGCTCAGTCTACTTAGAGAATTGTTTCGGACTAGTAAGCTATGTTCGCTAGGCTAGCCCGATCTGGTTAGGGTAAGTCCGGAAGAAATGATCGAAGCTTACTGTTTCCAATACGTTCACCTGGAAAGCTTTAAAATTGAAGCAACCTTAATGTAAACTATACTGACGTCTCTTAATAGTTATCCAAACAAATTCGATTTTTTTTAACCAGGTCTGGCTGATAATCATAACTACACTGGCAGAAAAATTCTATTGACACTAACTGACCGCGTCTATTCGACTTTTTAAAATTTGAATTAACCACATTTTCCGTGGCATCAAATTTTTCCTATTTCATTCCATTGTTGGAATTATTTATTTGAAATATATTTATTTATTTAAATCAAAATCTATTTAATATCGTTCAATAAATAAATATTTTATTTAATCCTAATAAATATGTGATTCGGTTTTATTTGTTCAAAAAACAATTTAGTTGAATAGAGTAAATGGATCTATATGATTTTTTTAAAATTTAAATTAGATAGAATTGTCGTAGAGGCAACCATTTTTACCAACTACCAAATATTTGGTAGTGATCCGAGATATTTAGATTTGTATTTCATTTTAATAGGTGACCTTGAATGACCTTGAACGACTTTGACCCCATAATGTTTTTTATGCGTCTTGAGGTACTCCACCAGATGGTTGAAAAAAATGTACCATTCCATCCAAAAAAGTGGAGGTGACCTTCACTGTACGTCAGCGACTCCACCGAAATAAAAGAAATTGGTCGCATTTGATGGCCCCCTTCACACCGTACAATTTTTGTGTGGCAATTTTTGTGTAATATTTCGAGTGGCAGAGATAAGAGACACCCTGTGTGGATATAGATCAAGTTTGAAAAATGTACAGCGTGTTATTCGATAAAACTCTAATTATCACAATGATATCAAGTAATTGATATAGGTTATGTGATACAGCAAATAATTATAGGAATTCATTTGGTCTCTTATGCTATATCTGCGACCAAAATATTACCAGCACTCGGTAGCATAGGGGCAGCGTGCGTAGCTATGAGTAGGTACGTTATAGGTTCGATTCCATATAGGTGAAATATTTTTTTCGAGGACATTTCAGAAGGCCAGGGAATGACGAATCATGATACAAAATCGTTTCGGTAAAGCTCTCAATCAAGTGTTTCATTTTATTTTGTATTCATGAAATATTTTATGCATATAGTACGCTTAGATTAACCGTGTACGTTGTAAGCAAATCAAGATTTATTTGAATCGAATCTTTATGTATTGAATTTGAATATATTTAATATTTAAAAAAAAATAGCTGAAATCAATAAATCGTAGTAGGCCGTGAGACAAGGAAAAAACATGTTTGATTTAACTAGATCCTATTTAATTTTTTTTGGCAGTGTAGCGTTACTGTGATGTTTTTAAAATTGTGGTGTATTCCATGTAACGCGGCCATTCCTTCTTATTATCTATTATTAAAACTAGTCATATGATGACCAGTTATCTTGAGAATAAAAGTAGTAACGACAAGCAACGATTGCGTTAAATATTATTGAGCCATTTAGGATGCATAAGGATTAATTGTTTCTGCCATTTTATCAATTTTTCCCAGCTAGGAAACCAATATTATTCTGTTATTTTTTTGTATTTATCCGTAGCTAGAGACCAGTATTAGTAAAAGTTTGCGAATGGAAAGCTTAAAGCAAGGTACGCGGCATGGATGGAAAAGATTTTCGTAGTGAATCTCATACGCGTCATAGGGAACCTTTATCGTCTTGTCGTGACCGTATAACAGGCACGAGAATCACGTTCCAACGGCCAAACTCTATTAAAATGTTAATTATGAGTGTATTAAAGTGACAATGGAAGCTCCCTCCCACGTAGAAGCATGCAGGGGTGAATTAGGGGCCGTCGTTCCGTGTCGAGGAGCCGAGGGCTTATCACGTAACGAAAAAAGATATATAGTTCGAAAAGAGCGATTTTTCTTCCCCTCATATTTCCTTGAAATCCCCCCCCCCCCCGCCCCCCTCATATTTCCTCCTGAAACGATGCCTTCTTCGGCCTGTCGAAAAAACTTCGAGCTTCTCGATCAAGATGAAGCCATCAGTTAACCGAAATCAAGATTCGCACACTTGGCTCGCATGCATATTTATACAGGGATTTTCCATTCGATCGATCTTCAACCCTGATTTTTTTTATTCTGTTTCTAGTTCCAGCATCCCTTGACGTAACCGTATTTGCCAATACGTCACAACAATATATATGGGGCGCCTACTAGAGCACTTCAACTTTTCTATTATGAAGATCGTACTTTTGAACCTTTCAGAGATGCTTGTTCCTCTTGATGTAACGCTCTTGTCCAAACTTCAAATTCAGGACGAACGGATATACAATGAAACTTCAGTTATACGTTTTTCAAGGGGTGCATCAAATATTACGTATAAGTGAGAATAACGTAGAAGTAAAATACAGCATGTATCTGTAACTCTTTAACATTTGAAAATGGCGATTGGTGCACAATTCACGATGTTTTTCAATATGCAGTACCTCTATTATGTTAATGTTTGGTTTTCCAATTGGAATTTTGATTGGAAACAGTTGAGTAATGAGCCAACTCAAGTTTTCGAATTTCCGTTTTGAACTTTTATTTGATGTAAGTTTGTAACACTAAGCTTTGACGTTTTAGACTTGTAAATGACAGACAGATTCGTATTGATAAGATATATGTAATCACAGTACACGCACATAGTCAATGTCAGAAACATGGAAACATCAAAACATCGAAACATCAAAACATCGAAACATCAAAACATCGAAACATCGAAACATCAAAACATCAAAACATCGAAACATCAAAACATCAAAACATCGAAACATCAAAACATCGCAACATCAAAAAATCGAAAAAAAAAAACATCAAAATGCAGTCACATGAAATTTTCTCCGGCGAGAGAATATAATGTGTGATTACCGTATAATTGAGAAAAAACGAACCTCGAAACCGACGCTGGCGTAATAAGATGATTAACGTATAAGTGGAAAACGTAAAAATGAAACTTTACCATCTTTATCAACGGAATCTGCCGGGGCTAGAGAAATTTGACGTATAAATGATAAATATGTATAAGTGCAAAACGTATAAACGAGGTTTCACTGTAAAATCAGAGCCGTAATTCTGTGCGCCCGTTTCCGCTTTGTGTTTTATTCCGAAACAGCGAACATTACGAACGTTATATTCTCAAGGGATCGGGAGCTAAATAATGCCTGCAGAAGATTCATTAAATATTTCTGACTCGAAAAGAACCAATGCCTGAAATTTCGTTAGCATGTGTGCGCTTGCGAGGGTGTGAGAATAAACGGATAACTCAATTTGTTCTCGCCTACGGACGGCTGATTGATTCTAGTTGTCCTATAAAGTTCCGTCTCTCGCTTTTTCTGTTTCTCTCTTCCTCGCTTTGTCTTCGCAGGGTTCGGCGAGAATTCCTTTCGACAGTCGAACATCTTAGCTGCATTCGCACTGTTCGTGCTGTCGATAAGTTTAGGAGTCTATCAAGTACTCTTCGTGTGAAAGCGGCAGCATTGGATCGTTGAGGAGCATCCCCTGGCATTTATTTCTCTCTATTCTCTCCTTTCTCTGTACTCTCCATCACGAAACTCAATAACGGAGGCGAGCATTTAAAGTCCGATATTTACAAGCCTTGAATTTGTGCATCAATTCCAGCGGCACTTGATGCAGAGGGGTTCCAAATAAAAATATTCAACTTCTGGAACTCGAAGATGACTTTTGAAGATGTTATTCTAGACAGGCGAATTTCGAGCTTCATCGGTTATTACGTGCGTCGAACGTAAAAAGGAACTTGTCATTGCTTAAGAGTCGGCCCAGTTGCCCTAACAGCGGACGAAGTTTACCCAACTATTGGAGCGCCAATTCCTTGATTGTTATCGACACAGCTCGAGGGATACGAGAGGGATGGACTGTAATAAAAGTAATCGAGACAAGAAAAAGAAGACGAACCTGGCGCGGTGAGGGTAAAACGGGGAGAGATAAATGATTGGACAGCATCATAAAAACGAGAAGGAAATAAAACCTCTGTGGGAGGGCGGGAAATAAAAACCGTCAGAGGCAAGGGCGATGAGAAACTTTTCGCGTCAACCTGTTTTCACCCTAATATGATAGCATTTCACGGATGTTCCATATAAACATGTAGATACATTCGTATATTCCCGTGCGGAAAATTGACAGGGCATCCCTCATAAAAATATGCCCTTGAAGGCCCTTATATGACAATCCCGACAGGGGTTGGCATAATAAGGCCTTTGTCCTAATCCCTAACGGGATTGCCACAATAGGACCCGGATTAGGGGTTATTAATTATTAATGAATTAATTATTAATTAATAAGTTATTCATTAATTATTAGGATTAAATCTTATTGAATCCTAATAAATCTGTGATTCGGTTTCATCTGTTCAAAAAACGATTTACTTGAATTCGCTAAATGGATCTAATTGATTTTTTTAAATTTAAATTAAATAGAATTTTCGTAGAGTCAACCGTATGTCTATTTAATTGAACAAATGGTCTGTCTTTATTGCAACACTCATATCAAAGGGGTGTGGAGGTAGAGAAGGTGGAGAGAGAAAGGAATTATATATATATATATATATATATATATATGTAGGTTATGTGCATGTTATTCGATAAAACTCTCTAATTATCACAATGATATTAACTAATTGATATAATTTATGTGATACAACAAATAATTATAGGAATTCATTTGGTCTATTATGCCATATCTACGACTAAGATGTTACAAGCACTCGGTAGCATAGGGGCAGCGTGCGTAGCTATGCGTAGGTAGGTGATAGTTTCAATACTCATATAGGTGAAATATTTTCTTCGAAAAAAATCATTCCGAAAGGCCAGGGCATGACGAATTAAGGTACAAAATCGTTGTGGTAAACTCTCAATAAAGTGCTTAATTTCATTTTGGATTTATGATATATTTTTTACACATAGTAAACTTAGATTTACAGAGTACATTGTAAGCAAATAAAGATTTATTTGAATCGAATCTTGATTTATTCGATTTGAATATATTTGATATTTAAAAAGAATAGCTGAAACGAATAAAAAAATATCTTTGAAACAAATAAGATCGTAGTAGGCCGTGAGACAAGGAAAAAACCTATCTCATTTAAATAAATCCTATTTAAATTAAAAAAAAAAAAATTGGCAGTGTACCGTGACTTTATATAAACGGACACATATACGCAGAAACACATACATTTACACACATGTGAGCATATCTATTGACAAGGATAACTTGTGGGCACACCATGGTTTCCATGAGGCGTTGTTCAGACATCCTTGAAAGCCCTCATTATTCTCCCTTTAATGGCCCTCAGTAGCAAAGTGTGCCCGGCCACTAAGGGCCCATGTGAGGCTACCCGATTAGGGCCCTATTAAAGTTAGGGAAATTCTACATGGGCCCGACCCTAGTGCAATTTCCGCAAGGGTTATCACATACAGTTGTATTTGCATGAAACTGTCGGGTGTATTCTAATACCACAAAACTACCTATAGTACAGTTGTGCTTCCGCTGAAATCGTAATCGAAAAAAATTAGAAGGCCAGTTTTTTGACAGGTGATTTTGACATTTGATAGGTGCCACGGGTGCAAAATCCAAGTTTGCCTACAAATCGGGGTGCAGGCTTTTTTAGGGGATGATGGGGGTGGATTGATGCCAAACTACAACCCCTACGAGGTCGGCGCCGTGAGATAAAATGTCCAGGAAAATCCGGACTTTAGTTTTGTCCACAGCCCCAAAGTCGTGGAAGTTCATTTTGGGGGGTAAGGAAATGAGGTGAAATTTGGAGAAATGAATTTCAATTCAGTAACTCAGTAACTCTTTAGGAAAAATTCATACACTTTTTGTTCACATGGGAACATTGTAGCCTTTGACAAGATGCGCCGATCGAGTATTTGGTCATCACTCTTCAATAACATCTTCACCCCCGATAAAATTGTTCTAATACAAAAAAAATAGTTTATTGAATAACTTAAAAATAATCGATTTTTCGTGTATGGTTTAAATGTACGAAATGTAGAGAATAATTTTCCCTATATTTTCGTTTCGATGTACCACCATTGAATTTTGCTTGTTCCAACCGCTCTCGGGGGTTGACAATGAAAAATGAAATTCTGGGAAAACTATTGAGCGCACGAATTCGCCGCCGTTGAACAATTTGTAGCTTGCACCCTCAGCTACCTTTTTGTTCACAGCGCCGAACTCGTATCTCTTTACTTTCGGTCAATAGTATTCGCAGAATTTCGTTATGAATTTTCAACCCCTGGTAAGGGTTGGAAAAAGCAAAATTCCATGGTGGCCCATAGAAACGAAAATATAGAGAAAATTATTTTCTACATTTTGTACCTTTGCACCATCCCCGAAAAATCGATTGTTTTTGAGTTATACAAAAAAAAAATTTGTTGATATTTCAATATTTGTTGGGGGGTGAAGCTATTATCGGAGAAAGATGATCAAATACTCAAACGACGCGTCATTTTCAGGGCTACAACGTTCCCATTTGAACGAAAATTATATGAATTTTTCCAAAAGAGTTATCGAATTCAGACTGATTTTTCAAAAGTTCACCCCCAGAATGAACTTCCACGACTTCGGCGCTGTGAACAAAAATATAACCCGGATTTTTCTGAACATTTTGTCTCCCAGCACCGCCGTCGTAGGGGTTGTAGTTTCGCATTAATCCACCTCCATCCCCCTTCAACCCCTAAAAACCCCCAACACCCCGATTTTCAGGCAAACTTGCATTTAGCACTCGCGGCACCTACAAAATTACCTGTCAAAAAAATAGCCTTTTTCTAATTTTTTCCGATTCTAACATACTAATAATACTACTGCCAATATATACGTTATTCGTGTAAGCACAAAAATCTACTTACTAGGAACATCACCGCCTTCGATTTTGTTGAAACTTGTATATGTGATAACACATTGGAAACTATTAGACAAAAAAAGGCGTTTCACCCCTTAATTTAATTTTTAAAAAATACTTCTATAGCGGATTTTTCATCACTTTACTTTACAAACATTTCGGTTTTGCTTCATTGACACGCCTTTCTGTGAGGGGTGCCACCTTAAAACCGTTTTTCTGCCGATAAATAAAAATACGTGTCCAATAGTTTTCAATGCTTCATTACATATATGAGTTTCAACAAAATCTACGGCGAACACTCAAGGCGGGAGCCTGAATTAGATGGTCCAAAAAGCGTTTTTTCCGGAATTTTTTTTGAAAGTGAAAAAAGAGTATGTAGAGAATGTATAAAAAAATGTTTTAACATGAAACAATGCATATTTATCAGCCTATTTCATGTGCGCTTTGCCACTGCAGTCCCTAATCGGCGGGAAAGATGCAGCTCGTAATTCTTAACTGAAAAAGCTGAAAAAATCATGAAATTATAACTTTTCTCAGGTTTGAAAAACAATGTATTAAAAAAAACACTTCAACGTGCTGTAAAAACTATTTAAAAATACTTTTTCATGAACTTTTTAAATTCACTTAGAAGAGATTTTTATACTAAAGAAAATAAACTTTGGTTTGATTCCATAGGTCGTTTAGTTTTTTTGCTATGATGCCCGCCAATTTGAAAAGGTCCTGGAGATGAAAACTGGAGAAAGCGCGCTTCAAAGTTTTCAATGTGAGGAAATATCAATATCAATCGCATCGCTGCTTTTGGCCTTGTATCTTCGAAAATATTGACAATTGGTCTCTGTAACTTTGTAAGTATATTCTTGGATAGTTTATCTATTGATTTGAGCAATAAAAAAACCGATTTTTCGGACCTTCTAATTGAGGCTCCCCTTGTTCGTTACAAAGTCCATCTGGGTGATCATCAAGTTGTATGTAACGAAGTAAATTTATAAACAGAGCATATTGACGTGATTCTGAGCTTTTGATTAACACCGATATATTGCCTCGTATTGTCGCGTCTTTGATTGGTGCACCATTCGAAACAATAAACAATCCTCCCACTCTTCCGAGCAGGACTTTCCATGCTGCGCCTCGTATCGCGATGCGCATGTCTGCTCCTCTGCTCCTCGATTCGTCGAAAAGTAAGCACATAGCGTAAATTGGAAGAATTCCCTTAGGAATGAGTCTTGATCGTGTATTATGGGAAGTACAGTTGCGCTAGTCCGTTCACAATTCTCGGCAAATTATTTCAACCCCAACCACCAATCATGTCAAGCGTCACCGGGCTATACAGGATGTATGAACGTCCACAGCTCGTTGTATCCCGGAGGAGTGAGCAATTTGGGTGGGTGTGTATCCTTAGGGATACCGAGGGCTGTGAAAGTTCATAAATCTTATATTGCCCCAAGTCAGGTTTGTTCGGTTTCTGACGGATTACACAACTCAATAGTCAGTAACGTACATCCGGCTGTAACGACACAGGTTTTCGTCAGTTTCCCTGCGCCCTCGTGTAAATGCGATACAGCAGAGCATTCGAAAAGAGCCGCCGCGGGCAGTGCTTTGGTGAGATTGTTCAGGAAATGGGAAATGGGTGAAAATATAGATTTGAAAAAGAGTTTAAAAAATAAACATGCGATAAAAATCCTGCTCCCCGTTAACACTACACAAATGTGTACTTTGCAGCTTTCGGAGGAACTTTTCTTACGTACCCATAATATTATAGATTTTTCGAAAATTCTTCCGCAATCGAGCATACTGACAGAATTTCTAGCGAAACGCTGTCCCGGTTGATCATTACCTTGAGCCAACGTTTAGGAAACACACCATGAGCGTGGACAAGTAGAGTAAGTCCGGGATAGTTGGCCACAGTCTTTTCAAGGAACCGTCAAAATGAAAGTACAGACGTTTCTTAACTTATCTTAATTTGTAATCAAACTTTAAACATTTAACTTTAATATAATTTACGAAATTAAAACAAAACTTCTATCAGATCAACCTTAAAATTACTATTTTTTCAAAATCACGATTGGCTATCTCTCTCGGAGTATCCGGGTGTGATGGCCATGGGAGCAGAGGTGAGATGGCCAGTTACCCAGCATTATGCGCTCGTTTTCTCTTTGGTTTTATGTTTTGATTCATAATTTGCTTTTCTTTTGGCCACATCTAGAACACATATAATCGAAATCAGTATAATTTTTGTGTATCCAAAGTAGCCATATTATCCACCGAAGCTAGTCTTCGATGAGACGAGTTTCATAATAATTTTCTCTGCAACATTTTTTGTAATTGTTCTTATATCGTCTTTCTAAGGTCTTTCTAGGTATTTCGTAGGTCCTAACGGCCGCACGAACCGACAATTCATCATTTTTTACAGCACTCATAGCTGCTTCCAATCATTCTTAAGGCGTCTGGCCACCTTGGCCGATCGAAAAATGGGTATATTTTTTGAAAAATAATAAACTCGAAAGTATGGGCCGGTATATTTTTATTTCTTTACACAACGTAAGGGCTTTAAGAATAAAGTTAATAAATTTCCGTTCAAAATATTAAAAAATGGCGCCCTTATGCACATTGCCGCGGAGGCCCTCCGCACGAGACGCGCGGTCGTTGTCCCAGCTGTTAACCAGTCATGTCACATCAGAAAAAAAATCAGCTCATTCGTGAGTAGTTCCGCTACAATGTAGCGTAGCGGTTTTTTTTCGACGATTAAAAAAATTATGCTGAGCCGAAGAAAAAAATTTGTATTTATCACCGAAATTTTTCGAGCAAAAACAATAATAAAACGAAAACTAATCACGTTATCGCAAAAATCCTACGTGACATTTTAGATAATGTATCTAAAAGTATTGTGTAACAATTTTAAAGCAATCGGACCGATAGTTTACGATATTTCGATAGTACCAGTTCCAAAAATGTAGCTTCGAGATAACGCAGGACAGCAGCGTGAGCTAAACCGTTCGTGTATAAACACGGATCAAACTGCACGGTCGACCGCCCGCAGCGGCTCAACCTTTCTGCCGAAAAATAACTGTAACTTGGTCAATTTTGCGTTTTTCAATACGCACTATGGTTTAAATTGTTTGTTGGAACGTAAATTTGAACTCGCGCTCGCAGTCCGCCCTGACCGTCCCCTACTCGCAATAGCGCTGCAGTCGCTCTTAGGGCCACACAGAGAGCGCCACTGTCATCACGTTTGTCTGCGTCCACGTAACGGGATCTCCTTCGCGTTCTCGGGCCACTTCCGTTTTGTTTTTATTCGCCTTTTTGTTCCAGAATACTTTCTTAATCGTTATCTATCGTCATCTTCGCAATCTTCGCAATAAACTATTGTCTAGAATAAAGTACGTGCACGTAAGCTTATTTTTATTCCAGCGCCCAACAGGTTATGGGCCCAGGTCGCAAAAACAAGTGCATCGTACTCGGAAAACGTACGCCACGTGGTTACAAACTTTCGACTAAAGTGAACAGTGTTCGCGGTGTGAGAAATTGCAATAAACTTGAAAAAAATGGCATCCACGCAATTTACGAGGATAGAACCTCTTAACAAAGACAATTTCGACACTTGGCGCATCCAAATGCAGGCGCTATTAACCCGGAACGAGACATGGGGTTATGTCTGTGGAAGCGTGCCAAAACCGGAACCAGACCAGGCGGAAAATATGCGCAAGTGGGAAGCGGATGACGCAAAGGCAAAGGCTGAGATTATCTTATCGATTAAACCCTCTGAGTTAAAACAAACGAAAGATTGTAACACTTCAAGAGAACTCTGGCTGAAATTGGAGAGAACATACCAGTCGTCTGGACCCGCACGGAAAGCTACATTGATTAAACAGCTCACGCTGCATCGGATGGAAGAAGTCGAGGATGTTCGTGACCATCTTTCGAAGTTCTTTGACACAGCCGACAAGCTCGGGGAAATGGGAGTTGAAATCAATCTGGACCTCCTAAGTGTCATGCTGTTGTACAGTCTTCCGAAAAGTTACACAAATTTCAGATGCGCGATTGAGTCCAGAGACACGTTGCCGACACCCGAGGCACTCCGACTCAAAATTCTTGAGGAAAACGATTCGAGAAAAAATGAGAATCGAGAGAGTAACTCCAACGCGATGTTCGCAAAGAGTAAAGCGGACGACCGGAAAAGCTACTGGAAGAACGGAAGTAAGGGGGAAAAAAAGGGCCAACCAGCGAAGAAAAAGGAGGTCTTCAGGTACAAATGCCATCGTTGCCGAAAAATCGGGCACAAGGCCGCTGAGTGTACCGAAGAAACAAGGCGGAATAACGACGCGAACGCCGTCGACCAACTATCTCTCTATGCTACGGTGGATGCCGAGCCTGCCCGGAAGCCACCAGACCCAGAAGCACTCCACGTCAGAAAATCTGTCAACGCGGTATCATGGTGCGTAGACAGCGGATGCACTACGCACATGTGCAACGACGTGAACTCCTTCTCAAGCAACTTCTCAGAAGGACGAGACGACGTAAGCCTGGCAAGCCACGCATCGTCGCAAGTCACAGGAACTGGGTCAGTATGTTTTAATACAAAAGAAAATGGTCGAAAGAAAAGAGTTACATTGGATAATGCGCTTTGCGTACCCGATCTGCGCCTTAATCTTTTGTCAGTCGGCAGAATCTGTGACAAAAACTTGACGGTGATATTTGATAAGGACGAGGCGAAGGTCACTGACAAAAATGAGAACACGTTACTGAGAGCAAGCCGAACCAACAGCGGCCTCTATTGCATCCAACCTGCGCAACCCGAAAGCAGCGCGAATGTCGAGCCGCGACACGACAAGACTCGCCTGCCCTCGTCAACGGAAGTCAGCCACCGCCTCCTAGGCCATCTGAACTACAAAGATCTTACGCGAGCCATCGAAGAAGGTGCGATCGAGGGAATAAAAGCCGAAAGGCACTCCAAGAACGATGCTTGCGAGATTTGTATTAAGGCTAAGATGACACGATCGCCATTTGTCAGAAAACAGACCAACGAGAAGACCGATGTGCTGGAAATCATCCATACGGACGTATGCGGACCAATGCGCACCGAATCTCTAGCAAAATCGAAATATTTTATAATTTTCGTAGACGACGCGACAAGATGGTGCGAAATTCGCTTTCTACGGCAAAAGAGCGAAGCTCTGGAAGCATTCAGAGATTTCAAAGCACTGGCAGAGAATCACACCGGCAAGAGGATACGCTATCTCCAGTCAGATAATGGACGTGAATACGTGAACAATCAATTCGAGGAATATTTGAAACTTTGCGGAATTCGGAGACGATTGACTGTACCCCATACGCCTCAACAAAACGGGGTGGCAGAACGCAAAAACCGCACTCTATTGGACATGGCACGCTGTCTCATGATGGAGGCATCATTACCGAAGTTCCTCTGGGCCGAAGCTGTGAATACAGCAAACTACTTACGGAACAGATGCCCGAGCGCCAGCCTGAACGGAAGAACGCCCTATGAAAAATGGACGAGCAAGATTCCGAATTTACATCACCTGAAAATATTCGGAAGTCGAGTAGCGATTTGCAATTTGGAGCCCCAGAAGGACAAATTCGACGCCCGCTCCCGTAGCGGAACTCTCGTCGGATACTCTGAGGTCTCGAAAGCATATCGTGTCTGGAGTCCTGAAAAAAGGGGCATCGACATCGCGAGGGACATTAAAGTCATCAGCGGACATCCAGAAACTCGCCCATCGAAAGAGGAGACCGAGAATGAGCAATCGAATCGTCAAACGGAAACCGACGACAACGAGATAGTTCTCCCTGTGATTTCTCCAGAAGCCGAAAGGGAAGAGAACACGAACGAGATCGTGCCGGAAGACGCAAATGAGGGAGGGTCAGTAAAACACGAGCCTCAAGACACTCCGACTACGTCGAAAAGGATTGGCGGGCGGCCTCGCCTAATACGTACAGGATTGAGGGGAAGGCCTCGACGAGTTTTTAACACAGCCGAACAAACTCAGGAAATCCCGGACATCGCTGGACTGATCGAGATAAATCTGAAGGATGCAGTTCAAGGAACAGACGCCGAAAACTGGAACCGAGCGATTGCATCCGAATTAAAATCTATAATAAAAAATAACGCATGGGAATTGGTACCTCGTCCGGACACAGAAAAAGTTCTCGGCAGTAGGCTGGTTCCGCGGCACAAATTCGCACAAGACGGGACTATCGAAAGATATAAAGCCAGAGTTGTAGCGAAAGGATTTGCTCAGGTACCAGGCATAGACTTCGATAACACGTTTGCTCCCGTAGCTCGATTGGAATCGATTCGGCTTATCGCGTCGCTCGCGGCGAAGCATGGGATGAAGATCCATCATTTTAACGTGGCAACTGCGTTCCTTAACGGGACACTCAAGGAAACCGTGTACATGGAACCGCCGACTCACATCGAAGAAGGACTGCGTATCCTGATGGAGACCGAGCCGCCGAAGAGTATCGTCCGACTAAAAGCTTCTCAGATTCTGGAGGAATTGGAGAAAGGAAACAAGGTCTGCCTTCTGAAGAAAGCTTTATATGGTCTTCGACAAGCAGGGAGATGCTGGTATGAGAAACTAGCCGAGGTGCTGGTAGCATTCGACGCAAAGAAATCGACGGCAGATCCATGCGTGTTCATCAAGGCGGACGATAAAGGGACCATGTTAATAGCCACGTATGTAGACGATATTATCGTCGCTTGCAAAGAAAACTCCTCCGCTGACGAGTTATACAAGCACCTAGCAGACAGCCTCGAGATAAAGAATCTCGGAGAGGCAAAATCATGCCTTGGCATGGAGTTTTGTCAAGAAAACGGCGTCATAAGTATAACGCAACGAGGCTATACCGAGAGTGTCCTAAATCGGTTCGGAATGGCCGACGCAACAGCGGTAGCCACGCCATTGGAGTCGAATTTTAGAATCGACAAGGCCGACGCAGAGGAAAGCGAAAGATCGAAGCGTCCTTATCAAGAATTGATAGGCTCGCTGATGTACTTAGCTGTGAGTACAAGACCTGACATAGCGCACGCTGTTAACTTTTTGAGTCAGTTCAACACGTGCCACGGGGAGAAGCATTGGACCGCGGCAAAACGAGTGCTGCGATACCTGCGCGGAACGGCAAACCAAGGGCTCAAGTATTACGGAACGCACGAGGAGATCAAGGGCTACGTAGATGCTGATTGGGCCAACAATTCCGCAGATCGACGATCTTATACAGGATACGTTTTCGTTTCAAGCGGCTGTCCCATCTCGTGGGCTTCCCGTAAACAAAAGACGACGGCCCTGTCATCAACAGAGGCCGAGTATATGGCCCTATGCGAAGCAGCCAAGGAGGCGCATTTTCTTCGACGGTTTCTGGGAGAAATCGGTATCGACGAGCTGCCGAGGATACGGATTCTGTGCGACAATAACGGAGCGAGGAAGCTGGCGGAAAATGCAGCTTTCCACGCTCGGACGAAGCACATCGATGTCAGACATCACTTCGTGCGAGAAGCTCTCGACCGAGGTATAATCTGGATTGAACATGTTGGAACGACGGACATGGCAGCGGACTTTTTAACGAAAGGAGTACCGGGCCCTAAACACCGTCATTGCCTAAATTTGTTGGGCATAATTGATAAGTAGCCCTCGGGGACAGAGGCAACTGCATCGAGGGGAAGTGTTGGAACGTAAATTTGAACTCGCGCTCGCAGTCCGCCCTGACCGTCCCCTACTCGCAATAGCGCTGCAGTCGCTCTTAGGGCCACACAGAGAGCGCCACTGTCATCACGTTTGTCTGCGTCCACGTAACGGGATCTCCTTCGCGTTCTCGGGCCACTTCCGTTTTGTTTTTATTCGCCTTTTGTTCCAGAATACTTTCTTAATCGTTATCTATCGTCATCTTCGCAATCTTCGCAATAAACTATTGTCTAGAATAAAGTACGTGCACGTAAGCTTATTTTTATTCCAGCGCCCAACATTGTTTTTAACAGTTCAGGGTTTATTAAAAAAAAAAATTTAATGAAAAAAAATTATATCGTGGCCAGATGCCTCAAATCCAGTTGCCTCGTAGAGCAATTGCTTTTCTCTTGTACTTATTAGGCATCTAAAAGTAATGAAGAAAAAATGAATTACTTGGACACATTACAACTAATACTATGGCCATCATACACCAACTGTACGTGGCCATCTCTCCTAATCTCCCAGGAGAGATGGCCACATCTAAAGTGTAAACAAGCAAAAACAATACATGCGACATTTTGAGGTTATAACAAAATACTGCTCGTCAAGTGTTCAAGAAATACAAAAGTAACCATTGCTTTTACAAAATAACATTACCACAATGTAAAACATGAAACCTTTAAAAAAAATCAGCAGTAGACAGAATAAGTAAAAAAGTATTTTACTTATTTAACGATTTTTTGCCAAACTTTGGCTCGTACACTTACACTTGCGCACGTCGCGAAGCGAATTAAGGGGTTAAGGGCACAGTAACGTGTATATAATCATGTGCGATTTTTGTTCGTATGAAAAAGTCATTTACTCATAAAGTTAATTACACATCTATTTAGTATGAATATCAAGTTGTTAGAAAAACATATTTTTTTTTCTCGATGTACAAAATGGCTGACTACTAATATTTTCTTATGTTATCTTTTTTTAGGAGCTCCGCGGCGTGACGTTTAACCACAATTTTTTACCTAGAACAAAAACAAATATTCTCGCCAATTTACATAAGAATACCTACAGAAGTACGTACGGAATTTAAAAAATATTGTTTTATTCGAAAATTGTAGGTATTTGAACTTAAGAAATGAACTTTCAGTGAAAAATTTCGTTTTAACTGCTCATAAATTGCTCATAAAATGAAAAGTTTTCGATTAATCAGAAATTCCGTTTCTACTACTCTGCCAAATGCAATTACGAATATAACTTTTGAATTTGAAGTAAATCGAGTGAAAATTGTTGAAATTATTTGTCACGCCAATTGGAAAAATGCTGTTTCGAAAAATTTCGAATAATCGGCCATTTTGTACATCGAAAAAAAATATATATTTTTTCTAACAACTTGATATTCATACTAAATAGATGTATAATCAATTTTATGAGAGAATCACTTTTTCATACGAAAAAAAAATTGTTTAATTCGCTCATGATTTTATACCCGTTACTGTGGCCTACCCCTTTAGCAATAACAGGTGAAATCTAGTGCGCGTTTCTATGAAACATTTCTATTGGCCATCTTTCATTTATGGCCAACTGCCGCGGAATTACCCTCCACGTCGGCTGATAGAATAAAAAAGATGATAACGCGAGTACGAAGAATGTGTATGAGTATTTTTGTAAATTTTTCTCCCGTACGTGTTGTTACAGAGAATGTGGTGCTCTCTAAGTTTCCTGATAATTGCCGCGAGCGGTTTTGTCAATGGTGGTATATATCTCAACATTACCGGTGACATCACACTCGGAGCGTTATTCCCCATTCATCGGAAGGGCTCCAACGGATCAAGTTGCGGAAATATTCAGGTACGTTTTTGTTATGAATATCTTGATAAATAATATTTCGACACACTTTGAATATTATTATTTTTGTGCTCGGTATTATCGTTTTCATTCTCAATCTTAAGGTATTATTTTTTGTTGTAATCGAAAACGGCCTCGTAATTCATAACCTATACATATAAACACTTGCAAACGTACATGGTTGCATAAATATACGTATGCACAATGAAGAGAAGATTAGATCGGAAAACTTTGAATGTCAAAAAGATGAAAGATATAAAGCCGTCGGGGCTGCTGGAGCACGTAACTGCTGCTGCTAGAGTGTGATAAGGTCTTTCAATGCTGTGGCAAGGGGTATATACATATGAGAAAGTGTTCTTCGAGCACTTTGGCAATGGTGAAGAGACCCACCGTCGACGGTGAGTTCGCGGGTCAGGAAGGATCGACGGAGGAGGCGGAACTGGCTCTTCGCCAGCTGGCCAGATATCTCAAAAGTCTCGATCGTTTCTCGCGATTCACGACGAAAAAACTACGCACGCGAAAGTATACGTATCCTCATTTTACAACGGCTTCGTGCCAAAGGATCGTTCCGATAACACAGATACCTTTTTTAATGCAAACAATTACAATGATAATGATTATTAACCCTCCGCCGTCACCCGGGGTCAAAATGACCCCAAGCGCAGCTTGAAGCCAAAAGGACTATTATAAGTTGGTGGCGGCCAAGGCGACTGGCCTGCCTTCTAATGGTCCTTTGGTGTACCGTTTGTAAGTACAGAGCTATTTTTTTCCTTAACCCTTAATGGTCACACCGGGTTAAATTCACCTCAGCCGTTTTTTGACCTGGAATACCTTCCAGAAAATTCGGGAAAATGGGACATGTTTTTTGCATATTTAAAATCACACTTTTTGAAAATGATCGATATGGTCGTGTAGAAAAGAGTTGAAAGTACATAACAGTATTTTTTTAAATTTTCCAATAATTTATCACATTGCAAAATGATTGGGGCGACTTTCACTCACAATGACTTTTACGTAATTTTTTCCAGGTGTGACTGGCAAGGGTTAAACTATTTCCTACGTTGGAGCTATTTTTTTTCCTTAAATTATCATATCTCAAGGGTACTACCCTAAAATATTATGAAAAAATTGACAATTGCAAGTTATGATTTTTTTTAAGTAAAAAAGGGCTTTTTTACGCACTGACCCATTGCTAATTTTTTCCGCCATCTTAAAATTCGATTAAAGTATAATACCAAGAATGCCACATTCTAGAATATTCAAACTAATATCCTGAATTTTTATGAGTCATTCGGAACGTTGCGGTCAACGCGTCGATCGTTTGAAACATGGCTGGGGTCATGGCGACCCCCTGTGACCAGGGTGTTATAGCCAGAACGTGTGACCGCGAATTATTAGTGAGGAGTCATTGAAGACATTTTTTGCATGCTTTTGGAAAAAAAACACTAAAGTATACTCTACAATCGAAAAATGGCCCATAGGAATCAATACGACTAAAAGCTGCGTTCATTTTTCGTTTGCATTTCCGAAACTGTTGGGGATCCACTGGTAAATGACTGCTTGGTGGACATTAGTTGGAAGACGGCATCCAACCCCTCGAGGCAATGCTTTACACGATTCGACAAATTAATCAGGATCCTACGATTCTACCAGGAATACGACTCGGTGTTCTCGCCTTCGATTCCTGTGATCATCCCAATTACGCTCTCGAGCAGGCGTTAAACTTTGTTAAAGGTACCATTCATGACTTTATTTTCCTGGCAAGTTCAAAATATTATTTTATTCGTCGTCGATCAATATCAAGGTAGTCAAGGTAGTAATACTGAAGTGATGACCACCTTGATACTTATCGGTACTTCAGTATTGATTGTCTTCAGTATTGACTGCCTGCACTATAGATTTATCAGATGATTAGATAGTCTAGAGTCTAGACTATCTAATCATCTGATAAATCTGTAGTACAGGCAGTCAATACTGAAGGTATTATACAGTCTATAGAAGGTATGATACAAGTATATACAGTCAATACCGAAGTATTGGTAGTCTAGACTCTAGACTACCAATACTTCGGTAGTCAGTGCTGAAACATTGAATTAAATTATGTTGAAATATGTATTAGGACGTTGAATAACTTTTCGCTGTTTTCCAACGAATGGCGTTACCAGAACTGCGCGCGTGTAGTTTAAGGGCTTACATACACCTGAGAGGGCTAAAAGTAAGGTTATGATTAAGAATTTTGTTTTGTGTATAAAACTGAATTCTATTGAGCAACCATGATATACATTTTAAAGTATTAAATTTGGTTAAAAAATTTCGAACGGCACAAAAGTTACAGTCGTTTTCCTGGTACGTGTTTTTGTTGACAGCATTTGCGGTACCAGACGTGCCTTTGCCATTTTTTTTCATATAAAACGAAATATTTGTTTTTTAAAGTAGATAGATAAAACTAGTTCTTATTGAGCCGGAATTTAAAAATTTAATTTTTTCGGGTCATGGCAGTCACTGGAATGAAACAGGCGATTTTTCACCACAAAATTGTTCAGTACTTATGATGGAAAAAAAACTAGGCCAGGTATCGAAAAAACGGTTCGATAAGCACTAGATTATTGTGTGAAGCATAACTGTGCAAAACATGATCCCGATCGATCCAGTAGTTGCGGAGATATTTCTGGTACCGAATTTGAAAACACTGTTACGAGTAAAACGCGTTTAAAGTTTTGAGTACACTTTACACTGAAATAACTGGTTTATCTTAAACTCACATGAAATCGTCGAGTCCTGGGCCATAGGACCCCATCCACTTTTAAAAACATGACCTTGTTATACAAAAGGTCACAAATGCCCGGAATTCAACAGGGATGAGAACACCCGGCTCATAGTCAAACAGATGACAAAGGCCGCGTCTACGTGTGCCCCAATCGTTAGTCGTTGCTCACCCGGTCAGTTGCAAAACGCTATAACTTCGTCGTTATTGCAAATTTTCTTACGAAATTTTGTTATGAAATTTTCAGGGTAGACACTTGAGAATGAGCACCTTTTTGAAAAATCGATCTCTTTTACCTACCCAGGTGATGTAAGCCCTTAGGATGGTAGCGCATCTATAGAAAAGTACCAATAAGCAAGCTTGAAATTCAGTGTATGTCATTTCGCCGAAGTGTAAACAACTTTTTTTTTCATAGTGTTAACATGTCAAATTTCGTGCCAAAAATAGTATTTGCGGGGGTTTAACTGTATTACTATATTTAAGGGGCAAAGGCACAAAAGAATTTTCAAAAAATCGATTTTTTTTCTCGCTAAAACGGAGCTTCATCATCGTAAGAATAAGTTACTATTCGATTTATAGCAAACGAAAGTTTCACCGCCTTTGAGCATATAACATAAGCCCATCTCTGGCACGGACTTAGAGTACCTAAAACTTTAAACACGTTTCTCTCGAAACAGCTTTTTTCCAATTGGCGTGACAAATAACTTCAACAATTTTCACTCGATTTACTTCAAATTTAAAAGTTATGTTCCTAATTGCATTTCGCAGAGAAGTACGTACGGAATTTCTGAGTAATCGAAAATTTTTTATTTTATGAGCAGGTTTATACGAAATGTTTCACTGAACATTCATTCAAATACCTACAACTCAATTAGAATACCTACAACTTGAATAAAACAATATTATTCAAATTCCGTACGTACTTCTCTAGGTATTCTAATGTAGAATGACGAGAATTTTTGTTTTTTGTTCTAGGTAAAAAAATGTGGATGCTAAATGTCACGCAGCGGAGCGCCTAAAAAAAAGATAACAAAAGAAAATATTAGTAGTCGGCCATTTTGCATGTCGAAAAAAAAAACGAATAGCTTGATATTGACACTAAATAGATGTGTAATTAATTTTATGAGTGAATCACTTTTTCATACGAAAAAAAACATTAAATTCGCACATGATTTTATATCCGTTACTGTGGCCTAACCCCTTTAAAAAATATCTGCAGCTGAAGCACACATAATTATTATTGAGATTTACGAAGACCATGCTGTGTCGAAAACAACATGCAGATATTGGTTCAGCCGTTTCGAAAATAATTATTTTGATGTGTCGAATTGGAGGCATTACTTCATGAAGACTTATGCCAGACGTTAGCTGCACTTGCAGACATTAGGAGTTGAACACATATCAGTTTCGAAACGTTTGAATCCATTAGGAATGATTTTTTTAAATGAAGCATTGATTTTCACGAAAAAAAAACAACGAGAACTTATTCAATATCCCAATATATGAATTGAAAATAAATGATACTCCGTCATGCATGAAATAAGAATCGACTTTTTCCAATGCCATCTTCTATAACAATAATTCGAAGTATATTCAGCTACGCCTTCCCGTGCAGAAATTTTGACCGGGATAGCCTATGTCCGATCAAATCCCGATCTGGATTTGTCATGGATTCCCCAAAACCGGTATCCCGGTTAGAATCTAACTTGCATCAGTATCGGCATATGTACATACAACGATGATGGCATCATTTTGAAAATTTTGGCGTCACGTGTATTTTTTGTATTACTATGGAATTCCTATCTATAGATAGGAATTACATATTAATACTGAAAATACACGTGATGCCAAAATTTTCAAAACTATGCCATCGTCGTCGTACATATTCCGATACTGATGCAAGTTGGATTCTAACCGGGATACCGGTTTTTCGGAATAAGTCTCTGTTTATACCCAACGACATGTCGGTGGGTATAAACATGTATTTAAGACAAATTAAAATCATATTCACAATGATTAGATTAAAATTTACACCAACCGTGAGTTCTTACGTATTTTGAGAGAAAACATTTCGTCGAGGCAAAGAAATTTTTGCAAAAAAAGTTGTGAGTTTCAAATATTACATTATAAATATGAAAAAAATCACAAAATGAGTTGTGAATTTCCTCAAATTGAAGAAAATAAAAATCGAATTCGCGACAGTTATATTAAAATTTACACCACAAGTGTAAACGTATTTTGAGAGAAAACATTGTGTTGAGGCAAAGAAATGTTGGCACAAAAAGTTATGTGCAAAAATTTCTTTGCCTCGAGGCAATGTTTTCTCTCAAAATACGTACGAACTCACTTTTGGCGCAAATTTTAATCTAATCATGTTGAATTTGATTTTAATTTGTCTTAAATACGAAAAAATTCACAACTAATTTTGTGAATTTTTTTGTATTTATAATTTCTTGTCAATACATTTGTATTCACAGATTTTGATGTGAATTTCTTTTAATTCACATCAAAATCTCGCGATGAGCGCGATCTGCCATTTGAATCTTTGGACAAATTTTTTTTTATTGATAGTTTAATGCACCAAAACTTTATAAATGTTATTTATTTTTATAATAAATTTAACATGTCATAATTCCATTTTTGACATTGTATTTCAGCCTGTATTCACCGTTGATCCTTTCCAGATTCCTCAATGATTCCATGGGGAATCTATTTAGAGTCATTAAAGGATCCGTTTCTGGATCCCTAATGGAATCCAGTTTACGGATCTTACATTTAGTCTTCGAATCTGATCCGATATCGGACTAGATCCCGACTGGGATACAAGTCAGAATCCAGCTGTATCCCTGCCAAAATTTCTGCACGGGTTCTTTCAAAAGTCGAAATAAAAAGATCTTTCAATTCGCCTAATTCATCGCAACTTTATCTGGCCCAGGAAACGGTCCCAATTTCAATTTCCAAGTCAAACGATTCGTAAATGCAATAATCTCGTTATCATTTCCAATTTACGTGAATTGCTCGATGCATTGGTCTAAAAAAACAATATACATGATATCATTTACAGGATTCATAGCCCACGTTAACGAGTTTCACGAGCAAGAATTTCAGTGCTTGGATGGCAGTGTGCCCACGTTTTTGGGTGGTGGTTTTGACAAAGTCGTTGCCGTGCTTGCCGCCCAATCGAGCTCCGTCACTTTGCAGGTGAGCACCAGTCGAATCCCGTTAACGAGCTCGAAACACGGTCGTCCATAATTATACGTACATGCACATTGCTGCTTTGAAAACTTGATTTGTTTTTGTTCGATTCCCTTTACTTTGGTCGATTTGATTCACTCTACTCGATGCCATTGTTTATCGATCGAAGAAAAACCCTTTACTTATCCATATTACAGGTGGCCTCGATGTTGAGACTGTTCGGGGTACCTCAAATATCGTACATGGCGACCTCGCCGACACTCAGTAGCAAAGAAAGATTTCCACATTTCTTTAGAACAGTACCGAGCGACGTGAATCAAGCTCACGCGATGCTTGAAATACTCAAGTGGGTGGCTCATACAACATTTATACGAGGAGCTGGCGAACAAATCCTGACCTTTCCACACTACTCCAAATAAAATGTTCATTAAAATGTTATTTATTTTTGTACCGAAAAACTGCAATTTCGCTAAAAAAGGCCATTTTTAACCAATTTTGAGGTATTTTGCGCCAGCTTTTATTCAAAATGTTTCGGGAGCTCATCAAGGTGTATTTAAAAAAACATGAAAAATATAGATAAAAAAACTTGACGTAGTGTCGACAAGTCCGGTTTTGTTCGCCAGCTCCTCATAAATTTTCACACTCGTTTATAGAGAATAACATAATTGCTAAATACAATTACTTCACATAATTATTTGATCGATCATTGAATACCATGATCTTCATGAATATAAATCAGATTCCGTAAGGGGTCTTCTCAATTTAGACGCTGAAAAAGGCTATTTTCATGAATTTTTTTGGTAGGATTATGTTATAGATATTGATATAAAAGTTGTTACACTTAATAAATACACTTTCGAAATGCATTATTTTTTATTTTAAATCTATTTCAGTCACTATTTATCGACGAAAATGATAGTTAAAAAAATATCCTAAAAATTGTAGGTCCGCGCTGTTGATGAAATCTCGAAGATGGATCATCCGAAACAAAAAAATCAAACGGTTTCAGATTCTGTATGTTAATAATGGCTATAGGGCATATCATACGATTTTTGATATATGAAAAAATAACAAAATGGTGGTCATTTTTAGAAAAAACGTGTTTTTCCACCGTTTTTGGCAAAAAATTCGTAAATATCACAATTTAAAAAAATCCTTGATATGCGCTATAGCTATAGTTGTAAAGAGTATGTGGTTACATTTTCATAAGAATCGGTTCAGTAGTTTCGAAGATTTTATCAACAAGCCGGCGGAAAACGTTGTTCCGAGAAAAACGCGTTTAAAGTTTATTTGGGTTACATAAATGCATAAAAACACATTTTTTAAATGCATTTCTCAAGTGTATTTATCAAGTGTAACAACTTCTATACGAATATCTATAATATGAACCTATCCGAAAAATTCATGAATATAGCTTTTTTAGCGTCTAAAGTGAGAAGACCCTTTAACGACAGGTACCGTCGAGAGGCATGAAACATGCATGAACATCACATTTTTCGTATATAAAATAAGAATTTTCGGAAATGGGTTCCAACGTATGTTATTCTTCTATCAATGGGATGTAAATTCGAATTTCATTTATAAACGTAAAATCCAAAATGGCGACTCCAGCTCCTGTCAAATAAAGCCATGGATGGCGTGTTGTGGTCTGCGCGAGGCGCTCCACGGCCTTGCTAATTGATCTGAGACAAAAACGGGTTGAAAATAATTAAACTAGACTAAATTGGGGGGGTTTTATCGTTTTTTGTTTTCTGAAAAACCCCTGGAAAACCAAATGGCAACTATTTGAAAAAAAACCCAATTTTTTGCCGGGTTTTTTTTGCTTCAGCGGACGAAAAAAATATTTCTAAAGAAATTTTTGACAAAAATCGCTTTCTGATCGCCCCGCAAATTGAATTTCCTTCCAAATGCGCAGAAATGAATGTGAATTGGCCCATCTGTAGCTGTAGAGCGCCTCGCGCGCTGAAAAATACTGTTTTCGAAAAAAGTTCCGACCGCCTCAGCTACCAGTTTTCCAGCCGGTGGACGGTTCCGCTCAACAGGCTGTAAATTCTCAAATACTTTAGATATGGAAATATCCTTTTGCCCACGTGTTCTAAACACTTTAAAAATGCAAATTATGTTGATAAATGGAATTTTTCATCGTCATGAACGGTAACCGGTCCTTAATTAATTAACCCTAGCAAGCCAAACTTTTTCTTCGGCTCATACTGGCCCCACTCGGCTTTGTGGGACCCCATTCAGATCTTCAATCATAACTCCGAGTAGGATAGTCGTATTTTGATGGATTTTTTTTTAATCGATAGCCAATTAGTCGAGAAATCTGTCTATGCATTGACCAAATCGTCAAAGTTAAGTACTTCTGAGATATACTAGTTAACATTTTTTTTCTCTCAAGAAAAGTGAAAAAAAATTATTTTACCAGTTTTGTTCAGGTATCTCAGATCCCAGTGGGGCATGCGAGGGTTAATTATCGAATTGAATTAAATGTCGTCTGGGTGGTTGCGCATTTGGCTATTCAAACAAATCGATCAAGTGATAAATTCTTGTTTTTAACCTGCCAGTATGTAACGTTGAAAAAAGTCCTACTTTACGGAGCCCCTTTAATTCAGCAAGAAAATAAGGAAATGTTACTGATTAATTTGTGGGCTACATTTAATGAAAGATATTCATGTTTGCAGGCGATTCGGGTGGACTTACGTATCAGTCGTTTACCCAGACACGGAGTACGGTAATCACGGCTACGAGACGCTCGTCTCGCTGGCGAACAATTATTCCATATGTTTTAGTGCACCCCAACGAATCGACAGGGAACTCTTCGTCGCCGAGGACTACGACAACGTTATACTAACTATTGCAAATAAGACGGAAGTTCGAGGTACGTTCTACATAGTTTTGAGATCGATTTATCGAATCTACCCACGTTTCGCGACCTCTTTGCATCGCCCATCCCCTTTTAGCCCCTCGTGATCTCCATTCTCTTACATGCTCGGCAGTGAAACTCATTCATAACCTCCAACTCTTCCCTTTCTATGCCGTTTTACGTAGACTTTAACGTATACTTTGCATTCGTACGGACCAGTCGTCTTATGAATAATTTTGATCGACCGATATGGATGCTCATCTTCGATTAAATTCGGTTGAGGGTAAAATTACTTTTACCCACATTCCAAAAGATCGAGAGAATGAAAAGTCTGTTTTTTCACGACCGTCATGGGTTTTCATGTTATCAGAATATGATGATTATCTATTTTGGCACGGCCACATTTTTTTGCATATTTTTACCGTCATGTAACTCAACTATAGTGGCAATTCAATGAGCGGTAGCAATATTTGGGAATTAAGGGGGGCAGATATCTTTAGGCGAGGAAAATATTGCTGATTTTAATCAATTTTTTTTATAAAAAAATTTCGTCACCATTTTTGAGAATTCCAAGGAAAGGTCGCGAGGTCGAACTCTCCGATTTCGACGAAATTTGGCATGTTTGTAGAATGGGTAAAAATAGGTGACACGTCCTTTTTAATCTGGGAAAATCGATTTTTAAGGGGTGAAACGCACCCTAAAAAAATAGGGGTGTTTTTCGTTTGAAATTTGTTATCTGCATCGTTCTCATCTCTAATGTATAGTACGCGGAAAAATAAACATTGTTGCAATTGGAATTTTTTTCATATCTCGCACCGTTAAAACGTTATCGACGAAAAACGAAAAACACCCCTATTTTCGAGGGTTCGTTTCACCCCTGAAAAATCGGGTTCCGCAGATATAAAAAAATACGTGTCGCTTATTTTTACCGATTCTACGAAAATGTCAAATTTTGTCGAAATCGGAGAGTTCGACCTCACGACCTTTCCTTGTTAGGGTTAGTAGTTTAATTTAAGCTATTATTAGGTTTTCTTTTAATATTACCAATTTTTTGTTTGTTAATATGTGTACGATTGGTGTGTAACAGGATAATGTGAAAACCTCAATGAAACCAATGAAATCAGATTACATTTTTTATGTTCTAAATATTTACTACTTTTGGCTGTTAAGTCGTGTTTTTTTAAAATGACGGATGTATGGCACCGTCTTCTAAATGAGTTGCGGCAGATGTTGTCAGACGGCGTGACACGTAGAGGCGGCAGGATTAATCGGAAAAAGAACCAACGAAGATTTTTCTTTTATTAACACTCATACGTAGAATATGAACCAAAGAGAAAGATTAAATTTTCCGAGAAAAATAGCTACATTTTGCAATGAAAAAGACTCTTTTATTTTCTAGAACATTTAAAGTCGTGTTTTAGACAATAAAGTTAGAAAAATTTATACCAAATTTAATCATTTGGTTAATAATAATTAATTAATATTAACCAAAAAATACCACGTGACAGCCAAAAGTAGTAATAAAACATAACCTAAGACTCAAAAATGGTGAAGAAATATTTTCTTAAAAAAAAATCATGAAAATCGGCCAATTTTTCCTCGCCTAAAGGTATCTTCCTCCTTAATGGCAAGAAAATCATTTAACATATTTTTGGTACACCATTAGTAGACACATCAACAAACACATCTGTAAAAATGGACGGAAAAATATAAATAACTACAGACGTTACAAAGAGTGCGCCAAAGGCAGATTTCGGACAAGGTATCCAAATTTTGCAAACATTTTTTGAAAAAAACAAAACAATTCATTCGTGTGTTGTATATAGTTGTTTTATAATAACATCATCGTTTATGAATACATTGATAATAGTGTAAACTATTTTTATAAAAAAAAGTGAAAAAAACTTCAAGATTCACAGAGGCCTCTGGCGCGATACTAAATAACATTGCTAATTATTTGTTTATTCATTTTTATTTAAGCTATTATTATGTTTTCTTTTAATATTACCAATTTTTTGTTTGGTAATATGTGTACTAATGGTGTGTAATAGGATAATGTGAAAACCTCAATGAAACCAATGAAATCAGATTACATTTTTTATGTTTTAAATCCGTATCCATATCCGACGCCTCTGATTTTTTTTTCGTGCCCCGATACTTTCTCTAAACCCCGTAATTATTCAAAAATGACTTTGCATAAATTCATAAATTCATAATTTCTTAAATTTCCTAAATTTCATATTTCATAATTGCATACGTTCATAAATATTCATGATCTTTTATTAGCCTTTCTATGGCAATTTTATTACGGCCTTGCCTTAAGAATATTGATTTAATAGTAAAAAAAACCTATAATGTGTCTGAAGGGACATATGGTTTGCTTTTACGGACGAACGGCATGAAAGATCTCCAATATCCTTATCCTAGTGAATTCGTTATCACCGCCTCGAGTTACTGCTTTTTATATCCTCGAGCAGTATCCATCAGCATTCATCGGCCGCGTTTAATCGGCTTATTTAGGACTTATCGAAGCGTCTTAAAGATTTTTTTTAGCCTGAACGCAAATAAGCACAAAAAAGAACGTTTTTTTAATCGGATTTACACAGCCATGATGTTCACGTCTCGATATATTTTCAGGAAAAGACTGTGTGTTATTATATTGTAGAGCATGAATAGATCGCATTCAGGTAAATGGATTAAGGGGCTACATCTAAGTAAGGGCCAGAAAAAAATGGGAAACCCTTCGTGAAAAAGAAACGCATTTTTTTCAACACAAAGGGTAAATACATTGAGAGCCTTAAAAAAAATCACCTAAAAATACAGAAAAACAACAAAAACATGCCCGCCGGCAGATGATGCATTTTTTTGCGACTTTTGGCGGTCGACATTCTCTAGCTTAAACGGTTCGTCTGGAATCGAATAACCAAACGGGTTATTGAAGTTGACAATAAATTATTGTCGTTAACGATCGTCGATTTTTTAAATCGACGAATCGAAACTTGCGCATACAAAATCTATGAATGAAGTCGCCATTTTTACGGAACTATTAAACAATAAAGATCAATTTAAAAAAAAGTGAGATCGTCAACGACCTTTGAATATCTCTCATCGTATCTCCTGTAAATTCGGAAACAATCCATCACGTGGTTCTCGAGATATCATGTCCACCGACTTTGAAAGCAGTATTTCGAGAAGAACGCGTTTGAGGAATCATTACAGTGTAACGGGTCGGAAAATAGCTGATGTTGGCGATTTTTTTTCGATGGTTAAAATACGCTAATTAGTCTGATTTTTCTTTATGTCAAATCAAATTACTCATCAAGAAAAGAGATCTTTTTCCAACGTTTATTTTTATTTGACAAAAATGTCTTCGAAAAAAGGAGTTCTCACGGTGTACACGGTTGTGGCCGTAAATATTATCTGAAACAAGATTTATAAAATGATCGTTAATCAATATGACAACCGCTCTCTTGCTATGGAGGTTTTTAGAAATAAAAATTGACAAAATGGCGGTGGTTAGACAAAAGTATCGAATTTAGCCTATTTTTCGATAGTTTTTCGTTAAGGGGAGGTACCTGAGTAAACGGCGAGAACAACAGGTAAAATTCGGGAATTTTTATCTCAAAAACTAATGTTTCGATTGGATCCGGGTTTTTTTTTAATTGGAAAATATGGACATTGAGGTATGTTTAGAAATTTTTAAAAATAAATTCGTTGACTGGAAGCAATTCAAACGTAATTATCTCGAAACATAGTTTTCAAAGTCGGTTCCAGATGTGTCTCGAAAACAGCTTGTCCGATTTTGTTCAAATTTCGATACAATATTCTTCGACAGATTTTCCCGTTCGCCACGTAGGGGTTTTTCATTTGATTGAACCATTGCCTTTTTATGCAATGTGTGTGCAATCCAAAATCGTCGAAAATCGCTAACGAAAAACGAATGTTAAATTCAAATGGTCGCAATTCCGTCAAATAATAAAATTTCAAAAAAATCCTACGTGGCGAACGAGAAAAACTATCGAAGAATATTGTATCCAAATTTCGACAAAATCGAACAAGCCGTTTTCGAGATACATGTGGAACCGACTTTGAAAACTATGTTTCGAGATAATCCCGTTTGAATCGCTTCCAGTAAACGAATTTATTTCAAAAAATTCCTAAACATACCTAAATGTACATATTTTCCAATAACAAAACCCGGATCCAATCGAAACATTAGTTTTTGAGATAAAAATTCCCGAAATTTACCTGTTTTCCTTGCCGTTTACTCAGGTCCCACCCCTCAAAACAGTATGAAGATTAAAAAAGCTTCCACAGCAATATAAAGAATGGCGTGAAGAATGTTGTATCAAAATTTGAGACGGACAGCTTGAAAACTGTTCCATTGAGAGTGTACAACGTTTGGAAAAACGACATTTCAGGAAAAACGCGTCTGCCCGCGCCAGGTCTCACGCAGCTGGTCGAATTCCTTTTTATGAGAAAGGCTATACCAGCCAGAATAATTCGAATTTCGCCCCAAAAATTGAACAGCATTTTTATAACCGCCTATACTATTGGATAACGCAAAAAAATCGATTTTTTGAAAATGTTACACTGTAACGATCTCTTGAAGTTTAAAGTATGGTGCTGTTATCACTTGCCCGGCTAATCGTTTCAAGCTGTAGCTCATTTAATTTTAGGAATATTTCAATAACATTTTCGGAGAATATAGCTAAGCGGTGACACTATGGAATAAAAATATTTTTGAAAAATGTAATTTTTCGACCCACCTAGGTACATGTTACCCGTTTATTACACCTGTATCAAAATATTGTACTTCAAAGTATAAATTTCCATAAATTTCCATAAAGAACCTCTTTAGGATAATTGATTTTTTAAAGGGAGACTTTGTCCTTGGAGTGCCATATTTCAGGTGTTTACATTTTATTTTTTTTAAGAAAACGAGTAAAGCTTTTTGAGTGCGGTTTTTTCTTGCTTTTATTCATGATATACAGAAAGTTAAACAAATTAAAAAAAAAAAAATCAAAATGGCGGCCGCTGCAGCTCCGCGAAAACAGGTCCTCAAATCGCGGGAGGTAAACGGCTGACATCACTGCCCCCTCTTTGTTGATCTGATTGTGAAACACAAATTCAAAGCATATTATCAATCTGTGACCCTTTGGTCATGGAATGACGGATGGGTTTTTTGTTTAGTACAAATTTCGGAAAATGGCGGCAATTAAAAAAAAATCGAATTTTCGCGTTTTTTTCGCATAAAAAGATAAATAATAAATGCAAACATGTATCTATCGAAAAAATGATCCGTCATTCCGTAAAGACATATTTTCTGAGTATGCTCTCCAAATTTCAGGTTGATATGTTAATTACAGCGGTCAGGAGAATGTCAGCCATTTTTAAAAACGTGTTTTGGAGAAAAACGCGTTTAACCCCAAGAATCGCGATTTTTTCCTTCATTTTCAAGCCAGATTTTTATTATATAAAAAAAATCATAAAAAATGAAGAGATACGTTCCCTAGTATTTTCGAGGTTGCTCTTTCAGAATCTGGGGTCAAAATCGGGTTTTGTCCATTAGGAAAAAAAATATGGCGGCTTTTAAACAAAAAAAAACAGGAAAAATCGATGACACTTTTTTTTCAAAATTTTTTTTCACCTCGAAGCCGTTGAAAAGTCCGGTTTTTTTTTCAACCATGGGTGCATAGAACAGTGACGATTGAACAATCAATTTTTTTAATTCGTCGTTGTCAACATTTTCACCCTCAAAATGGGGCTTTTCACCCCCTGAGTGACACGAAAAATTTTACGCTCGGTGTCCCAAATGAAAAGTAGTTGGATTTGGACGAAAATTGGTACTCAGAGGTTTTTGAGGTCGCTGATTATGATTCTGTTCTCAAAATTCCGAAATTCAAAATGGCCAATCCAATATGGCAGACAGAAATGCAAAAGTTCATTTGAATTGGATAAAACGTGGCACTCGGGGGTTTTCGAGTTCGCTGATTATGATTCTGCTCTCAAAATTCCGAAATTAAAAATGGCGGATCCAATATGGCGGACGCAAATGCAAAAGTTCATTTGAATTGGATAAAACATGGCGCTCGGGGGTTTTCGAGGTCGCTGATTATGATTCTGCTCTCAAAATTCCGAAATTAAAAATGGCGGATCCAATATGGCGGACAGAAATGCAAAAGTTCATTTGAATTGGATAAAACGTGGCACTCGGGGGTTTTCGAGGTCGCTGATTATGATTCTGCTCTCAAAATTCCGAAATTCAAAATGGCGGATCCAATATGGCGGACACAAATGCAAAAGTTCATTTGAATTGGATAAAACGTAGCACTCGGGGGTTTTCGAGGTCGCTGATTATGATTCTGCTCTCAAAATTCCAAAATTCAAAATGGCGGATCCAATATGGCGGACACAAATGCAAAAGTTCATTTGAATTGGATAAAACGTGAAACTCGGGGGGTTTTCGAGGTCGCTGATTATGATTCTGCTCTCAAAATTCCGAAATTAAAAATGGCGGATCCAATATGGAGGACAGAAATGCAAAAATTCATTTGAATTGGATAAAACGTGGCACTCGAGGGTTTTCTAGGTCGCTTATTATATTTCTGCTCTCAAAATTCGAAAGCCTTTGAGTATTTAAATACCTGGATTTTCAGGTATTTGAATACCCAAAGGCTTTCAAATTTTGAGAGCAGAATCATAATCAGCGACCTCGAAAACCCCCGAGTACCACGTTTTATCCAATTCAAATGAACTTTTGCATTTGTGTCCGCCATATTGGATCCTCCATTTTTAATTTCGGAATTTTGAGAGCAGAATCATAATCAGCGACCTCGCAAATCCCCGAGTGCCACATTCCATCCGATACAAATGAACTTTTGCATTTTTGTCCGCCATAGTGGATCCGCCATTTTTAATTTCGGAATTTTGAGAGCAGAATCATAATCAGCGACCTCCAAAACCGCCGAGTGTCACGTTTTATCCAATTCAAATGAACTTTTGCATTTGTGTCCGCCACATTGGATCCGCCATTTTGAATTTCGGAATTTTGAGAGCAAAATCATAATCAGCGACCTCAAAAACCCCCGAGTGCTACGTTTTATCCAATTCAAATGAACTTTTGCATTTGTGTCCGTCATATTGCATCCGCCATTCAGAATTTCGGAATTTTGAGAGCAGAATCATAATCAGCGACCTCGCAAACCCCCGAGTGCCATGTTTTATCCAATTCAAATGAACTGTTGCATTTGTGTCCGCCATATTGGATCCGCCATTTTTAATTTCGGAATTTTGAGAGCAGAATCATAATCAGCGACCTCGAAAACCCCCGAGTGCCACGTTTTATCCAATTCAAATGAACTTTTGCATTTGTGTCCGCCATATTGGATCCGCCATTTTTAATTTCGTCATTTTGAGAGCAGAATCATAATCAGCGACCTCGAAAACCCGCGAGTGCCACGTTTTATCCAATTCAAATGAACTTTTGCATTTGTGTCCGCCATATTGGATCGGCCATTTTGAATTTCAGAATTTTGAGAACAGAATCGTAATCAGCGACCTCAAAAACCTCCGAGTACCAATTTTCGTCCAAATCCAACTACTTTCGATTTGGGACACCGAGCGTGAAATTTTTCGTGTCACTCAGGGGGTGAAAAGCGCCATTTTGGGGGTGAAAATGTTGACAACGACGAATTAAAAAAATTGATAGTTCAATCGTCACTATTCTATGCACCCATGGTTGAAAAAAAACCGGACTTTTCAACGGCTTCGAGGTGAAAAAAAATTTTGAAAAAAAAGATGTCATCGATTTTTCCTGTTTTTTTTTTGTTTAAAACCCGTCATATTTTTTTTCCTAATGGACAAAACCCGATTTTGACCCCAGATTCTGAAAGAGCACCCCTGAAAATACTAGGAAACGTATCTCTTCATTTTTTATGATTTTTTTTATATAATAAAAATCTGGCTTTAAAATGACGGAAAAAATCGCTATTCTTGGGCGTTAATGGGTTAAAGTTTTGTAATATGTTTACACAAATGTGTTTATAATTACCGCTAATCGGCAATACCTGGTCACCGCTAATCGGCAATGCCTGGTCAATAGAGGCATCCCTCCTCTTTTTCTAGCTGCTCATGTTGAGCCGTTAACATCTCCCACTGCTCAATCCGGGACAAAGTCTCCCTTAAGAGCTCTTACAATGCTTCTAATATAGCTCTCTTTGTCTGGCATCCTCCCTCCGTCTGGTGTTTGTTTAAAGATCGATAGATCCATTTTCGTGGGTACCTATACGAATCTAAAAGATGTCTAGTTCAAAAATGGTTGCGTATAAACACAGAACATGTTTTTCTGAAGGCACTGAATTAGAAGGTCCGAAAAACGTTTTTTTATTGCTTAAATCGATAGATAAACTAACTATCCAAAAATACATTTACAAAGGTACAGAGGCTATTTGTAAATATTTTTGAAGATACAAGGCCAAAAGCAGAGAAGCGATTGATATCCGGTATTGATATCTCCTCCTATTGAAAACTTTGAAGCGCGCTTTCTCCAGTTTTTGTTTTCCTGATTTTTCCAAATTGGCGGGCGTGATAGCAAAAAAACTAAACGACCTATTGAATGAAACCAAAGTTTCTTTTCTTCAGTATGAAAATCTCTTCGAAGTGAACTAAAAAAGTCGTTTTGAATCATGAAGCACGTTAAATTGTTTTTTTAACACATTTTTTTTCAAACTTGAGAAAATTTATAATTTCACGATTTTCTCAGCTTTCTCTTAATTCACCCAGAAACAAAATATATGACAATTGAAAGTTTTGTTGGTTTATTTGGTTCAGTCAAGAATTACGAGCTGCATCTTTCCCGCTGATTGGGGACTGCAGTGGCAAGACGCACATGGAACAGGCTGATAAATCTGCAGTAATTTATTGTTTCATGTTGAACATTTTTTGTATACATTTCAAACATACATGAACCTTAATGTTCACTGGGCTCACTTGCTTTTTTCCTTTCTTCAAAAATTCCTGACAAAAAACGCTTTTTTGGACCTTCTAATTCAGGCCCCCGCCTTAAGAAGATATAGAACAATCCACTAATCATTTGAACAAATGTCTTATCCGCAGTATTTGCGGTAATATCATAAAATACTACAATTTATGTGGTTTTTATATACCACCCGCTTCAATGTTTAAGGGGTCTTCTCACTTTAGACGCTAAAAAAGGCTATTTGCATGATTTATTCATAGGTTTATATTATACATATTGATATAAAATTTGTCACTCTTAATAAATACACTTTCGAAATACATAACAAACAAATTATTTAAGTCACTATTTATAAACGAAAATGGTAGTTAAAAAAATGTCCTAAAACATGGTAGGTCCGCGCTGTTGATGAAATTTCGGAGATGGATCATCCAAAACAAAAAATCAAACGGCTTTAGATTCAGTATGTCAATGGCTATAGCGCATTTCATACGATTTTTGATATATGCAAAAATGACAAAATGGCGGACATTTTTCGAAAAAACCAAAAAAAAAGTTTTTTTACACCGTTTTTGGCAGAAAAAATAGTGAATATAAAATTTTTTATAATCCTTAATATGCGCTATAGCTATAGTTGTAAAGAATATGTGGTTACAATTTTATAAGGATCGGTTCAGTAGTTTTGCAGATTTTATCAACAAGCCGTCGAAGAACGTTGTTTCGAGAAAAACGCGTTCAAAGTTTGTTTGGGTTACATAGATACATCAAATTTTTTTTGTATGTATTTCGGAAGTGTATTTATTGGATGTAACAACTTTTATATAAATATCTATAATATAAGCCTGTCAAAAAAATCCCCGAAAATTTGTTGGGGTCTAAAGTGAGAAGACTCCTTAAATATATCTATGAACACGATACCCATTCTACGATAATGACCGTTCGAAAAATCGATTCTCAAAACTAATTAAACGTTACGCCTTCACATAAAATCCGTACGTTGGAAAATAATGAATTGAAAATTGGATGAATTATTATTTTACGAAGTCGTAGTACTATTCGCTGAAAAAACAACTACCCTAAGAGTTCTGGAGGCAGTAAGACGTCTCGGGGTCGGAACTCGTTTCGTGTGGATCGGTAGCAACGCCTGGTCGACGTCGAATCATCGTGAATTTTTAAATCCTGCGATTCAGAGCAACGATCAAGAAATGGTAGTGCTCGAGGGTGCACTGGCGGTTCAACCTTTATCAAGACAGATGTCCGGCTTCGACCGTTACTTTACCAGTCTCACCCTCAAACACGGCGAAATTAATCCGTGGTTTCGCGAATTTTGGCGGGAATATCACAGATGCGATAGAAAAAATTTGACGGATGGAACGAACGGTCGTAGCTGCCTGGCTCCAGACTTAAGAATAAACGCCAACACGGGATACAAGCAACAAAAATTCATACATTTCGTTCGCGACGCTGTCTACTCGGTTGCTTACGCTCTTCATGATTTGCAATCCGATAAATGCGGTCCAGATTGTCACGGCGTTTGCAATGATCTCAAACATATCGATGGGAATACGCTCTGTGCATACTTGAAGAACGTCACTTTTAAAGGTTCGTAAGATTCTTCCCGACAGGCCTAACGGGATGGACAGAAAACAAAACTAACGTTTCCAATTTTCTAATACAAAAAATTGACCGAAACGAGCCTTGGATGAAAGAAAATAACCTAAAAATGTTTTGTGAATTTCAGACGAGGCTGGTAATCCATTTAGATTTGTAAACGACGTCGATGGGCCGCCAAGGTACTCGATACTAAATTATCAGAAAGATGATTCCGGCTTGTACCACTGGCAAGTTGTCGGAAATTATACACGTAAGAGAAATAAAATAAAGAATGCGACTAAAATATGTCACCTCTCCTGTCACATTGTTGTTACTAAGAATATTTATTATAACGAAAAAATTCACGCAGTGTCAATTTAGCCCTTGGAGGTTACACCCTCGGCCTGTAGCCTAGTAGTCACATGGGGTCCACGTGACCCCAGCCATGTTTAAACAATTGCCACGTTGATTCTATTGTTCCAAATGGCTTATAAAAATTTAGGATGTTAGTTTGAACCTTCTAGAATGTGGCATTTTTTACTTAAAAAACAGAACTCTTGCAATTTTCAATTACAAACAAATTAACGTAATACTCTTGATGTATAATAGTTTGAAAAAAACATAGCTTCGTAGTGGACGTTTCAGAAAATGTATTTATTTCGACATTTGAAGAGCCCATCTCGGAGTCAAAAAAACGATAACAGTGAAAAATCAGTAATTTATTCGCAACAGCGGCTCGAAAATTTATGAGATCATAGAGTAAACACAATATATATGAAAGATATTTTTTGTAAATATTAAAAAATACAAAATATTAAGAAATCGTAAATAAGTGAAGTTTGTCCCCCACAGTCGACGCAGATGAAAACTCAGTGCTTGTCGCACATTCTAAATGGTTTTATAGTTTTCCAGGTAGTATTGTAACGAGTTTTAAATGACGTAGACGGACGTCGCAAAGAATTCGCATTTCGGAGTAATTCATATAAATCTGATAGAACTTTGTTTTACCGTTCTCATCTTAATACTTACATTACGTAGAGTGATCCCACGCAGAAAAAATACCACTTTTTACGAGCAAATATACGTGCAGATCACATGGGGGTCAAAACGACCCCAGCGCCCGCCCGATGTTTTTGTATCGCCCCTAATCGGTACTTACAAAGAACACTCCAAAGCTCCCTTACAAAGCAGGCCAGCCCCTTTGGCCGTCTACAATTTACAGTAATTTTGGGTCAAAGTCGCGTGTGGGGTCCCCTGGACCCCATGTGACCACGGAGGGTTAAATTACGAAACTTGATGCTTCGAAGGTGGTGATAAAAAGATAGAGCATACACAACGAGGAGCGTTTTGTTGAATTATTGCAGAAACCGACGGTGGCAAAGCGGTATTGCACATCGATCCAAAAATGATCAAGTACCGGAGCAATCCGGCAATGGGTCGAGGATTCTTTCCTAACTCAACGTGCGCGGTGCCTTGTCAACCGAATCAGGTGAAGGTACGAGAGAAGCAGGATTCCTGCTGCTGGCGATGTCGCAATTGCGGGCTCTATCAGTACAAGGTCGACGATCACAGATGCGAGGATTGCGAACTCGGTACCGAGCCGACTATCGATCGAAAATATTGTGCCCAAATTCCCGAAGAGTTTATCGACTACTCGAGTCCATTGGCTGTCGCTGCCATGGCGGTTGCCAGTTGTGGTAATTCAAAAACTTACGAGCTGACAGCCCTTTCTCTTTTCGGACCATTTTCTCGCTCTGCGTGAAGTTAACATGAGTTTTCTCTCTTTAAATGTAACGCTCCCCTCCCCCAAAGTCCGAAAATTTATCGAAAAAAGGGTTTAAATCGACTACAGAATGAAAATTCACCAGGTATCCTTCTGACTATCTTCGTTCTGTCCGTTTTCTGGATATACAGCGAGACACCTGTGATAAAAGCATCCGGACGAGAATTATCGTCTCTTCTGTTGCTCGGTACTCTCGTCTCTTTTTTGATGACTTTTGCCGTCGTCGCCGAACCGAGTACCGAAACATGCGCCATAACGCGTTTTGGCATTGGACTCTGTTACACGCTGTGTTACGCTGCATTGGTCACAAAAACGAACAGGATACACAGGATATTCAACACGCTAACGCACAGTCCCGACAAACCCAGGTATTCCGATTTTTTAGATTATGGGTCTTTGCTTTTTTCGAGGCCGTATTCTTGTGTGAACGCCTATTTTCAAGGTGATTTTTTGGGAATTTAATTTAGAGATTTAATGGGATTTGTGACCCCATGTGATTTTTCGGGAATTAAAGGCCATAGCCGGGTAAGTAGGGACAAATTGCCCCCGCATTTTTTCCAGCAAAATTTGAAGTATATTCTGAGGTGTAAAAAAACAAATTTTCTGAACATTTCATCCCCGTGAACGCAATGGTTTTATAAAAATGATTTTTTTTTAAATATCGAAAAAAAAAGAAAAATTCCGGAAACGGTACAGTGGATCGATTTTATTTTTTTTGGTACTTGTTCCGATCAAAGGTGTTATGAAATAAAATTATAGAACATCTTGCGAAAGATTAAGGTTTGAAAAAAAAATAATGTTCCTTGTTTTATTATTTTTTACTATAATCCACTTGGTGTACAATAGCGAAATTTTTTTCATATAATCTTTGGACACCTTATTAGATGATATCATTTTTTCAAAATGATCGGTTTGGTACGCCACAGTGAAAAAAAATGAAACGCACTTTATTGATGTATTTTACTTATATAGATATATAAATTAAATATATCAATAAAGTCTGATATGTGACTAAATGATCGGCTTGGTACGCCACAATGAAAAAAAAAGAAACACACTTTATTGATATATTTTAGTTATATAGATATATAACTAAAATATATCAATAAAGTCTGTTTCTTTTTTTTTCACTGTGGCGTACCAAACCGATCATTTTGAAAAAATTATATAATCTAATAAGGTGCCCAAAGAGTATATGAAAAAATTTCGTTATTGTACCCCAAGTGGATTATAGTAAAAAAAATAAAACAAGGAACATTATTTTTTTTAAACCTTAATCTTTCGCAAGATGTTCTATAATTTTATTTCGTAACACGTTTGATCGTAACAAGTACCAAAAAAAAATCGAATCTATCCACTGAAGCGTTTCCGGATTTTTTTTGTTGTTTTATTTTTTTTACATTCATTTTTCTAAAACCATTGCGTTCACGGGGATGAAATTTTTAGAATTTTTTTTTTTTTTATACCTCAGAATATACTCCAAATGTCGTTGGAGAAAATGCGGGGGCGATTTTTCCCTACTTACGCGGCTATGGCCTTTAGAGAAACGATTAAATCTACAGTGTTAGTATTTCACAGTCATATTTATACATGTTTGAAATAACATCTTAAATATTTTCAAAGCATTTTATTCGAAATTGTACATGATATTTGATGTTGCGCAGGTAATGTCGCGTCATTTTTTCGTCGTCGGGCATTGCGATTGCTGCCGACCTTGTCATCTGAAACCAACCATTTTTTTTAAATTCTATACTTTACAAATGTGATTATCGTTCGGCCCTCCATTTTTTTTGTTTGGTTTATAATTACTATTTTCCCGCGACGCGAGAAATGAAATTTTTATTGTAAAAATCAAAGTACCCTTTTCAGACGCTGGCATTTCTTGAATTTTCCTTAAAAAAATTTATTAGAGGGCCGAACGATAACCACATTCGTTAAAAATAGAATTCGAAAAAAATCGATTCCTTCAGATGTCAAGACAGCGGTATTTACAACGCTCGATGATAAAGAAAATCGCGACATGTCCTGCGCATTATCAAATATGATGACCAATTTCGAATCAAGTGCTTTACAAAAATTCAAGACGTTACTTGAAAAATCATTACTGAAATACTTGCAAAGAAAGGTTGCGAGATCGATCTCTCCGATTTCGATGAAATTTGACATGCTTGTAGAGTGGATAAAAATAGGCGACACGTATTTGTTTATAGATGCGGAACCCGATTTTTGAGGGGTGAAACGCACCCTCGAAAATATGGGTGTTTTTCGTTTTTCGGTGATAACGTTATCGTTCTCATCTCCAATGTGTAGTACACGAAAAAATAAACATTATTGCAATTTGAAATTTTGTCATATCTCGTACCGTTAAAACGTTATCGACGAAAAACGGGTATAAATCCGGTTCTGTAGATCCAAAGAATACGTGTCGTCTATTTTTACCCATTCTACAAGCATGCCAAATTTGATCGAAATCGGAGAGATCGACCCTCAACCTTTCCTTGATAGTGAAATACTAACACTGTAGATTTAAGCGTTTTTCTAAATTTAATTCCCAAAAAATCATTTTTTAAATGGGTGTTCACACTAAAATATGGGATTAAGACGTCGATTTTCTCAATGAAAGGTCAAATCCGGCGAACCCATGAGTTCCAGTGAATCAATTCTGCGGAAACCTGATCGAAACCTCAGCAATTCAGCTCAGCTTGTTATGGAAAATCCCGAAGTCTGCTCGATTGTCAATGGCCGCCTTAAGCAGGAAATATGAACCATCGTTGATTTCGTGCTTTTCCATGAAATATTGTGATACATTGCTGAGCGTTCAATTTCTATTATCGGAGATGATGTTGTGGAACTCATTGGAACTTCGACGTTGACTGTTTCTCACAAGGAACATCCCTCAGGTGTCCGCCTCCGATTTTGTTGAAACTCATATATGTGATAGAGCATCGAAAACTTTGAGACACGTATTTTTTTTATCGGCGGAAAAACGGATTTAAGGGGGGAAACCGCCCCTCAAAGAAAGGCGCGTCGAGGGGTGATTTTGCAGTTTCACCCAGAAGCAATCCACCGATCTGAACGAAACAAAAACGAAAATTCTTCTAATGAAAAGCGATGAAAAATCCACTATGAAAATGTTTTAAAAAATTCAATTAGGGGGTAAACGACCCCTCAATTTGCCTTTTCTTCACCCCACACTTAAGAGGGTTGTATGCAAATTAATAAAACAGGTATCAATTTGAAGGGCAATTTAAATTCAAGTTGACGGGTTTTTGCGTTTTGGCGGTATAGCAAATTTAAGGGGGTAAACCACCCCTAACATAAATTTATTTATCATGGTCGTTTTTTTCTGTGCTTAAAGTATATCCGCTGATTTTAAATATTTCTATAAGCTACAATTTAATGTTTTATCATATTTAAAAATTATTACATTCGTCTTAAGGGGTAACTACCCCTCTGACGAGAAACATCATTGAAGTATCCGATTTCGATTTCGTTGAAACTCATATATGTGGTAAAGCATTGCAAACTATTGAATATGTTTTTTTTTGTATCGGCAGAAAAACGATGTTAGGGGATGAAACCACCCCTCAAAGTTTCTCCCACAAGCAGTCCACCGATCTGAATGAAACAAAATCGAAAATTCCTCTAATATTAAGCGATGAAAAATCCACTACAAGAGTGTTGATTAGAAATATAATTAAGGGGTAAATCACCCGTCTATTTGCCGTTTTTCACCCCACGCTTAAGAGGGTTGTATGAAAATTAATAAAACAGGTATCATTTTGAAGGAGAATCAAAATTCAAGTTGACGCGTTGTTGCGTTTCAGCGGGACAGCAAATTTAAGGGGGTAAACCACCCCTAACATAAATTTGTTCATTTCCATTCATTTAAAAAACCAGAAGATTTTGAAAATCCTGTTATCTTTGGTTTTGGTGAATCGAACACACATTGTGAAATACCCGGCTGCAATAATTTGGCCATTATCAGATGTGCAAAGTCGTTGTGTTTAAAGCATTTTTTGACGATTATCATTATTGCAGGAATTCCGAGCCATGATTGTCGATAGTTGATAGACTAGAAAAAAAAGTATATATCACAAGAAAATGATTTGACGGCATATGACTGCGATACTTTTCACAAGTACTATTAATTAAATCAGCTGATATGATTCCCAAATGAAATTATATTAAAATATATTTAAAACATGTTCGCTAACCTGCTGTAAAACCCTCATTTTCATTAATATGTTTAATTAAATAAACGGTAAAATAATAAAAATATATATTCCTCCACAAAACTACGTCGCTGGCTAAATTATCGAAGTGAGCCTTATAACTTATTCTGGAAATTATTAGAATTAATGATATAGTAGAAGTGTATAATTATTCCTATGGAGATGCTTAATGGACGTGCATATTAAAATCGGAAGCGTTTCGACACGAAAATATGAGTCTTATGAGTAAAGGGTAGCCCCACGTCGCCAGTCCCAAAGTACCGCTCATAAAGCTCAAAACGAATATGCGGCACACACACAAACATAAAATTGATATTACCGATTAAATGAAAACAGTTTAAACGAAATTCGTGAAACCTTTCGCGAAACTTCAAACGAAAAGCAATTAGAGGGGGTAGTTTACCCTTAAAATGTAAAAATTTAAAAGCTTAATAATTTAAAAACGCGGGAGAATATTTTGAAACCGCGGATACATGTTAAACACAGAAAACACGACGGTGATGAACAAATTTATGTGAGGGGTGATTTACCCCCATAAATTTACTGTCCCGCTGAAACGCAAAAACGCGTCAACTTGAATATTGATTCCCCTTCAAAATGATACCTGTTTTATTAATTATCATGCAACCCTCTTAAGCGTGGGGTGAAAACCGGCAAATGGAGGGGTGGTTTACCCCTTAATTATATTTCTAATCAACACTCTTGTAGTGGATTTTTCATCGCTTAATATTAGAGGAATTTTCGATTTTGTTTCATTCAGATCGGTGGACTGCTTGTGGGACAAACTTTGAGGGGTGGTTTCATCCCCTAACACCGTTTTTCTGCCGATACAAAAAAACATGTTTAATAGTTTGCAATGCTTTACCACATATATGAGTTTCAACGAAATCGAAAGCGGATACTTCAATGATGTTTCTCGTCAGAGGGGTAGTTACCCCTTAAGACGCCTTAAGACCCCTTAAGATAATTTTGAAATATGATAAAACATTAAATTGTAGCTTATAGAAATATTTAAAATCAGCGGATATACTTTAAACACAGAAAAAATGCCCATGATAAATAAATTTATGTTAGGGGTGGTTTACCCCCTTAAATTTGCTATGCCGCCAAAACGCAAAAATCCGTCAACTTGAATTTTAATTGCCCTTCAAAATGATACCTGTTTTATTAATTTGCATACAACCCTCTTAAGTGTGGGGTGAAGAAAAGGCAAATCGAGGGGTGGTTTACCCCCTAATTGAATGTTTTCTTAACATTTTCATAGTGGATTTTTCATCGCTTTTCATTAGAAGAATTTTCGTTTTCGTTTCGTTCAGATCGGTGGATTGCTTCTGGGTGAAACTGCAAAATCACCCCTCGACGCGCCTTTCTTTGAGGGGCGGCATATATGAGTTTCAACAGCATATATGAGTTTCAACAAAATCGGAGGCGGACACCTGAGGGATGTTCCTTGTCAGTCACATCATAGTCAGAAAAAATCAGTATTCTTCAACATTAATCGGTAATTTACTGGAATGTCTTTAGCGGGGTATCCGTCTCTGGAAGCCCAATTTAAAGGGTCAGAATGATGCATTTTTTTCTAGTAACACATTGGTTGGAATAAATTTTTTTTTTCCATCATGTTGTACACATGTTTGTGGTTACTATGTAACTTTTTCGGAAGAAAATCTTTTAAGGTGTTCGTGGTGCTGCAGTTGGCGTTGCAGTCCTCCAGTGGCGAGGCCCAAAACGGCGGAATCTCTACCAAGCTCAAATGTAATCTGAAACGAAAACGAAAAAAATTCTTCAAATATATCCAACTGGCTATGGATTCACGGACCACTTTTCGAAATTCCGGAAAATACGAAAAATGACAGCTTCTCCAAAGAAAACCTCATTTTTCTCTTGAAAAATAGCATGCTGAAGTCATTGTTATTTAGAAATGATTCGTCCAATTAAAAAATCCGATCGTGATCCGAAAAAGACTACTGTTTGAGCGCTAACTGTGCAAATTCAAGTCAATAGTGTGAACCCAACGCATACTGTTCCACTAAAATAAATGTAATTTCGTCAATTTTTAGAGTTTCAGGGTCCGGTTGGTTTTAAGATATTCTTGAAAGTTCACATTATAACAATGTGTAAAAAACGATTTTTTTAAGTTTCCAGAGAGGGATACTTAAGGTAGTACGAGCGCGCAATCTTGTTTTCTATAGATTTTGTTCAAATTTTAACCAGACATTGTTCATATCATTTTGCATGTTTGAGTGAAATTTCTGAACAGTCTACTATTTAGATTGGGAGATAATGGGTTTTAAAATTGCAAATTTAATACTGCAGGGTCTGCATTGAAATTTAGACAGGATAATTTTCCGTAAAAAAATGTTTGTCCCCTATAATAAGAAGACATATGCCAACACCACAGAACAGTATTGTTCAATATTTCGAGAAAAAAAATAATTATCGTGTTCCTAAAGTTAAAAATGTTGTCATAAAAAAATGTTGCATTATAAATATTAATATTATATATTGTTTATGTTATCTTCATTTACAAATAAAATTGTTGGTTCATTCATAACTAATTAAAAAGTTTGTTCGATTAAAAATTACTTCCAAATAAAAATTTGTGTTGCAGTATTATTTTAAATATGTCGCGCAAACTCACGTCATTGGATACGTGGAACGATGCGGTGTTGGCATGTCTTCTTATTATAGGGAACAAATATTTTTTACGGAAAATTATTCTGTCTAAATTTCAATGCAGACCCTGCAGTGTTAAAAGTTGCAATTTTCAAACCCATTATCTCCCAATCTAAATATTCGACTGTTCTGAAATTTCACTTAAATTTGCATAATGATATGAACAATGTCTGGTTAAAATTTGAACAAAATCTATAGAAAACAAGATTGCGCGCTCGTACTACCTTAAGGGAAGGTACCTGAGTAAACGGCGAGAAAAACAGGTAAACTTCGGGAATTTTTATTTCAAAAACTAATGTTTCGATTGGATCCGGGTTTTTTTTTATTGGAAAATATGTCCATTGAGGTATGTTTAGGAATTTTTGAAAATAAAGTCGTTGACTGGAAGCGATTCAAACGCGATTGTCTCGAAACGTAGTTTTCAAAGTCGGTTCCAGATGTATCTCGAAAACGGCTTGTCTGATTGTGTCCAAATTTCGATACAATATTCTTCGACAGTTTTTCCCGTTCGCCACGTAGGGGTTTTTCATTTGATTGAACCATTGCTTTTTTATGCAATGTGTATGCAATCCAAAATCGTCGGAAATTGCTAACGAAAAACGAATGTTAAATTAAAACGGTCGCAATTCCGTCAAAAAATAAAATTAAAAAAAAATCCTACGTGGCGAACGAGAAAAACTGTCGAAGAATATTGTATCCAAATTTGGACAAAATCGGACAAGCCGTTTTCGAGATACATCTGGCACCGACTTTGAAAACTATGTTTCGAGATAATCGCGTTTGAATCGCTTCCAGTCAACGAACTTATTTTAAAAAATTCCTAAACATACCTCAATCTACATATTTTCCATTAAAAAAAACCCGGATCCAATCGAAACATTAGTTTTGGAGATAAAAATTCCCGAAGTTTACCTGTTTTTGTCGCCGTTTGCTCAGGTACCTCCCCTTAATCGATTTTCAATTGGAACGTAGTTCATGATCGAAGAGGCCAAAAAGTTCGATTCCACGCCCGTAATATTTTCAGGTACACCAGTCCAAAATCTCAACTGATTATTACGGGTATATTGACGCTACTGGAGGTTCTGATAAACGCTGCTTGGTTGATGAAAGTACCACCGTCTATAGCGCACTCGTTTCCAACGAGGGATACGAGATTGAGAATTTGTCAGGGCCTCGACGACAGATCTTACATGGTTGGCCTGATATATCCTTTTGTATTGATCGGTAAGCCAACGAACAATGTGCAATTATCCTACTACGGTGGTTCATCGCTACTATGATGTTTTAATTTTAACATCATTTTTTTTCTGCACCAGTTGTTTGTACAATTTATGCGATAAAGACGAGAAAATGTCCCGAGGGTTTCAACGAGACGCGCCACATAGCGTTCACGAATTACACGACGCTGATACTCTGGCTAGCCTTCGTGCCTCTATATCTGGCATCGACGAGTAATTCCATAAGGGTGATCACCCTGGCTCTCTCTCTCTCCCTCAGCGGACTCGTTCAGCTCGGCTGCTTGTTCTTTCCAAAAGTTTACATAGTTCTGATAAAACCGGAAAAAAATACGAAGGAACTCGTGATGGCTCAGCACAGAAGCTCGTCGTATCTCCCGACACCCGCGACCCCGGTTGTCATTCTCAATGGTAATCCCTTCTTGTTTCCTATACCCGCGAGCAGACTCTGAAGAAAAGAAATACGAGCACGAGACATTTTCATTACACAAATTATCGATAATCGATGATTTCATTATCGTCGTATTTTAGACTGAAATTCAAGCAACCTACGAGAATAACTTATTCGAGGATTACTTTGAAGGCTATGATACATTTTGATTGATTTTCGTACGATCGAAAAGGCCAGCTCGAGACGGGAAAATAATGGAATATCTTTTCATTGGGTTATCGGAAAATTAAGGCGGGCAACCACTTTAGGAGATTATTAGATGAATTTTTGGATTTTTTTCATTGTGAAAATAAAAACGGAAAATTCCGCAACTCTGACAATAATTTATTCACATTTTCATACATCTCTGGTAATTTTCTTCCAGTTAATCAATAAATTAATTAAGGTGTAATCGCCTGTGTTCTTTGGCATGTGCTCGTCGTCGTTGTCAATTTGCGGGAATTGTGCAGCGTGCAATTCGCATCTGAAATAGCCCAACAAATTTTTAAACATTCTTGGGATGTTTTTTTAAGACTACGAACGTAAAGTTTGAAAAAAAATTGAGAATTGAATGTTGGAACGTGTTTGACAAAAAATGATCGATCTGCAGCATTTTTTCCCCGGCATTTTGCAATAATAAATATGTTTTAAACAATCTAATCTTTCCGACTTTAGGTTCATGTTTTGATAGATTATATTATGCCAATGTGTTCCAAATTTGAAGATGACCCATCAATTAGTTTTTGAGTTATGATTCCCGCAAATTGAAAAAATGTCGTTTCGAGAAAAAAGCAATTGACAGTTTTAGTATATGTAAATCATTGCGCTACCTGTTCTCACTAAATCGTCTTTCACTTGGTCATTTTTCAATATTTTAACTTGACATTTTTTTCACATATTCTCGAATATGTACACTCTGAGAAAAAGCAAAATAAAATCGAATGTTTTGACCCGTCACAGTGGTTGGGAGCCGAGCGCAGAGTCTTTATCATTTATATACATACCGTTAGAAGGAATCTGAATATCGTTTTGAAACTTTCAGGGTCTATTCTTAAGGGGTCTTCTCGCTTTGGACGCTAAAAAATACTATTTTCATGCATTTTTTTGATAGGTACATATTATAGATATTGATTTACAAGTTGTTACACTTAATAAATACACGTTCGAAGTACATAAAAGAAGGTTTTTTATGTATTTATGTAACCCAAACAAACTTTAAACGTTTTTCTCGAAACAACGTTTTTCGACGGTTTGTTGATAAAATTTTCGAAACTACTGAACCGATCATTATAAAATTTTAACCACATATTCTTTACATCTATAGCGCACATCAAGGATTTTTGTAAATTCTGATATTCAATTTTTGCTTTGCCAAAAACGGTGAAATAAAACACGTTTTGTTTTTTCGAAAAATGACCGCCATTTTGTTATTTTTGCATATATCAAAAATCGTATGATATGCTCTATAGCCATTAACATACTGAATCTTAAATCGTTTGATTTTTTTGTTTCGTATAATCCATCTCTAACATTTCATCAACAGCGCAAACCTACAATTTTGTTAGGACATTTTTTTAACTACCATTTTCGTCTAATAATAGTGACTTGAATAAATAAATCAAAAAAATTTAATGTATTTCGAAATTGTATTTATTAAGTGTAACAACTTTTGTATCAATATCTATAATATAAACCTATTAAAAATATCATGAAAATAGCCTTTTTAAGTGTCTAAAGTGAGAAGCCCCCTTAAGATATTTTGCTAACGATGTATGAAATCAAAAAAATGAATTTTTTGAAGCATCTAAAGTGGTTGCCCGCCTTAAAAATTGCTAGAAGAAAAATTATACATGAAAATTCTGAGATTGTTGTTGCCACGATTTTTTATATTTCATAATTGATTCGTTTGCGTCTTGCCTTTGGGCAAGCTTCTCAGTCTCTTAAAAATGATGAGATGGCGAGATTTGTATGTGGCAGAAGTTTTAAAAAATCACTTTGATCTCATCACTTTTTGGGGTAGAAACAAACTTTTTTTTACAAACATAGATATCGATATTTTGAAATATTTCTCTTTGACATATACCTGTGTACGTCTAGGACTCTTCGTGCGTTCCAACACCATGAGCAGCGAATCTTCATTCAAGTCCTCCTTGAAAGACAGCTCAACATCGAATCTTTGTAAATATACATTTGTTGGCTTTTTTAACTCGATGTGAAGTTTTAACGTCAAAGTGAAGGAGAAAAAGGGCAGCGATGAAAAATCTATTTTTCAACATTATTAAATAGTGTTTCACGCTGGAAGGGATACCGATGTATCCAATTTGAGTCAGATCTTTAGACGAGTCAAAAAAATTAATTATTCTTCACTTTCATTAGTAACAAGTATTTTCTTCCTGTCCTGGCGATCTGACTGAGAATTTAGATAAACAAGCTTGTTTCATGACCCTATTTGTTCTGAATGAATTTGGATAATAAAGAATTTCGGTATTTCGTTTGCAGGCCGATTAAAACCGCTCGGATCTCGGTCGAGCGAAGTAACGGTGGATAATACGAGCGATGCGGAAATTAAATAAAGATCGCGATTACGTGCCATCTTTAGAATCATTTTACTCCGATGAGATTAGAAAAGTGTTTTTTTTCTTCGTACATTAGAATAAAAGAAAAAAAACTGACACGGGTTCCAAACTATCGAGACTTCCAAATGTGACCAAAAGAGAAAATAAAGGTGATTTATATACACGTAAATATAGAAGAAGACAAACCGACGTTTAATCGCACACTCGTCGATTTGAATAAAAACATATCGCTATTCTTAAGTGTTGTATTTATCATTGTGTGCTTAGAACGTACGATACGTATCGGTATACGAAATTATACGATTATAATATGAGGATGGAAAAAAGAAAAACCAATGTCATCGTAGCATATATAATGGCGAATAATGTATAATTTCGGTGAACAAAGAAACATATCGGAAAATTATCTTATCAGAGATTTAGCACATGCATTTATCAAAGTTCAACGATGTAATAAATTACGATCGAATCAAAATGGATCTGCAAAACCATTGAACCTCGAAATGCAATCGTCACGAAAAATAGTAAATTCTACTTCACGCGATGGAAGAATAAGGCATCTATGTACTCAGGCCTGTATAATTTGTTTATTGATGTAAATTTTATTATTATTAACCCTACATTGATACACTGGGTCATTTTTGCCCGGATGAGTTTTTATTAAAAACTCACTTTTCTAAAATTGGAAATTTCCAATAGTTTTTTAGAACATTTTAAAATGAATTTTTAGAATTTGAATTATGAAGACATATTGAGAAATCTTTAAAGTGTATCTCTGATTATTTTTCAATAAAAAGTAGGGGTGTGCGGGCAGCAGAATTGGTCGGGTCGGGTCGGGTTGGGTAATTAGACTATGATTCGGATCGAGTACTCGAATTTTTCGGTACCCGTGATCGGACGGGTATACTCGAACTTTATCGAGTACCCGAGTTTTTTCGAGTACTCGTCTCACATCGGGTACTCGATAAGCCGTGTTCGCCGGAACAAAATTTCGTTTCATAGTAGATAGCGCCACGAAAACGTACTAAAACGGACGAAATAGACTCCAGCATTATGCTCTCCACTCTTCGCTGATAGGCTGGATATCATAAGAAATACAAATAATGGATTTAATAATTTTAGTATTTTTGTTATGTGTATATTTACAATTTTTTCCGGCAAACTTCTTTTAAGGCCTTAGGCCACAGTCACGGGTATAAAATCATGTGTGAATTTAACCATTTTTTTCATATGAAGTAGTGATTCACTCATAAAATTAATTACACATTCATTTAGTATGAATATCAAGCTGGTAGAAAATATAATTTTTTTTTCGATGAACAAAATGACCGACTACTCGAAACTTCTCGAAACAGCTTTTTTCCAATTGGCGTGACAAATAACTTCAACAATTTTCACTCGATTTATTCCAAATTCAAAAGTTATGTTCCTAATTGCATTTCGCAGAGAAGTACGTACGGAATTCTGATCAATCGAAAACTTTTCATTTTATGAGCAGTTTATGAGCAGTTATAACGAAATTTTTCACTGAAAATTCATTTCCAAGTTCAAATACCTACAACTTTTGAATAAAACAATATTTTTTAAATTCCGTACATACTCCTCTAGGTATTCCAATGTAGATTGACGAGAATTTTTTATTTTTGTTCTAGGTCAACAATTGTGGGTGATAAATGTCACGCCGCGGAGCGCCTAAAAAAGATAACAAAAGAAAATATTAGCAGTCGGCCATTATGTACATCGAAAAAAAATATATACATTTTCTAACAGCTTGATATTAATACCAAAAGGTGTGTAATTAATTTCATGAGTGAATCACTTTCTTATACGAAAAAAAAATTGTTAAATTCGCACATGATTTTATACCTGAGGCCTTAAGACACTCACATTTCAGGAAATATTGAGATATTTGAATGTCGAAAAATATTATAAAAGAAAGATCCTTCCTCAAATTTTCATTAATTCTTTCTAGCGCTAACTGGCAATTTCGGCGATTCTTCCTTCTTGATTTAATTTTTTTTTCCAGAAAAAGCTTGTTCTTTAAACGCTTTTATCTCTGAAACTAATCAAGATATTTTCATTTTTAAAACGTCAAATGGAAGCTACATTCTTCTCACTTCGAATAAACACAGGGCGTTGAATCTTGGTCTTTTTGGGTTATTTCTCCATTTAAAAACCACGTTAAAAAATTCAAAACTTTAAGGCGTTTGCCGGAACAGAAGATATTTATTGTTAATTTTTCCCTTTCGCACACTTTTTAGTGATGCCAAAACGCAACTTTCCCGCGCTATTACGATACGGTCTGCCAAAATTGACCTTTTTTACTCCGTCCTAAAAGATACACACACACACACACACACAGTTACACACAGTCATACACACACACACACACACACACACACACACACACACACACGCACGCACGTACGCACACACGCACACACAGAATAGAAAAGTGAGACGAAAAAAGATCTTTGCAGTATTATCATTTATTCGTTTTATCGCCTTCTTCGAGTTTTCGTTTTCTCCCATTATTCGATCGATACACCTAGAGAAATGATAAATATAAATATAAATAATAGATACGGATCTCCGAGTCGTTTACGAATATTCAAAGTTCAAGAGTACTCGACGTTTACGAGTACTCGAAATTTGAGAGTACCCGATGACCAAATTCGGGTACCCGATAGTGGCGAGTAATGCAAAAACGTATCCCATCGGGTCCCCGAGTGAATCGAGTACCCGCACACCCCTGATAAAAATTAACCAAAGGGTTGTTAATGGCAGGTGGATGAAGTATATCCGGACCAAAATGACCCAGTGTGTCAAAATCGTGGCTAAGTATAATTATGTCAACGAAGGGTTAACATGTTTCACAATTATTGTTAATAATGTTCACTAGTGATTCGAAAAATAGACATAAATTGACGTACGCAACGTAGAGCGCGTTACGAAATGAATTTACGTAAATAGAAAGGAAAAAATTGTATTATGACTTTTTCTGTCAACTGCGGAGTCGTATTTCGTAATAGGTTTATCCTACATTCGTTATTGTATTAACGACTTCTTGGATTTTATGTCGATCATAAGTCGCACATATCGTCGCCGTTTGTATATATTTGTATATAAGGCAGTAAAATAAACAGTTATTAAAACGCAGGGTGATTTCGTTTGTTTGTTCATACATATTCCGATTTTTCTCTTCGTTCTGTAATATTTTATTTATCGCAAACAAATATTTGTTTCAAATACACATGTTCATATGTATACGTATATACATATATTTTTACAATATTATAAATACAAAAACGCTCGGCGTATCGACTCAACTTTTAAAAATCGAATACATTTTATCCCGAGCATGATAATCGTCAATAGAATTGAGGTTGCGCATCGAGCATGGTCATGCAAAATATTATTCGAAAACGGAGAAAGGACGAAAGCCGATATTTTGTTTGTATTTTCATTGCCAATAAATACAATGGAATAATTTTGGTTTTGGTGGTAAATTATTTAATTTATAGATTTTTTTACCATAAGGCGATGATGTGCTTTGCAAATATAAAATGCATCTTAGAACACGCACGTACAGTACGAAAATATAATATTAAGGCTATTCTTTATGTACAATTCAACATCGATCTTAGTCGAGTTCGCCAATCATTGGGCCTCATACTCATTTTTGTGATGTTTTGTGGCTTATACAAAAATTAATTGTTATAGTTAAGTAACTCCGATGAAACTTGGCTCGCCAAAATTTTCGACGATTTTTAACTTTTTTTTTATTAAGAACCAAGTAAGGCACAATATTCAATCAAATTTGATTCACGCGCAATTGATTTGCATTGTATTTTCAAATTGCTCGAAAAATGTTTTCCAAAACCAATTTCTCGATTTCACGAGAATATCCAAAAGAGTTGTTATTTTCATTTTCTTTTCGACATCCAAAGAATTTCTCAACTATCTAAGATTATCGAACAATTCTTTTAAAACATGCGATTTTGTTTGTCTACAATTTTTTTGTGATTTTTCACTTTGTAAAAACGCTAAACCGACGAGACAACAATGTCTATATATTCTTATGATATAAATCGGTGTACGATTAATTGTAAGTCAATTGCCAGGCTCTGATTTGCGACGCGACTCCATCATTTGTAATCTGACAATGTAGCTCGCACTTTGTACCGAGCAGAGTAAAATTGTTCACGTAATTTGAAGTTTACATTCCCGCGAAGATTACGACTAATCATTGTAAAACCGGCTTTTTTTATGTGAACACTTTTCGGAAATTCGGACTTACAAAACTTATTATGGAAACAGGGTTGCGGATTGATCCGTCAATTGTCGATCACAAATTCTATACATTTATGTTTTTTTCTTATACGACAAAATTTTCAAACTTGTCATCAGGCTGGCGCGAGAAATATTGGTACTGATACCGAAGTGCAAAAATGCGGGAAATTTTTTTAGGACATTCGAAAGGTAAACGTAATTTTTTTTATTGACAATAAGTCGAATTCCTCCTCAATTCGTAAAATCGCAAGTTTTTTTTACCGCACAATGACAAATTTCTTCAATCGTAAAATGCATTTGTCTGAATTTCACTTCAACGTTAAAAAAAATACAAACGTACAATATTCAACTAACTTATGTCTATTAAGTGTATAAACATACGAATTTTATACAAAACATGTTTCTAATCCACTACGCGTGGATAATAATTATTGCTAGATTTTGTGGATAATAATTATTGCTAGTGAAAATCTACTGGAATTAAAAAAAATTTGTAGTGGGATTAAAAAAATTTAGAACAATATTGCAAAGGTCAGTAAGAATACTTTATGTTCGAAAATTCTTGTTTGATTATTGGACAAATATGCAGGGCACGAACCCTTACTTTTGAAAAGGATCGATATCGAGAAAATACTTTCCATCATTTCGATATGTTTTTAAGTTGGGTAGCTGCCTGCTAACCCCTGTCATCGAATGTCCATAAGTCGAAGTTTTTTCTAGCTTTGAAAGTAGAAATTAATTGAACAAATTGAAATTATTGAAAAAAAGCTACCATATTTATTTTCCATTACTTTTTTAAATTCTTCCAGATTTATAATCTTTTCTTCTGCATAAAAACTAATTACTACAAACAAAACAACGGATTATGGGTTGAAAAATTGCAACCTTGAAGAAGATTATTCGAGCAGTAGTTATCAAAAATAATGTAAAAACGTCGGTTTGCAATTCCATCGAAAAAATATCCGTTTAGTCATAATTATTGAAAGGGAATTTAGGATCGAGTGCTCGACTAAATCAACTTCGTGCGATTGGATTCTAGCGTTGTGAGTGACCGTATTTTACTGTCTAGTTATATGCTGGACTTTATTTTCTTACTCGAAAAAAAAATAATACGGAATTTCAAACTAAACGCCCTCCTTTCTTTACTCACAAAGTAATTTTCGTTTTAGTTAGTTTCGATGTACTTGAAAAATATTTTGATCTTCTAAAACATACATAAAAAATGAAAAATCTTATAAACTGTACTGCGGATAGGCTCGGCTGTTCGGCCATTACTAGTACGCGATGTTACAATTATTTAAAACGAACATCAATCACTGTCAATGAAACGTTTATCTTAAAAATTAACAGCTGCCTTGGGGCAAATTAATATCTTGCGGATTCTGGAAGACTTTTACACGAGTCACGTGGTCTTATTGCGAAATATTATAGTTATTATTACTAATCATTATAGCCTAAATTCGATGCGCCATATATAAATATTCGGCAATATTTATTCTTTATCGTAAATATTTCTAATTAAGTAAAACTTACGAATTAAACTAAGATCGGTCAAGGCGTTTTCACGACCCCTTTAACTTATGTTTTTCTCACGAGATTCACGAGTTTGAGCAAATCGGCTCACAACTTCTTCAACATGTGTCGTATCGGGCAGGATTTTTTAACGTGTGTAAATACTGTCTCTTTTGAGCTCCGTGTCAAACAAACAAAATCCACGGAGGGAAATAATTTGAGCTTTCTTTTTTGAGCTTTGCAATTGTCCGAACGACTCCACGTTTTCCGACAGGGTGGACGTAATATTTTGAGCACATTTCCGTTAATCTCGTGATGAAATTTTAAAATGTTCATAGCACACACAGCGGCATAAAAAAAAAATAATTTTACAAAATTTCTAATTCATCGTAATAAAACAACTTTAAACATTTCAACCATAATTTGTTTACAATCCTCTGTCACTTATTAAAACTCTGAATAGAAAAATAGAGTTATTCCGAAACGAATTAAGGGGTAAGGCCACTGTAAATTTTTTGAAAAATCGATTTTTTTTTATTGGCTTAAAAAATAGTTTAAACCCTCTAGTTTAAAAATAGTTTAAATCCTTTTAACTTCTTTTTTTAATTTTTTCCAATAAAAAACTATTCGCAAAACTTTAAACGCGTTTTTCTCGAAACATGGTTTTTCAAAATGGCACGCAGCATAACTCGAACAATTTTCATTTTTTTTACTTAAAATTTTAACCAGATGTGAACATTTACATTATCTTGAGAATGTCGATCGGAATTTTCAAGAACTTTATTTATTGATTTTTTATTAACAAAAAACTTGCCGTTTTTTTCGTCAAAAATCAATTTTTTTTTTCAAACGCACGCCAAATCCACAAAAATTGATACTTTTTAAAATCCGATCGACATTCTCTAGCTATAGCCCTCTAGATTAATGGTTTTTTTTTTGTTCTAGATTCAAAAGTGCACCAGTGGTGCTGCGTGCCGCGGAGCCCTGGAAGCAAAATATGTCCCGGGAAGATAGCTGTGGAACCGCCATTTTGTTTTTTTTTACTGTAAAAAAATTTTATAATAAAGTTTAATGTATGCCCGATAACACCATTAAAAGTTTTTTTTCAAATACCTTCAATTTCGGGAGCAAAAAATTAGTGAAAAAACCTTTTTTTTTGGGCCGTTACAGTGGCCTTACTCCTTAATAAAAATGTGCAGATCGTGGCTGACACATTTTAAAACTTGAATATAGAAAATTACAAATTTTTTAATCATTTTTATGAACGTTTTAAAAATGCTTGAGATTACTTCAACTCTCGTGAGGATTTAATTGTCGCCATAACTGTATTCGCTGATTCTTCCCAACTCGATGATATAAATATATACATGTACACATTACACAATTAGATCGTGAAACGTATGACCAACCTATGCAAAAGTGTGATTCTTTTTCACGCTCTTTTGCTCTATAAGGCCTTTCATGGACGGAATGGCTGATAGGGTTTTTAATGTTTATACGAAATCACTCATACATCTCATTCACTTACTGTACACACAATTAACTCATACGTTATTGGAGACGCTGCACTCAACAATAATGGTCATAATATTAATAATACTAATATTAGATAAAAATAATTGCAATAATAAAATAATAATAATATTCACAAAGCTGTTATAATAATGATAACGACGATACTATTGCGTGGGTGGAATAACCGCCCGATAAAATTACAACGAACGCATAAACAGATTTTAAGTCGCACAGCCGCACGGTTCACGAATGCATAGAACCCGGTTATACATAATAAAAGTATAATTTAAGTTACATTTAATTAATTGAACCTCAAATATACGCATCGTGACGGAAAAAGAAAGTTTACATAGATTGTAAGCAGAAAAGTAACATAAGAGTAAGTGTGGAATGGACCGTTTTCCGGACGATTAACAAAAGTCTGCCGGACAGCACTTGATAAGGATGTGAACAACGTTTCGATGTTGCACATGTTGTACATTTTTTTTTTCGTTCTCAAGCCGGAGATTTTTGACTTTCGCAGATTATTATCTCGCGAGTTCAACGGCACAAATGGCGGAATCATTGGAAGGGTTTTTTTTTAATTCTCGAAAGAATGATTTTTTTTTAGGACCTTTGACTTTTAGAAAGAACTTTCGCGCTTGGTTCGGGGTTGAGCACTTTCCGGACTTGGTGTCATTGCCGGATTGTCGTAGGCGTAATCGAGGGTCTTATCCTCGGTCGGGTGACGACGAGAGAGCGGGGTGCTCGTCGTGTTCGGCGTCGAATTTCCATTCGTACTTACGGACGGCGCGACTGTCGCGCTTATCGTGGGCATCGTCAATTTTAGACCATTGTGCTTCCCAGCACCTACTTCCACGTCGTCTCGAATCTTATTACTGCTCGTCGCTTTCTGACGAAGAAAAAACGTTTATTCAATAGTAGAAAATAATTGCATCAATAAAGGTGTGAGATAAATAGAATTAGGGATTTGCGGATGTATGCCAAATATCGGCAAATTCTTGCAAATTTTTTTGTGGAATGCACATGCGCAATATTTGGTAATTCTTTAGATAAGTGACTTTTCCGATAAATTAGCCTAACGTTCGTTTCTTGTTATTTTCTGATTTATTGGGTTATAAATGATGTTATTCAGTCCGGGGAAGCTGAAATTCGACCCCCCGCCTTCACCCATAAAAAGTTATGGGGTTTTAAAGTTTGCGGGAACACGTGATGAAATAAGACATTTTTGAATATTTCGACGCCTATGTTGGGTCTGTCTAGGTTTATTTGGGCTTTTAATAAATTCGAAATTATTTTTAACGACCTTTTGCTCGTAAAAAATTTGTTAATAAAAAATTCCTGCCTCCCCCGACTGAATATCATCATTTACAACCCAGTAAATGAGAAAATCGCAAAAAATGTTTTTCGGAAAAGTCACTCATCTAAAGAGCTACCCAATATTTCACTCGATAGGACGGTTTTTTTAAAGAGAGGACACTGCTGTAAAATTTTCGACAAATCGTGTTTTTTGGAAATACTTTTAAAAAATCCTTTGAAACTTAGAAATATTATGAATGTTCGTTTATAGCTAAAAAAACAGTATTAAAGAGGTTTTCGAGCTATTTTTGAGGGGAGTCTCCGGGCGCTGAAAAGTGCCTTGGGTGATGCCACGCGGGTACGGGGCCGGAGTGAAATTCCGAATTTTGAATGATCAGAATGTTCAAAACCCCGAAACAATACTATTCCGAAAGAATTTTGCACACTGAGAAAAATAAATCGTTGAATGTGCAAATTGCATTTTGTTGTCTCGAAATTTTGCTGTTTTAACAGTTGCTCAGACATGCTAAATAAGCTACAGTTCACACCACTAAAACTATCAGTTAGATTAACAAAACGTCTGTTATGCCAATCAAAAATACAGTTAAACGTATTTAAATATACATTTTATTAAACCAACTGAATTTTGGTTGGATAAACGATTTTTTTTTTAGTGCACGAAAAACCCAAACTCCGAAAATCTTAACACCAGCAAAATAATTCGGCTGTGGAAGTATTAAAAGATTGAAAATTTTCAAAAAATCGACGAATTATTTAAAGAATTTTTTTTCATTAAGAAGTGATTTTGCGTCAATTTTGAAATTTGTCTAGACAATGTTATACGTTCTACATCATTTACAGTCAACTGTGTAGACTTTAGCTGGCATGATCTTGAACCTTGTAATTTCAGAACATTAAAATTAGGAATTTTAAACCGACGGCGCATTCAAAGTTCGGAATTTCAACCCGGCCCCCATGTCAAGATCATGCCCGCGAAAGTCTACACAGTTGACTGTAAATTATGTAGAACATATAACACATTATCTAGACAAATTTCAAAATTGACGCAAAATCACTTCTCAATAAAAAAAAATCTTGAAATAATTCGTCGATTTATTGAACATTTCGAAACTTTTAAAACTTCCATAGCTGAATTATTTTGACGGTGTTCAGATTTTCGGAGTTTTGGTCTTTCGTGTAAAATTCTTTCGGAGTTTTGATCTTTCGTGTAAAATTCTTTCGGAGTTTTTATCTTTCGGGGTATTATTCTTTCGAAGTTTTGAGCATTCTGATCATTTAAAGTTCGGAATTTCAACCCGGCCCTGCGGGTACACGCACTACCAGGTACACAAAATAACGTCCAAAAATGTTATCCTGACGTAAAAACCGTTCCCAACGAGGATCACGTAACCCACCGACTCAAGAAGCTCACACACTTCTGCAAATTCACCCGTCCATTTGTTTCCTCGCAGATACCGAAAACTTCAAACAGGAATTTCTCTAAATCATTTTTTTTTATCGGCAGGCTGCAAAACTCAAACAATTTTCGTTCAATCGACTTGAAATTTTAACTGTAACTTCTTAGATTGCTTTAACAGTCCAGTACAAGCGCTTTTATCGATTAATTGAAGATTGTAAAAAATATATCACTTTTCATATGAAAATTGTGGTCGACAAAACGAACTTTTTTAAAATTTCGTCTCTATCTTTATTTTATTTTATTTTTTTATTTCCCCTCGTATTTGACTGCTAAAACTAATATAAATAACGAAAATATTTCACTCTTAGTTGCAGGATTAAATTTACGACAGTTCTACTGCGTCCCGCGAAGAGAGTAGGCTAAAAACCAGTAATGCTATAGCGACTCGTGCGCCGCCATTTTGTATTCTTTTGACAGATAATTTTTTGCATACTTCAATATATACCTACTAAAGCGTAAAAGTTCTTTTGAATATGTAATTTATTGCTTTCTTTAAAAATAATTCTAAAGAAAACGTTCGAAAATGTGCAGTCTCAGTGGTGTCCTCCCTTAATGGATCCTCAGAAATTTGATTTAAAAAAAAATTAAATCAATGAAACATCTTAATCCACGGATTCGTTCAACACTATAAATCCAACAGGAAGTCATATTTTTTAACGGGCTACGTCTACCTGTGTTGGTCGCAAAGTTGCTTTTTCCATAGATATTTTTATTCGATAGTATCACCTTTTAGCTATGTTCTCTCAAAATTGCATTGAAATATATATTTTTTTATTATTTAAATAATTGACGATCGTCAACGACTCGTATTTATTGTTAACTTGAATAACCCGTTTAGTTTTTATATTTCACATGGACCGTTTAAACTGGAAAACGTCCACCGGCAAACGTTGCAAAAAAAAATCACCATCTGCCGGCAGCCACGTTTTTGTTGTTTTTCTGTATTTTTTGGTTATTTTTTTAATGTTCTCAATATATGTACTTTTGTGTTTAAAAAAAATGTGTTTCATTTTCACCAACCGTACCACAGGAAAAAATCTTTATTTGGCCATTTTTCGGGCCTCTCGGTAGATGTTGCCCCTTAATACCAATTTTTTTCTGACCGGCCCATGTTTGCGAATTGCAATTCAATTAACAAATGTTTTACCTTGGCCCACGTTCGTCTAAAAATTTTCTGTATTGCTCCGCGGATCCTTTTGATGTTGATCAAAGTTTTTGCCAGCAACGTGAGCACGATAACGATGGTGAGTATCGTTAGAGTAAACGAGATTTTCACCAGTGTCGCAAGTCTGTCGATTTCGCCTGTAAGAAAATTTTTCAAAAGTCTGTATTAATTGAAAAACATGCCTTCCTTCCTTTTTTTACAGGGCTGCATTTATGAATAGTGGTATCGACTATAATAATTAGCATTAATCTACAAGAACATTTATAATTATTGGATTATGATAACTGAGGAAAAATAGTCGCGCCCATACAATTTTCAACTAACTGATGTCTATCATGTGTATAAACATACGAATTTTATACAAAACTTTTATACAAATCTACTGGAAGCAAACCGTTTTTGTCGTGGGATTAAAAAAATGTACGAGAACATTGCAAAGTTCAGTAACTTCATGTTAAAAAATTCTTGTTTAACATGAAGAATTTTATACAAAAACATACGAATTTTATACAAAACTTTTATACAAATCTACTGGAAACGAACCGTTTTTGTCGTGGTATTAAAAAAATGTACAAGAACATTGCAAAGTTCAGTAACTTCATGTTAAAAACTTCATGTTAAGCAATTCTTGTTTAATTATTGGGCAAATATTCACGACACGAACTCTTACTCCTGGAAAGCATCGGTATCGAGAAAATGCTTTCCATCATTTCGATATGTCTTTAAATTGGACAGCTGTCTGCTGATGGTTTTATTAGGGTTATGATATTTTCCGACAAATTGCAAGTTTCCGAATTTCACAGCAAAAATCCTTATATATGATGCGAATATGCTACGATGAATCGAAATATGACGATAGAAGTGAATCGTAATTGCGATCAATATTACATTGAATTATAATGTAACAGTAAATCCATATTTTAATATTTTCAAGACTAACGATCGGAAAGAAAACATTAAAAACGTTGCCGCTGGATTTACAGGTCAACTTGGTGTTCTAAATATTTAGCCGTTATCAATCTTCCAATAGGCTCTTTTGTCAAATCTTTCTTGTTACAAAAATGAGCCTAATCGTTATTTTTTTTAAAGCTTTGAAAGTATAAATTTATTGAACAAATTGAAGTCATTGAAAAAAAATAGCTCCCATATTTATTTTTCATTACTTTTTTGAATTTTTTTCAGATTTTTAATATTTTGTTCTGTATTAAAACTTGTTACTAGAAACAAAAGAACGGATTATGGTTTTAAAAATTGCAATTTCGAAGATGATTTTTCGAGCAGTGGTTTAAAAAAACAATATAAAAGCGTCGGTTTACAGTTCCATTGAAAAAATATCCGTATAGTCATAATATTGAAATGGAATATAGGATCGAGTGTTCGACTAAAACTGAGGAAAAATAGTCGCGCCCATAAAATGTACACAATGCCAATCGAAATATAAAATATCTTGTGAATTTACATGGAATATGCTCTACGATGTATTTCTCACCATATAGTCGCGATTATCCAGCAGCTTACGTATTTGAAAATGTATGCCTCACATATTTCTGCTTCAAAGACGCGGAAGTGAGTTTGACTTTTTTTTTTCGAGAAATTGTTGCGAGTAAATCATCGTCGGAGACAGTTACAGCTGCAGCGCGAGACTTTTTATATTGTTCTTCTCAAACCGACGCTTGAGAAACTTTTTTATAGCTGTTGCGGTGTATCCAGGACGGACGGGAATGAAGCTACGGTCGGGGCAGCTAGGACACACCGTTCATCGGCTTACTTTGGCCTCGCTATGGGGCGTTCTATGCCGATTCGATCGAACTCTGACTGTCTCCGATCCGACCCATCCTTTCTTTCCATCTTAGTTCTACCTCTGTCAACAATCTTTTATCCCTTTTACCTTTCGAATATTCTTTGTTCTTTCAGTATTACGGTAAGGTTCCAGCACCCCCCCCCCCCTCGATCGAACTGAAATTTTGCACAAATCTTTCTTTTAATATTTGAAGACAACCGCTAAAGGGATTTTTGGCGACGCGCAATAGTTTTTGGAATTGAGTTTGGGTTCGGGTTGTTTTTTTTGGATATTTTTGTTTGGACAAAACGGAGGGCGCGATAACATATATAGGTATGAACAGAGACGTAGCAGATATTTATATAGTCGACATACGTAAAAAAAAAAAAACTAAAAAATTCAATATCTCGAGAAATATTGCGCGTCGCTCAAAATCCCTTTAGGGGTTGTCTTATGGGGTCTTCTCACTTTAGACGCTAAAAAAGGCTATTTCCATGATTTTTTTAAAAGGATTATATTATAGATCTTGACATAAAAGTTGTTACACTTAATAAATACATTTTCGAAAAACATTTGACGCAAATTTGGTATATTTATGTAACCCAAACGACCTTTAAACGCGTTTTTCCTGAAACAACGTTTTTCGACGGCTTGTTGATAAAATCTTCGAAACTACTGAACTGATCTTTATGAAATTTTAACCGCATATTATTTATAACTATAGCTATAGCGCATATCAAGGATTTGTTTAAATTTTGATATTTACTATTTTTTTTGCCAAAAACGGTGGATAAAAAACTTTGTTTTGTTTTTTCGAAAAATGTCCGCCATTTTGTTATTTTTGCATATGTAAAAAATCCTGTGATATGCGCTATAGCCATTGACATACTGAATCTAAAACCGTTTGATTTTTTTCGGATGATCCATCCCCGAAATTTCATCAACAACGCAGACCGGCAATTTTTTTGGGACATTTTTTTAACTACCATTCTCGTCTATAAATAGTGATTTGAATAAATATTTAAAAAAAATGTATTTCGAAAGTGTATTTATCCAGTCTAACATCTTTTATATCAATATCTATAATATAAACCTATCAAAACAATTCATGAAAATAGCCTTTTGTTTTAGCGTCTAAAGTGAGAAGACCCCGTAAGATATTAAAAGGAAGGTTTGTGCAAAATTTCAGCTCGTTCGGGAGGGGATCCTGACCCTTTAAAAAACTTAAAAATTCAATACCTCGAAAACTATTGCGACTCGCCAAAAATCCCTTAAGGGGTTGTCTTAAAATATTAAAAGGAAGGTTTGTGCAAAATTCCCGCTCGATCGAGGGGGGGGGGGGGTTATCCCAGTATTATAATATCAATGATTTTTGCCAATATTTTTCTTTTTATACGTCCAATGTTTTATGTTTCCGATGAAATTAACTATTTTTCTCTCTATTAGAGGGCATTCTATTGCCAAACGGTAAAATTTTTATTTATACAACAGTTTTCGTAGAATATTCAATAACACTATATAAAAACCGTAAAAATTCAACGATGTAATAAGCTGTTTATTTTTGTTTCTGGCGTAATCTTAACAGTGCCTCTTGTATCTTCCAAAATGGCAATAATCATTTACCACCATGAAGCAAAAAGATACACTTGGGTGAACTTTTGATAAAAATGAAAACTCAATCTCGATTTTATTCTTCGTGATTTCTTTCACGATCATTTGAACCGATAACAATGTAATTAGGCCCTGAGAATGCAAATAGATAACGAAATTGCTGTATTCTCTCGTCGTTTTATGGTCTATTTTAATCTACGTTTTTAAATCTATTTTGCATCATGCGAACAGGTAACGATCATCTCAAAAAGTGCATTTTAAGCGGTAGGTAGAGTTCAATGATACATACGCATAAAAATAAGAATTACGATCACATACTGTAGAAAAGATTCCGCCGATGTGCTATAACTCATTTTTTGCACCATGCCTATTTAGATGGTCTTAGGTCCACATTTAAGGAGCCTCGAATTTGTATAGCAAATTTATTTATAATCGTACGTATCGATGTATGTGGGAGAAAGGAACATGTGATAATTAATAAGATAGCAGAAGTCGACCACAGATTCTTGTCCTTTCGAAATTTTCTGCAGATGCAATAATGCAGTTTTACACACGTGCTGATTCAGTTGACTTAGTATTCAAACGACGTTCGTATAGATACATGTGTATGTATATGCGAGTATATAAACGTAAAAAGTTACCTCTGAGGTTTCCATCACGTCCCAGCTCCGATCGAAGGACATATCTTTGATCGTGCAGGTACTCTGCAACACAGAAAACCAAAAGATATGTTGAAATAATCTCTTGAGCCGAATATAATCATTTTTTCCAATCCACCATATAATGTTGGTCGACTGTTCGACAATAGTTATGCCCTGATGAAAACAATCAGGACAAGATTTGATTTTTTCCTAGGAGGAAAGAATTATGATGGCTGTAAACTTTGCCGAAATATAATCATTATATTCAAGCCGAATATAATTATTTTTTCCAACCCACCATATAATGTTGGTCGACTGTTCGACAATAGTTATGCACTGATGAAAACAATCAGGACAAGATTTGATTTTTTCCTAGGAGGAAAGAATTATGATGGCTGTAAACTTTGACATTTTGCTACTTCGCCATCGCTAATAACTAAAAACTAGACGATTGTTAAATACCAAAAGCCTCCAACGTCAATAAAATGGCACCGTATTTCTTCCGCAAGTTCAATAAGATAAAATGTTGTAATTTTTTACGGCGGGACACTACTGTGACGGGTAGAAAAATCGATCTTTTGGGATCTTCTCAAAATATACTAATTCAAGAATATGTGAAAAAAATGTCAAGGCAAATTATTGAAAATTGAGCAAGTTACAGACGATGTAGTGAGAGCAGGTAGCGCAACTATTTACGTATACTAAAACATTCGATCACATTTTTCTCGAAATTACTTTTCTCGACCTGACCGGAATCATAACTCTAGCTATAGTTGTCCAATTTTCAATTTGAAAAAAAAAAAACAATATTTCCGTAATTGCACTAGCTATCGTTGTACGTACCCATTTTTCTTGTTGAAACTTAGTATTTTTGAAGCCCCCTGATGTAAGCAAAAATTTCGCCAAAATTACACTTTTTTAACAACCCCTACATATGACAGTTTTTTTCAAAAAATGGCTACTTCGAACGAGAACTCCATTTATATAGATTATAAAAATGTTTAATTCTTATTTTTCAGACCAACCATCGTCAATTTATCGATCCGGTCATTGGACCACACTTTTTATACAGAGGCTCTATTATGCCTCAATACCGTTCATTTTTTTCCAATAAAAATGTACACCAAATAAGTTCAATGTACGCTCAATAACATACCTCCTTTCCAAATCCCTAATAAATAATCAAGTAGACAAAAAATCGGAAAAAACGACCTTTCGCAGGCCTCCTTCAACTGTACCTACTTCCGGGGGAACACATTCAACGATGAACACGATTATTATTTTTGTATTTTTTCGAATAATTGCGCGGAAGAACGCTCGCATATATTGTAAGAACGAAACAAAAGAGTCGACTGAATCCCTTGGTTTATTTTGCGCAAGCGTGTAAAGTGTTTGTCGTATACATGTTTAAGTATACACATAGACGGAGAGTCATACGCGCACTCGGCCGCAGTCAGACGTTTATATATACGGTCGCCACGGATGGATTATAGTATGGATATGTAGTCGTCGACATGACTAGGTTGTGATAGCAACCTGGGTACAAACAATGGAACCACAGGATTCGCCATCTGTATGCATGCTCGACGTACCGTGCTACGTTTCCTATGGAAGTCAACTCTTCCATGGTAGTCGATGTACCACAAGTACAGATGCGTTCTCGCATGACACTCATTCATCCACACCAACACGAGCTCCTGCTCGTTGGGCGAAAATTTGGAAAAATCATCAGTGTCAAAAATGCCGAAGAACAAATGCAGCTTTTCGCGTCTTAAGGTAGGAGCCTGAATTAGAAGGTCCGAAAAATCGTTTTTTTATTGCTTCAATCTATAGATAAACTATTCAAGAATGGATGTACAAAGTTACAGAGGCCAATTGTAAATATTTTCGAAGATACAAGGCCAAAAGCAGAGAAGCAATTGATATTTGATATTGATATTTCCTCTTATTGAAAACTTTGAAGGGTGTTTTCTCCAGTTTTCATTTACACAATTTTTCCAAATTGGCGGGCGTGATAGCAAAAAAAAAACTAAACGACCTATTGCATCAAACCAAAGTTTATTTTCATCAGTATGAAAATCTCTTCTAAGTGAATTAAAAAGGTCGTTGAAAAAGTCTTTTATAATCATTTTTATAACACATTAAAGTATTTTTTAACACATTCTTTTTTCAAACCTGAGAAAAGTTATAATTCCACGATTTTTAAAGCTTTTTCTTAATTCACCTCGAAGAAAAATATATGGAGATTGAAAATTTTATTGGTTTACCTGGTTCAGTCAAGAATTACGAACTGCATCTTTACCGCCGATTTGGAACTGGACATGGAATAGGCTAATGAATCTGCAGTCATTTATTGTTTCATGTTGAACATTTTTTTATGCATTTCAAATATACATAAAAAAATACCTCAATGTTTACTGAGATCACTTGTTTTTTTCCCTGCTAAAAAAATTCCCGAAAAAACGCTTTTTTGGACCTCCTAATTCAGGCTCCCGCCTTAATTCCCGTCCAAAGAAAACTAATCTAACATTGCGATAAAAGCTCTACACATTGACTCGGTAGGCACGAAGCAACCAACACGTACTGGAGTAATTGGATTTTCGACGTAGCGTAGATCATCCGGTAACCACTAATAATCTTTGTTCCGTGTACCTTCGTAAATTTGTGGATCAGAGTGTATACCTGACGAAGAGGAAGAGATATAACTGAAAGCGTTCCTGCGAGGTCGTGGTAATCGATTTACTGGGGTACATGCAAAGTTTCCTATTACAGTATACACCCGGAGGTATTTCCCCGCTTGGTCCTACATATTTGCGTTAAATTCAGTTTCCAAGATGATTTTAGAATAAGTCGAAAAAAATGGAATGAAATTTGGCTACTGCAAATAATTGGAGGGCGAATTGCGCAAATTTGACAGGTGAGACTATTGAGAACGATCTTTTTTCGGCCGTCCGAACTTTTTTAAATGGAGACTTAGCAAATCAACGTGGGGTGCGTGTGTTGACATAGATATAATCAAACTAAATGATGATGCTTTTTGACCTAGAGTTTGCCAACTGTCCTGCTTTTCTTGCTTATTTGTCATGCAAGGATTGTCGAAAGTTGAGCTCGGACATCTTCTACTTTAAACAGGTTTTGGAAGTTTTTTATAGGTAATTTTTTTTTAACATTCTAGATACCAACTTTTCTTGCTCCAATAAAATAGTGTGTCCTTTGGCTATCAAATGTATAAGAAAATCAAGCTCCACCACCCCCTCACAATTTGATATATACATTTTTTTAAGTGTCAAAGTAGTCCCGAGTGTGGAGCTTCTTTGACAGGGCATTGAAATGCAACTTATGTCGAAGATTAAGGGTTACTTTGGAATCATTTTGATAAAAAATGTACTATTTCATGCATTATACATGGAATTGAATTAAAAACAACGATTTTTCATAACCAAACGCGAACAATTTTCGTCCAATCGACTTGAAATTTTAACTGTAGCTTCTTCGATTGCTTTGACAGTCAAGGACGAGCGCTTTTTTCGATGAATCGAAAATTGTGAAAAATATATCACTTTTGAGATGAAAATTATGGTCGAAAAATCGAACTTTTTTTCAAACTCGTCTCTATTTTTCTTTTAATTATTTTTTAATTCCCCCCTTACTTGACTGCTAAAAATAATATAATTAACGAAAACATTTCACTGTTAGTTCCGGGACTAAATTTACAACAGTTCTACTGCGTGCCGCCGAGAGGGTTGGCTGAAAAACAGTATCGCTATAGTGACTCGTGCGCCGCCATTTCGTATACTTTTGACAAATAATTTTTTTCTTACATACCTCAATATATACCTTATAAAACCTAAAAGCTCTTTTGACCATGTATTTTATTCCTTTCTTAAAAAAAAATCCCAAGAAAACGGTCGAAAATGGGCAGTGCCCTCCATTAAGGAAACATTTTACATCAGAATATCAAGTACCTGGGGTGCTATTATAGGCACTTAATGAGTCTTATAATCGTCATTGAGATCGAAATCAACTTGAGCAACAATACAATCAACTTTAGCAACATTATAATAAACTTGAACAACAAATTCTTGTTCACGTTTGTTCAAGTTGTTCGGGCTGCGCACACATTTAAAACGTATTTTGGCTCTGTCAAACTAGCCCCAAAAGCTGTCAAAGTTACCCTGAATGTCAAAGTAGCCCCGTCATACGGTACTGTCTTAAAATTGGACAGGTTAAGAGGTTGCAGATTTGATCACCAGCTTTGTAATTGTCATTCATTCACCAAGTTAAACTCTGTAAGTACATAACAGGAAATGCGACGGTACGTACATAACAGAAAATACGAGTTAGCATTTATTTAAAAAAAGATTAAGGGAAGGTTACGAGGCTACGAGGATTAAGGCTACGAGTTAGCATTTATTTAATGAAATTAAGGGAATTCCCTTAATTTCATCGTGACATTTGTACTACGACAAAGAAATTTCGGCCTCACCTTTTTGATGTTTCGCTTCAAATATCAACATTGCCTCTTTGCATGCAGTTTTTGTGCTCCTCTTTCTATTTTGAACCTCTTAGCTCTTCTCTCCTTTGTTTTACCCAGCTTCTTTTTATGCTTCGTATTATACATTGGTCGAGCATGCATTTTTCCCTCATTTTTCCATATTTATCCTTTCCTTGCCTCTTTCTCCCTCCTGTCCATATAGCAGCGCAAGCTTCTTTCCCGATCTTCTGCCCTCTCAAAAAAGATTGCCCTTTCCAACATCTCTCAGCCACGTTCTTCTCCTTGCCCCCCCCCCCCCCCATGTGTACGTACTCACTGTACAGCTCGTTCCATCAGCTGCAATTCTTCCACCTCAATATCTCTGCTTCGCACGTTCCTGCACTTTTAAGAGTGCCCCAAACATTTTTATCTTCCTCCCAGAGCTTATTCCGAATGTTCAAATTAATTAGATTCATTGCACCATTACAATTTAGTCGAACAATGACAAGCTTTTGGAGACCTGTTTTATAGAAATCCGCGCCTAATGCGTGTCCAATGTATTCGCCTTTCGACCACGAAGAAGTTTTTCTTTGTCGGATCATTCCTTTTAAGCCACGTGAGTTTCTTCCACTTGTATTATATTGCATACTTGGTGGAGGTTTATTGAGTAACGGAGCTCACGGTGAAACGAAAAAAAGCGGCTCGTCCTCAAAATTCTAAAGAATGGCTTTCTCGTATACCTGCTGAGGCTTAAGAGCTCGAAGGAAAAAGAACCTCCTCTTCCTTGTATCCGTACAAATAAAATGGTGGGATGCAACTCCGAAAACGAAAATGGTTTGTGTGTGTGTGTGTGTGTGTTCGTTTGTGTGTGTGTGTGTGTGTGTGTGTGTGTGTACATACGGGACGGTACAATATTATTAGGAGGTGTAGAGAGAGAGGCGAAAAGATACATGCCAAGAGGCCATCGAGTTCTCATCATCCACGTGAAAGAGAAGCAGCGAAGCGTAGGAAGGAACGAAGAAGCTAGAGAAGTCGATGACTCACCAACCTCCTCAGGTATCTCTCACCTTTTCTCTCTAACGTCTTCCTGTGTCTGTCTCTCTCGTCTCTCTCGAATTCATAGTTTTGCGGAGATGGAAAGCGGTCGCTCTAGGACAGTCAGGTGCAAAGTCGACGGACCCTCTAACCCGTCTGCGTATACCTGCCCAATGAATATGGGATCTTTTCTACGGCCATCTTCCTAATACCCTCACTATTTATATATTACGTCTACCTTATTGTAACGCGTAGACTAATGCGAATAACCACTACGTAGTCATTTTGGAATTGGTTTTTTGAGTTTTGGTCTAGTGGGGATTTCTCAACATCGTCCATGAAGCATAAGGTGGATATTTGCGGGGTTACAGGTGAAAGCGCTCCCGATGGTGAACGGGAGAAAGCTTATTGTCATGTGCGAATGTTGCGCGAAAGTAATTGAAAAAAAATGTATATATTTTGGGATACGTGTGGCATGTGTTAATATAACAATGACCCGAGTAACGAGTTTTACAAACCGAAGTATTCAATTTTAAAGGTGAGAAGTCACGATCGTTCGCAATACGAACAATTTTGTATTAAATCTTTATAAAAAAGCACTTTTTGGTTAATCGACTGCAAAGATGGAGCACAGTAGCACTGTAAAAAAATGTAGCAGAGTATGAATTGTAAAAATTATGAGAGGAAAAACAATCTCATCGAGAACGATTGACAAAGGAAAAGCACCATGTTAAAAAAATATTGTCACGAGGTCTTTTTGTAAAGACAGAAAAAAAAGTGGAAAGTAAACCGCGATGCCTCGTACATTGAACGCTCTTTTTATGTTTTTACATTCTTCGCTTCAAAGGAGATCGATGGGACGCTTGTTTTTCGAAGGATTTGGGTGGTCTTCTCAGTTACTCGTATTTATCAACAATTTTTTTTTTCACTTATTTGTCAAACACGTTTTTCAGCCGCGGGTTCTTTGTTGAAATTGTATTTTAAAAATACGCTTCATATTTTTTTCGATGAGTATGCATGATATTACGAAACACATGTTTAAATATATCCATGCACGCGGAAGAAATATGCTTGCCACCTGTTCAAACGGTTCAAACTGGAGAGGCATTGCTGCGGCGTCGTTAATTGATTCGAGCCTCATCGTCGGTTTGCGGCAAGTGTCCAATATAAAGTTTACTGAAACTGGGACGAACTTTTGGAGTTCCTGGACGTAGAAATGTGACAAAATGTACACATATCTATATACACGAAGACAGAAAAATATATATAGGGGCCGTAATCATTAAAAACTTTTTTACTTTTCTTTTTAAATGTACAACATTTTATTGACACTCTAAAAATACGAAAAGTGGTTACGCAGCCTTTTTTTACCGTCTATATGTTAAGTTTTTAAAATTATGCCCAAAGCTACGCTAATGATGAGATATAAAATACCACTCCAATAGTTAGATACGAACAAATTATTTAATTCGGTTTTAGGGTTTTTTATACTCATTGATCGCAAATGTATGTACAGGGCTATTCATTCACTACAAACGCTATCAAATAACCCGCGTAATGCTTCACGCAAAAGTGAACCATTTTCGAGATATTATTACTATTATTTTAAACTAAATGTTAGGCAATTTTTTAAATTAATTCAAAAACTGTTGCACGTAATCAAAATGTTTTTGTTATTTGTAGTTTGAGGACACAGTAAAAAAGAATTATCAGCAATAAAATCAGAATAATTATCAGACTCGCAGAGTTTTTTACCGCTAGTTCAAAAATGTTTGCAGATTATTTTTATTTGATTACTGTTGATTCTTTGTTACTGTGTCCTGAAACTAAAAATAATTAAAAATTTCATTCCATACAACAGTCTTTTAAAATCAATTTTTAAAGTTGCCGGCTCCTCACTTAGAAAAAAAAATAATAAAAATAATGATATCGCGAAAATGGTTCACTTTTGCATAAAGCGTTACTGGGTTATTTGATAGCGGAAAACATGTTCCACAGCCCTTTTACGGGATCGTGACCAATAACCAGTAGCACTGTATAAAATAAGCATAAATAATTGACAATAAACAGCATAAAATAATCAACGTTTGTCCAATCGCATTACTCTTTATTTTCTCCGGTCCTTCCTCGCTGGCAAAAGATTCCCCTCGACATGAAATAGCGTTAAGGAAACGTTTATCCCCAAGAAGGAAATCGATTCTTCACACAGAGTATTGGAACGGGCTCTTTTCTCACGAGGCACCAAAAAGAAGATATATAAGGGTAAAAGTCGAACGCAAAGGATGTCTCGAGAGATACTATTGTTGTTTTTTTTCGTCCTGAAAAATCGTGACGAGACTCTCTTCAAACGTATCTAAACATCTCGGGGCATCTCACACAGGCGATATTTAAAACGTAGGGTGTCCTTTCCTACCTGCACCTAAAGAAGGTACTGCATCGAAAAGCCCACTACGCTTTGTTGTTTTTCCTTTTTTTGTGGTCTTTGGTCGTATGTACTTTACAGTTATATGCCCGTGGGTATACATCGGACGAACGACAGGTTCGGAAAAGCATCAGGTCATCCTTGACGAGAGGATATATTTTTTTCGTATAGTCGTAGCTAAAAATTTAGGATAAGTTTCCGAACCCCCCCCCCCCTCCCCCCGATCGAGCTGAAATTTCATACAAATCTTCCTTTTAACATTTTAAGACAAGCCCTAAAGAGATTTTTGGCGACGCGCAATAGTTTTTGGGTTTGGGTTTTTTTGGGTTTGTTTGGAGAAAACGGAGAGCCCGATAACACATATAGGTATGAACGGAGACGTTGCAGATATATATGAGGTATTTCACGTGAATCCGGTGGATTTTTTCCCTGACCCCCGCAAATTCGATTTATTCTTTTTTTATCTGATTCCATTGACTCTTAAAGACACCCTGATTTTTTGTTTATCTTTATCAAACCAACCCTTAGTCAACAAAAATTATTTTTCTCCGAACAAAAACGTCGCGATTTAAAAATTTGCAAAAAATTCCAAAATTGCGTGATTATGTGTAAAAATTTTCAAGCTATCACCCGCAGTGAAAGTATGATTTTTTCGGGGCTTTCTAAGCGATTAACGTTTAAAAAATCCAAAATATTGACTGCTAACTGTTCAAGGTGCATAATTGTGATTTGGTTATTCAAAAATGGTCAAAAAATGCATTGTGGGTATCAAAATATTTCAGTATCTGCCCGAAGCAAGCAGTTCTTGAATTTTTCGAATTTTTTTAACGTTAATCGCTCAGAAAGCACAGAAAAACATCATACTTCCACTGCGGGTGATAGCTTGAAAATGTTTACATAAAATCACGCATTTTTGGGAATTTTTTCAGGTTTTTAAATCGGAGCGTTTTTTCGGAGAAAAAGACATTTTTTTTTACTTTAAAGTTTTTTGGACCGCAAAATGTGAAAAAAATCAGGGTGTCTTTGAGAGTCAATGGAATCAGATTTTTTTAAATCGAATTGTCGGGGGTCAGGGAAAAAGTCCACCGGATTCATGCGGAATGCGGTGCACATTTTTATAAAAACTTAAAAATTCAATACCTCGAAAACTGTTGCGAGTCGCAAAAAATCGCTTTACGGATTGTCTTAAAATATTAAAAGGAAGGTTTGCGCAAAATTTCAGCTCGATCTCGAGTAGAGGGGTTCGGAACCTTACACTAAAAAAAAACTTAAAAATTCAATATCTCGAAAACTATTGCGAGTCGCCAAAAAATCCTTAAGGGGTTGTCTTAAAATATTGAAAGGGAGGTTTTTTCAAAATTTTAGCTCGATTGGGGGGGCAGTGAGGGGTCCGAAACTTATCCAAAATTTACCTCCTAGTACGGTGCTAAGAAGACTGCATCATGTGCAACCTTATTCCAAAATGAAAATACTTTTTTTCAGTTCTTTTGAAGCTGAATTTTTATAAGAAAAGGTAATAAGATGAAACGGCTCAGATTTTTCGTACAAGTGCCGGAGACAATACGGAAAATTATAGAAAATAATATATTTTTCATTACAATGATTTTTCACTGTAAAGCTTTCGAAATTATGTACAGTTCAAACAGTGTGACGTTTAAATAAATAACAAACGTCATTTGAATTCTCCTTACCTTGGCAATCCTTCGCACACAGCTCGGTCTGATGGTTGTGACTGGATGGATCGCAAATCGCCGAGCACGGTATGCACTGAATGTCGTAAGGACTGCAATACTCCGTAGTCTTGCACAATTTCTGTCCGCATTTGGTCCCGTCCGGATTGAGTGTCGCATTCGTTGTTATTACGAGAAAAAACCCGACGAGCCACGATATCTTCGTCATTTTATTGACAATCTATTTTTCCTCCCTCAAACTTAACTTCAGTTTTTCGTTTCGAGCCCTTGAGAATTTTGTTTTCCGGTTCTAACTGTAGCCGAACGGGATGTCTCTCGGTGGATCCATCATGACCAAATCTCTGGAAATAGAAAATCAGTTAAATCAAAACGCTACTTTTCTTCGAATTGTACAAATGCCTTATTTCAATTGATTTGAATGATTGCTCCAAGGATAATTCGACTTCGATTACAGAAATAGGCGTCGATTTAAATTTGAATTTCATTTGTTTTGACTACACCTTGAGGATCGAAGGGACTACGAATTCATTGATCATCGATCCGATCGAACGTACCCCCTATTTAGGAATCGATATTAAATTATTCATGGGCCGTCCGCGTGACGACGTGTTGCCAATCATATTGATATGTGCATATGTATACGTGTCCACCCGCCCGCTGGTTGGACATCGAGTTTCTATGGAATTTCGAACTAGGTGGTATACGAAACGAATACCCATGGTCTGCAAGACCCCTGTATGATAGCTGGCAACGGATTACAAGAGACACACTCGCACACCTGTAACCCAAAATGGCCTTCTCTCACGCAACACCTGCTACGTTCCGGGTAGGAGACGAGACCTCGTTTACATTCGATATAATGTGCGATTGCGAAATCGATGGAAATTCCAACGAAACGACAACCTATGGCGAACGACTATTATTATTAGTTATCCGGACGAACAATTTACACGTAGTCGTCCGAATAAAATCTTTATAATTTTTGTTTGGTTTGGGTTTGTTTGTTTGTTTGGGTGTGTCTGGTTGCTTGTTTGGGTGTGTTTGTTTGTTTGTTGAGTTTTTTTGTTTCGGTTTGTTTGTTTGTTGGGTTTTTTTTGTTTCGGTTTGTTTGTTTGTTGCGTTTTTTGGTTTCGGTTTGTTTGTTTATTGGGTTTTTTAAAGGTGTGTTTGTTTGGGTTTGTTTGGATTTATTGGTTCGGGTTGGTTTGGGTTTGTTTGTTTGTTTGGCTTTTTTTTATTTAGGTTTACTTGTTGGGATTTTGTGTTTAGGTTTATTTGTTTGAGCTTGTTTGCTGGGGGTTTTTGTTTGTTTGTTTGGGTTTGTTGGTCGGGGTGGATTTATCTGTTTGAGTTTGTTTGTTGGATTTGGTTTATTTATTCGCGTTTATTTGTTTGTTTGAGTTTGTTTGTTTGGAGCGTTGCACAGCGTGAACTGTGTAAACTGAGCCGCTATCCGGACGAATAACATACGCTTATTCGTCCGATAAGGGGACGGCTAGCCGCAACGTCAAAAAAAAACTTAAAAATTAAATATCTCGAAAACTATTGCCAAAAATCCCTTTAGGGGTTGTCTTAAAATATTAAAAGGAAGGTTTGTGTGAAATTTCAGCTCGATCGGGCGGGAGATGGGGGGTTCGGAACCTTACCCTTAAAAAAACTTAAAAATTTAATATCTCTAAAACTATGGCAAGTCGCTAAAAATTCCTTCAGGGGGTCCCTTAAAATATAAAAACGAAGGTTTGTGCAAAATTTCAGTCCGATCGGGGGGGCCCCCCCCGAAATTTGATTTGGGGGGGGGGGCGGTTGAAACGGGGGGGGGGGTTGAAATTTGATTTGGGGGGGATTGAAACGTTATCCATTATTTAATTGAAAAAGACGACAAACGGCAGTGTACAGAATAATGATGCGGAATTGCAATATTATCCAATGCGGATTTTCAAGGATCATGAACTCGAAAGTTCCAGGGGACCATTTGCGAAATACCAAAAATTATAAGAAAATTGGCTTAGAATTTCGTCCAGAGACTTCCGAATTTTCATTTGGGTACGGACCAAAGTCCTGACGTAACGCAAGTATTCGTAATATGGCACAATTAGATACGAAGAATAGATATGTGATATGCAAATGAAATATAGATTTGAAGAAAAAAAAACGTGCGATAACGCCAAGGACGTAAAAACATTATAGGTAGCCGGGAGCAAGTGAGTCATCGCGTATATATATAGGTAACCACGTTATATGAAAATGTACATCGGAGGCCTTTCACTTCCCTACAGCGTGAAGACCAACGCTCTCTACCTTACGCTCGCTTCTTTGCTCTATAGTACGATCTCGTTCGACTTGACGAGGCCTATAAAAATTAAATGTGGTATGCGCACCCCGATCAATAGTTTTTCTATTCTGCATCATTTAAGGGTTGAGGCTACTGGGAAAATGACGAACGCTCGTTCGTCCCTTGAAGCAATTCAGTCTGGAGATTAAGGTCCAGCATATGGTGCAGGAATCGCAGATTGGAGGTACATTTTTTTATTGGAACGAAAGAACTGCTAATAAAACTTTAAATGCGTTTCTCTCGAAACTATGTTTTTTTAAAACGGTGTACACGATTACTCGACGTCTAATGAACAGATTGACTTGAAATTTGTTACACTTATTCAGTGTAATAGTAGTTTAGTCTTGCCCGACGTTTTTATCTTAACATTTTTTTTCAGTTATTTTTAATAATGATGTTATTTTTCTTCGGAAAGTCGAGAAATCAATTCAAAATTTTTTGTTTGATGATTGAAACACGATAACGAAAAAAGCTCGGTCAAGTCTTAGCCAATATTAGCTATTTTAACCCTACGTTGACTGGGTCATTTTGACCTGGATGAATTATTAATAAAATACTCACTTTTCCAAAATTGAACATTTTTAATAATGATTGTAAACGAATTTAATTTAATATTTTCCGAGTTTTAATTATGAAGACATTTTGAGAAATGTTCAGTGTATACCTTTTCGAAAAAAAAAAAAAAAAAAAAAAAAAAAAAAAAAAAAAATCGACCGAAGCGTTGTTAATGGTAGGTGAATGAAGTACTATCCGGGTCAAATTGAGCCATTGTGAAAATGGTCCCTAGTGTCAAAATGGTGGCCAAATATAAGTGTGTGAACAAAGGATTAATACAAAAAAAAATGATTTTTAAAATATTTTAGATCAACCGGGTGGCCAAAATCAAGTCCACCACTGAGCCTCACATCAAAGGTCCTTCACGAGATTATTTATAACTTCTTCAATTATTAATATTTTTAGGTGAAATTTGGTATTTTATTTTGTTAATGTACATAAAAACGAATGTCCAAACGATTTTTCAATCATCTTACATATTTCTTCAAAACTTTTATTTTCTCAATGATCCTGATTTTCGGGTCGTCACAGCAGCCTAACCCCTTGAGAAAAAAGAGTTAGATGTGTATACACGAAAGCTCCATCGCTTCTATCTGCAATTTTGTTTTTATACTTTCGGAGAAAAGTTAATTATTTCGGTCGCTTTTTCTTCACTTTTGCAAGGTATGGAGAACCATACAAATAATATTCCTCTGCAAGTACAGTAGTCGACAAAAACGTTGTCTTTGCAAGTACAGTTTCCTTTGCGTGTACAGTAGTTGATAAATAAGAAAATCGTTCCGATATACACTACCGGCCAAAAGTTTCCGGACACTTCCGATAATTGCAAGACTTATGGTCACTGGATAATTGCCAAATAATGTTAGAACAATATAGTTCGATTATATTAACATTAAATGAGCCATTCTCGCATAGTTGTATTTTAGAAACGATTTTCAGAATTTTGAAAAATCGCGTGAATCCACTACACATTTTTTGCGGCAAGCCAGTCATTTGGATTTCGAAAAAACTCATTTAGGAGTTCAAAGCACCCCATAGATATCTATGATCTAATCATTTATCACCAATAGAACAAATTTATTTCCGATTCGCCTCACACTATTGATTGACGTTTGGCTTAATTTTTTCCCAATTCTCTGTTTTGATTTTATTTTGAAAAAAGCAGCTTAACTTCCGTCACGACGTTCAGCGAGGGAAAAAAGCTACGTTGGTGCACGGCGATTTTTCTTTCGCGAAGTTGGCTAGCACATTCTAATCGCTTTTATTGTTCGTGACCGCGCGTTGCGATAACGCCGTATGCACGAAGAGTTCTCGTTGCGAACACGTACATATGGACAAGTATGTGACCGCGGAAGAGTGTCGAAAAAGAGAGGGGGTTGAAACGCGATTATGTTTATGTGAGTCAACATTCTTCTCGCGGAAACCAAATGGAAAAACAAACGTGGTATTCTGCACTTAATATATTCAAACTTAATAACTAACTCAATATAAATACACGATTATCGAAAACATAAAATAAAGAACGTAACTAAAGAAGTTGAATTTTCAATGTTCACTCGACTTGGGCTATATCTTGTGACGTTGAAGTTTGCATTGTTTTTGTAGGCAACGATTTTTGTTTGTTTATTTTTCATTGCTTTATTTTTATCATCATTTAAAGTCTTTTCCATGCAAATTTTGGTCGTGAATCTCTAATAAAATGGGTAAAAAACGTTTGAGGGATCTATGCAGTCGAAAAGTGCTGAAAAAATTCGAACAATTAAAAAGAATACATTTTTGATGCGATGCAACAATGCAAACTTCAACATCACCGGCATCTACCTAGGTGGGTCGAAAATATGTTTTTTCTAAAAATATTTTTATTCGATGGTATCACCTTTTAGCTATATTCCCTGAAAATGTCATTGAAATATTCCTAAAATTAAATGAGCTACAGCTTCTAACAGGCGGTCGGGCGAGCGGTAGCAGCACCATGCTTCAAACTTTAAACGCGTTTTTCTCGAAACACTGTTTTCAAAGTTGGTGGACATGATATCTGGAGAACCACTTGATGGATTATTTCCAAATTCACAGGAGATGCGATCAGAAACATTTAAAGGTCATTGACGATCTCACTTTTGAAATATCGATTTTCATTTTTTAATACTCAGGTAAAAATGACGACTTTTTTCATAGATTTTGTATGCTTGAGTTTTAATTCGTCGGCACGTTGTTAAAACAAAATGATTTCCAAAATCAACGATCCCCAACGACTCATATTTATTGTTAACTTGAATAACCTGTTCGCTTTTTAAATTTCAGATAAACCGTTTAAGCTGGAGAGTGTCCACCGCCAAACGTCGCCAATAAAATTTCCTCATCTGCCGAGGAACCTGTTTTGTCATGTTTCTGTATTTTGTGGTAATTTTTTTGTAAAGGCTTCCAACACATGTGCCTTCGTTCAAAGAAAATGCGTTTCTTTTTCACCAATCGTTTCCCAAAAAAAAAAAGAAATTGGGCCACTTTTTCAAAATATTTATTTAAATTTTATTTAATATTTTAATTAATATTAAAATTTTATTTAATATTTAAGAAACTAGTTTCTAGTGTAAAAAACTAAAAATGAAAGAAAAATATCTACGTAATGTCAATTTGTACAATTGTAAAAAAAAAAAATTCAAATGTATCCCACTGTTTAGGCATCACTAGGTACGGGCGGTTCGTCCTTAAACCCAAATTCCAGTTCTGAACGACCAAACTCTCAGTTGTATAATTATATTGTTCAGATGTACAGTTAGTCGTATACGGCAACATTATTGTTCCGCGCATAGAAACTCTGGTCTACAGTGGTAATTCAGAGGCTAGGCTCTCTCGTGCACAACAATGCACTCCCACAGACAAACTTATCGCTCTGAATGTTCCGCCGCGTAATGACCGGAAGTCGTGATGTATGTACTGTTCTCGGAGACCGGGAGTTACACGTACATAATATACTACGACACGAGAATATATGTACGAGAGAAGCGAGAGAACAATTGGCAGCCATATTGGTACTGAATTGTAGAAATAAAAAAGGTGCCCGAATACCTACATTCAAATGCCTGGTCAAATCAGGTAACGGTATTGCGACGATAATAATTATATTATGTATAATAATATTGAACAAAACAATAAATTATTATATATATATATAAATGTATAATAATATTATTAATTAATAATAATATATTAATAAAATTAATCTTCATCTATTCATTTACGTTCCGAGATTATTATACCAAAAATGAATAAAACTCAAATAAAATCAGACGAGTCAGGTTACGATAATTTTCTTTAGAAATGTAATAATATCGTCAACAATTTTTTCGAAACGAACAATCGATTCATACCATTGATCATCTGCAGTTAGCATCCGTCGATTACACAACAGACGCAAACTTTTTCCTCCTCTCTATCTCCCTTGCTCTCTCTCTCCCTCTCTCTCTTGTCTCTCGCGCCATCTTCTTGCGCGATCTCGTGGCGTCAGTAGCGCGGGAGCGGAGTGGGAGGGCTAACAGGATCCACAGAGACGAACGGCGAATCGCGTGGGTCCCTTCCCGTCGAGGATCTAGCGCGCATGCGCACATGCTAGTTGGCGTATACAAGTTGCGATACAGTCTGGTCAAATGCCAGGAATGTTGCTCGACCGGTTCGCTCTCCCGCTGGTTACTCTTCGAGTTTTGTGTGAAAATAAATATGGTGAAGTCACCATTCTCGTACGTGATGGCTCGCGGTAAGCGTTGTCGTACGAAAGAAAAACATCTTACGGTAAAGAATGAAAATACTAAACGACGAAGATGTGGGGACCGATATTTCGAAGATGTTTCGATCTTACGAAATAACAAGGGTTTGCGTTTATTTTCAGGCCAAGTCGTCCAGGAAACATGTAGGTTAACTTTCTCGAATAATTATCATCATCGCAACAAAGTAATTGAACTTTTCGACAAACGCTGTTTTTCTTCGATTGTGGGGACGGAAAACGCACGAGAGAAAAAGAGAAAGAGAGAGCGAGCGATAAGAAAAGAGAATCGCCAGTGTCCAACGATGCGTATAGAGCTCATGAAGAAATGATTTCAATGCCGGCAACGCCAGAAGAGCTTGCTGATCGTCAAAAATAAAATACGAGGTTACGGAAGACAAAATACGTCGGTGAGCAGTAGATAAGCGGAGCTCGTTAAGGATATTGTTTCAAAACGAACGAACACTTAATATGCGCCTCCAGGTATATCGTTGGAATACTCCGAGGCTAATACAAATGCCCGATATACCTTCACTTGAATCGAATGCCTAGGCATCCCAAATTGATATGCACAATCCCATAAGTATGCAACGACTCTAGTTACGTTGATACCAACAATACTGCAATAATCATAACATTTTTATAACGTGACAATTAACCTTATAACCCAATTATAGTTTTATTAATTAAAAAAACAATATCATTATTGTTGCAACGAAGTAATTTGACGATTGTTCGTTAAAATTTGTCAACCTGCGTCTCAAAACGAGAACGAAATTTCGAACGACAGACGAACAATTGCGACGCCAAAAATGTCGCCACTCTACGAATGACACTGCGCATGCGCGATCGTTTCTCAGCTCTCAGATCCGCCTAGATCGTTATAAAACTGCGATAGACGTCATGAAATTTCTACTTTATTGTAAATTGAAATTATGCAACGGAAATGTATATTATTTTTTATGCACTTACGCGACGGTCGTGGCACTGAAATGAAAAAGTTGTGATGGTGGAAAGAAAAAATAATTTTGCGCACCCACACACACGCGCACACGTGCACACGCACCGCGATCACATATTGTATTTTTGTGTTTTTAGTGTAACAGGTAAAAGCGGCTTAAATCACCTGTGTGTACAGACTTCCTGTAAGCGACTGTCGATTGTAAGAGTCGACTCGAAGCTCCCAGGAAAAAGTCTACCGGTCAGGTTTGACTCCCCCACCTTGCTCGGTGGAGTCAAGTCTCCCCCTTAACGGACACCTGCGAGCGAGACCGTACGAGCCTTCCTTTCTCTCTCCTCTTCTCTCCTGACCCCTTCGCCACGAACTCGACTCTGGTGAACATACTTTTTTTTACCTGTTGCCAACCTGCGTGCGCAACGCTCTCCAGACAATTTCGTAGTTTCTTCGTGCCTCTCTCTTCTCTCTCTCTCTCTCTCTCTCTCTCTCTCTCTCTCTCTCTCTCCCTCCCTCCCTCTCTCTCGTTTTTCCTCTCTTTCGCTCTTTTCCTCGTTCTCTCCGCATTGGCACTTGCGATCGGTTCTTCGACGACCAAGACGATTCGCCGAAGACGACAGAGGAAGGAAATATGCGGCTGCGGTCTTCACAGACGATCGACCGCAATTTTTTTAAGGCGATAACCAGGTGACGTGAGAAAAAGAAGTTTTTAGGCCAGGCGATGTTGAAGACACGCGATTCGATTCGCCAGTACAATTCATTCTCCTCCCCCTTAAAGTTTTATCCTCAGTTCATTGTTGACTTCTAATTGCTTTCAATTGTAAAGTTCAATTGCTCAGGTTCTGGAGACGCAAACATTTCCTCGAATAAATACAGAGTAATTTGTAATATTCGAATAAATAATCGGTAGGGGAGACCTAGGAGGGTTGACACAATTTTCAGATTTCACCCCATATCTTGCAATCGCAACGAGAGATTCGGGTAAATATGAAGTTGTTTTGTAGCTTTTTTAATCGACTAATCGATTTTCGACTAGAAATGACTGCAGGAATTATGTAACCGGTAAAAAAAGCATTTAACTACAATAAGTCGTTTTGTTTCAACTCTCCTCGTATCGAGGTAAATTGAAACAGCTGTCGCGGTGAGTTGAAACGCGTGGGAATTGGTACAAAATATGGGTATAAATGATGTCAAAACACATTGTTATTAAAAAAAATTGTTAAAAATTAAAAAAAAAATCAAGCACGACATTAGTCTAAGTGGCACTTTGTGATTCAGTCTGACAAATTGTTATAAGTTCTAACTAAAACGAATATAAACTCACGAATCTCACGAAATTAATTAGTAAAATATAGCAAAATAAAAAATAATTCGAAGGAGAAACTTTATGGCAAGAAAGCAAATCAATCTCTATTCTGACAAACAATTGTGACATACACATGAAAGTTCTCCACCAGTGCAGGCTTCGTACGATCATGCTTTGCATTCCAGGCATTGCACCCACTTTTGATTTGGCCTGCTGTTTAAATACGATTCCATAGAACACACGCAAAAAAAACTCTTCCTCGTCCTCACTTTCCACGTTCTCTTTGTGCTTGATCTTTCGTCCCGTAGAGTAACCTCTTCAGCGGCAAACTCATATATTTCTCGGCTCGCCATGCCTCTATTCGTTTTCCTAATATATTTATTCGGCATCTGAAATAAAACAAATGTTAGCCTTGCAAAGCGCACCTTAAAATATAAACGTATGAAAACATTACTGCAACTGAGGTAAGTTGAAACACCCTGTTTCAGCCCTCCTAGATGTAAAAAATGCGATGCCACTTGATTCGGAACTCACTATTGATGAAGAGCATTGCACAACGACAAATTCAATACGACAAATCGAATGCTAAGTTAGTAAGCTTCCAAACAATGCATATCGCATACCAGCAAATATATAGACAAGGTAACTGAAGCTTAATGAAAAATACCACGAAAACTTACTTTTGCTAATTTTTTGGGCGCGGGTGTCGATGTGATGCAATTGAACTCGCAAAGAGTACTGGAGTGAACTGACAAGTGGCGCGGGTCGTAGCAATGAAAGAATGGCATTGCTGTCAGCTCGCTAACGATCACATCTACCGAGACATTAACACTGTTTCAACTCACCTCTGTGTCAACCCTCCTACGTCTCCCCTAATAAATATGCCTCGTTACATTTAAGGAGGTTGGAGCGTTAGCCACAATCCAAGGTTGAACTTAATTTAAAAAAAAACATGTTATTGTTTAGACTATACTAAGTCTTTACGATTTTTTTTAACTTTTTTCACCACCAAACACCAGAGATAGAAAATAGTTTGATGTATGTAATTTAACGCGCGGTTAGATGGGCAAGACTTTCACACTAAGGGTTATGGATTTTTTTTTGTTATTTAGCACCAAGATAAACCACTTCTACGGATTAACGCAAACTGCACCTTTGTAAACATTTAGAAAAAAAAATCCTCATCTTGCCCATCGTAAACCATGGGCCAATAATCTCGTGACGTAAATATGAATAGGCATAATTACAAATTACTCAAAATTTCATTGTGAACTGTATAAAACATTCGTTGTCGTAGTTTTTTAAAAATAATAATCATCGATAATGTTATACTTTTTCAAGTTGGTGGTAGCACAAAAGTTTTTCTACTTTACGTAATAAAAATATTTAAATGCATAATTTTGCCCTTTAATTATATATTCAAAAAAATTAATATATACAAAATAAATCCGTACCTCGTATACATTGTTTGGGGTTCATTGAAAAAAAAAATGAATAAACCGTCGTTTGACTAAACTGAATCGCTCCAACCTCCTTAAATGTAACCAAATCAACGAATATCAATTTCTTTAATTAACCCCTACTCGCCACTGTGGGGTTGAAAAAACCCCACCTACTTTTTTCGTATCTGAAAATGTGGTGATGTATTTTCTACAGAAGTATGGAAATGATGGGCATACCTGAGTTACTTTGTAGTTCGATTATTAATCTGGTTACAAAGTAATTCAATTACGAAGTAATACCATTAATTGCATTTCATTACATTGTAATTGAATTACTCAGTGCATATTATGTAATCTGTTATAATGTATTTAATTACAAAGTTATCTGATTAGAATGTATTCAAATACTTTGTAATCTAATTCCGTTATTATTTATTATTACAACCTCTGAAGTTGGTTCAAGAGTGGTGTGTGCGCGACTGTCAACTTTAGAGACTCATAACTTTTGTACCTGGTAGACACGCAAAGAGCGCACACTACTGTAACGTGCAATTACACGAATTACCACATGTAAGGTCTACTCGCAGTCGTGAATTGCAAGAACTGTAAGGCGAATTTTTATAACACGCACAATTACATTGATTGAATTAATGTGTAATCGATTGATTTGTATCAGATTAGCTTTCAATGAAATTACAAAGTAATTAATTACACTTGGTATTTGTGGTAACTAGTTACTTCAGTAATTTGTTACAAAGTAATTCAATTATCAATTACAGTAGTAATTGTAGTTGTTAATTGTCAATTCCATTACTTTTTGCCCATCTCTGAGTGTGGCCAGTAAGGGTTAATTTGGATTTTTCGGCTGAATAACCTACATGGTCATTTAAACTAAACTCCTTAGATGATCTGACAAAATTTCCAAGTAAAAATATTCAATAGTTTGTTGTTTAGAACAATTTTTGTCGCTGGGCTGTGAACCAACACCAGTGTGGCAAATACGTGATTCTCCAGAAGTGTGACAAGTAGTAAGGGTTAATATTCAATCTGTAAAACAAGTTATTTCTGTTAAGGGGTTACATACAGTTAACATTTTTGAAAAACCTATTTTTTACTTATTTTATTTTTGTAATGTACATATATTTAAGGGGCCAGTCCACCTTGAAAATTTCAAAAAATCGAAAGCAAGCAAGACTTGAAGAAATCGACGATGATGAGCAATCAGAAGGATTTTTGACCGTGCAGGAATTGCCGATTGAGTTTAGGTAAGAGTTTTTCATAGTATAAACTTCGAACGCGTTTTTCTCGAAACAACTTTTTCAAAATCTAGCTCCATCCTATCTCTAAAACTAATGAACCGATTCTCTTGAAATTCGAATCACGTATTGTAAACATGATTCGCAACAAAATGACCCTCGATGGTTTTAAAGTTTTTATTTTTACTCTTTTTTTGCGAAAAACTGCGAGAAAAACGCGTTTTTTTACTTTTTTCGTTTTTCATCTGCCATTTTTTTATTTTTTGATAAAACTTTATGTCCGAGGGTCATTTTGTAGCTGGTGTCATACTGAATCTAATGGACTTTGATTTTTTTGTTTCAGACCAGCCGTTGCCGAGTTGTGATGAAGCTACCTAGCCCATCTATTTTTGAGGCGTTACGTTAAACTATAGTTTTTGTACTTAAAAATTAATAAAAATGAATTAAATTTTTTTCAAATGTATTTCAAGACTTTATTCATCAAGCCCAACAACTTTTATATTCATATCTTTTATAAAATCCTTAAAAAAAAATCGCGAAAATAGCCTTTTTCGGGGCTCCAAAGTGGACTGGCCCCTTAAGTGAAAACACAGAAAATTTATTGTCAATCCGGCGAATATTCTCGAAGTTACACGCACATTTGTAAAGACGTGTCAGAGCGTTCAAAAGTGTTTTTGAAACTTTTAACGCGTTTTTCTCAAAACTGTGTTTTTAAGGTCAGCGAGCACAATTTCTCGGAAACGGCTGAACCGATAAGTCTCAATGTTTAACACAATCTTTTCAAGTCTATTTTTTAGTAATTAGTCGAAGGTTTTCCTCACCGATAAATATTTTCCATTTAATAAACAATTTAAGGCCTACATTTTTGTCAAAAATCGATTTTTCTTTAGAAACCACCATTTTGTCAAAAATTATTATTTTGCTTATTCCTTCGATCAATTACAAGATAATCCATTATGTTAACGAAATATTTTTGGTTTTTTCATTTTAGATGATCCAGTCCAGAGATATCGTGCTCACCGCGAGACGCATTTTTTTAGAGATTCTCCCGGAGATCAGCTATAGCAGCTTTCAAAATAGTTATTTTTGCATAAAAAAAATGTTAAAATACTTACCATAATAATATGTGTACAAATTTTTACGTTAATAGATTTAAAGGTCTTCTCAAGAAAAATTCTTGAAAAATTGATCTTTTTGGGCCTCCTGACTGTATATAACCCCTTAAAATAATAAATATATGGATTAAAAACCAAGTGCTTTGTGTATCCAACTATTTACTCAATTCAACGAATTTCTGTTTAGATTTTGACTCATTCGATGTTTTATTTAAAAATTGGCACCTAAGTGCGAGGGCCTGTCTCGGATGGCTGCAAAACAGGGACATCGCAGCAATCGAAGCGAAAAAATCGAACAGGAGGCTGAACAATAATGGATGTAGTGGCGAAGATGAAATAAACGTAAGAAAAATTATCGATCGTCTCAATTCTTCAATGACGATATACATATATTTTTATTTATTGCGTATTAAAGGTTCATACAAAGATATAACAATGATCTTCACATAATGCGGCGCTACGGGTGCTCACGTTAATTAATTCATTATTATTATTATATTTTTTTTATTGCGGATTATTGTTTCGTGAAATCGATTAAAAACGAATTATTACTTCGTGGTCGGGATATGTCGCAAAGTTTTTTTTTCTTCTTTTCACCTTTATTTTTATCAATTTTTAAATTATTCCTCGTTCTCCGAGCTCCCGGATGCCGATTACTCAGTTTCTCGTTTTCTTTGTCGCATGTTCTCTCAGCATCATCTCTTATACGTATCATATACAAATGTTTTTTTTTTCTTCACAGTTTCAGTTTTTCTCCAACCGAAATCACCCTCTCGCTCCCTCCATCTCTCTCTATCTCTAAAAATCTTCGAATTTATCGCAAGTCCCTGGCAATTTTCGTCAACGACTTCGAATGGAGAATTCAGGCTTTTTCGCCAACTTTTTTTTTCCCCCCCACCACCTCGTTAAAAATCTTATTTTCCGACATGTGCTTTTGTGTTTATGTGGTGTGTAAACGAGATTTGAGGCGCCGGCGATACAATCTCGACGAGAGTCATTAAAGTGAAAATGAAATTGTTTGAATCTCGAAAAATCATTTGTCATACATAAATACCTATATACACATAAAAAAAATACGATGTCGGTAATTGTTGTCTCGTGTGTGTGTGTGTAAAATTTGTATGCGAGGACCAAACTGTCGATGATTTTATCGCAGCGAAGAAAATAATACAAGTGACAAATTCATGCATACATTGTCTTCTAACTGCTACGGACACACTGTAAATCTTCTTTTTTTTTTGTTGCCTCGCTTTGTTAAACTTTTTGGTAAAATTGTTTGCAACATCTTATTATTATTATTATCGTCAGTATTATTATTAATATTGTTCTTAATATTATCGTTATAATCGTCGTAGTGAATACTAATATTATCATCGTATATGCACTTGAAAAAAAATCATGAATAATTATAGTACAGATTGTTGCGATAATTGCGGGGGTACTTCCCGCAATAATCGGCGGAGAAACGTGAACTAAATCGCTCATTTTGCGGGTTGAAAGGAAACGGACGAAGGGGAAGTTAAATAAATTCGATACATTTATAGCTAATATGGAACGTTGTGTTTGTGCGTTCATTTACAATCCTTGCATGTGCTGACGATTGCCTGCCACGGTTGCCATTTTGTATCGGCGAAATCGCGGTTTTGTCTTTGATTAAAACGTTTTCTTTGTTTTAATATAATTAATGTTAAATTATTATAGACACCCTGTATTAAGTTCCGTTCATATTATTTATTCTATTCATCGTCGTGAAGTATGATTATTCAACGATAATGCATATTACATAGATAGCCTAAGAAGCACGCACGGAGGGAGATTAGTTCTAGGTTTACCAACGTCTGTAACTTTTTTTCAAAATTCCAAGCCTTCGAAACGTGATTCGGACACACGTTGGGAATTTCGTCTTCTTCGTTTCCCTTCTCTCTCTCGCTCTCTCTCTCTCTCTCTCTCTCTCTCTCTCTCTCTCTCTCTCTCTCTCTCTCTCTCTCTCTCTCTTGCTCATTTTTTCGTCTTTCTTTTATTTTAATACTGATTGCAATTCTATATTTAGAGAATCAATTTTTTTTTCTCCACCATTTTCGCGATTAAAAAACTCAAGGGCGAGTACAGCTCGCTCTCGAGGTTCTAACCTGCTTTCAGTCTCTAAACAAACGCGAAGCTCTGCCACCGAAATTTTCATTTATCACAAAGCATGAATTTTGGACGAGTCTGTTATGGGTAACTTGCGGCGTTACGTTGTGACGCCCATTAAGACGTAAAATGTTCTCAATTGTGAGGTCCAGCCCTCCAGGATCGAACGAGAGTATTGGACTTTTTCACGATAGAGTACAACAAAAAACATCGGCAATATTGCCATTTGTCGAAATTTGATGACGTTAAAGTTTGCATCGTCGAAATGCAACGGAACTTTCTCGATAATTCTTCTTGATTACTGAATTTTATTTGCCCGATTTAGCCTGTGAAAAAAGCTCAAATATTTTTACGTATTCTTATCGGAAATTTACGAACTCAACTTGCAAACGAAAGCTTCGGGTGATGATGAAAATAAAAAAGTGAACAAAAAATATCGTTGCATTCTGGCAATGCAAGCTTCGACGTCGTACAATTTGGGAGTTTCACTTTCCAGGTGTGTCAGTGGTAGAATGAAAAAAAATAATTATCGATCATCGAAATGTCGTTAGCGGAATTTATCGAAATAAAAAAATATGAATTTCGCCCCATCGAATTCGAAACATTCCGTATCAATGATATTGATACAGATTTGAAAAATGTTCGACGTATATTTGTATCGTAAAAATAAATGCAATACCCGAAAATTCGAACAAATTCTCACTCGTGAAACAAATTTGTTTTATAAATGGCAAAAGATTTTGTTTTTTTCGTTCTTCCACTGATCTCGACCGCGATACAGTCTTGTGTCAATTCCCAAAAGTACAAAAGTCAAACACACCGACGGTGCTAGGATCTTTAAATTCAACTACGGGGCGAGGTCGCCATAAAAGAGTCAATGCCCGTGGTGCTACGAAGTGTCGTCATTACACATATTTCGTTTGTTTCTTCATTCTCGTGCACTTCGACGATGTTCGTGTGACAGGCGAACAGGTGAAAATTGTGACACGACAATTTGCGTGGCGAGAAAGCCTCGCAGAATAATCCGAAGCTTCGTCAGCTCGGAGGCTAAAATATTATTGCGTTTTATTGTTTATACATGACGGTATAAGTACCGGTGCGTGAATTTGGCAAAAAGTTCATACATACATCAAAACACTTCGAACACCAATTGGCGTTGCCTTTTTTTTTCCTTCCCCTCGTCATCTTTATACTGGCCGGCGCTATTGAACGTAAGCGAAATTTTATTTTACTTTTTGTTTTTGTGGTATTTTTTGTTTTTTTTTGTTCGTCCGGGCTCATCGCCTGCGGAACGAACGCGTACTACTACATTATCACACGTCTTTTGCTTTATTTCTTCACGCTTCGCACGTTCGTGACCGATATAATATTAATGACGTCAAGCGCAGATACGTCCGTGAGGCTCGTAAAGACAAAAATCAATTAACGATTTTTTTTTTTTTTTCTCGTACAAATGCAGAGGTGAGATATTCTCCTAACTTCAAAAGAGCATTCTTTGGTTGTTGTTTCTTTGTAATCTTAATTTGTCGTCAATGATTTTGGCATTGAAAAGCAACATTCGTGACCGCGAACTCGTTACTTTTCACGCCAAAATGCAAATCAACTTTTCGCCGTATTCGGTGAAGAAATTCGGATGAAAAATACGTATGGGCAAAAAAGTTAGACCTTCGGTTATTATCGTGGATGGTTTATCGTTACGGGCAAAGGAATTCATGTTTGTTCAATCCTCAGCAGAGATGGATACGTTGAGGATTTTTTTTAATCGTCGCCCCATTTTCGTCAGCTATTGTTCTATCGATGATTGTGTGCTTTCTTCATTTTTTTTTTATCAAGGACAGCAGACGTTTTTTCACTCGATATTAAAGGGAAATCGTAAAAATCGGTGATTGAAATGATTTGAAAAATATTGTCGAAGAACAAAAGTACGATGTTTCAACATAGTTTCACATGCACTTCTCTGGGAAATTATTAGTATACGAGCTTTTGCGAAAGCGAAAGATCGATTACAGAAAATGCTTTTTTTTTAGTATCGAGAGGTGTACACTTGTACCGCCTCTGAGATCACTTTCTGTTTGATAGCGTCCAAGACATGAGTACATTTTTCCATACACAAATTCAAAATGAAAACCCAAATGGATATGCAACGATGGGTTTTCTTTTTTAAAAAAATGTAATTACTGGTGGTATGGATGGCTTCAGAAAAATAATCAGGGCCGAATACACAAAAAGTTGTCCATGAACTTGTATCTTTTTTTCAGTTGTTTGGTTTTTTAAAAATAAATCTTGCTCTTGGACCTTTATTTCTCATCGAGGATTTATTTTTCGGGTATTTTCGTACTTTTTCAAAATTGATACTGACTCCGTTCTTAGTTGAATTTTGTTGTTGTTGGTAATTCTTTGGATCAGTGACTTTTACGAAAAATTAGCCTAAAATTATGTTTTTTCTATTTTCTCAGTTATTGGGTTATAAATGATGATATTCTGTCGGGGGAAGCTGAAATCCCCCCCCCCCCCCCCCCCCCATAAAAAGTTATGGGATTTTGATGTTCGTGGAAACACGCGATAAAATAGGGCATTTTTGAACATTTAAACCCAAACAAACTCAAACGAAACCCAATAAATTATATTTTATCGGAGAAATCGTATATCATTTTTCGGAAAAGTCACTTATCTTAAGAATTACCTTTCTTTTGGCAAATTAAGAGGAAGCTTAGAAAACTACGTACAAGTTGAAGATTTAATTTCGAAAATATGTTTTTTAAAGTTTCACAGATCGGCTAATGACGATGAAATGTGCCTGTATTTTGCGAACCGTTATTACAGTTGTAATCTATTCATGCCAAATTTGTTGTACGTCAAACACTGTAGGAATTAACGAAACTTCTAAATGGCAAGAAGTATACGGTAGTAAATATTGATGCAAGATGATGTTCGTGGCTCACTAGCGAAAAGTTTTGAAAAACAATATTTTCCAACTGAACGCCGATTTAACAGTGATGCAACGTTAAAATAATTTTTAGCCGTTCGAGTCACTTGAAAATACCGAACATGAAAAACAAGACCTGCAGTATAAAAAAAAATCGTCAAAAATATTAAGATGACGAATAAAAAAACCCATTTTCTTCATTGAAATTATTATTTTCCGAAGCGTAAAGTTTATGAATCCAAGTCATGTTTTCTCTCAAACTCGTTCCAATAAAAAATCGCATTTCCGCATATCCGAGAATATTCAAAACTGGTTGAACTCCGCCATAGCAAAGAACAATTAAAATAAATATTCCGATAATTCTTTTTAAATAATTTCATTTCAAGACCGAGCTTAAAACATTCCCCGTGTAATATTTTCACAAAAATGCCAAATATTCAAAACCAGTTGAACTCCACCACCGCAAAGAACAATTAAAACGAATATTCCGATAATTTTTTTTTATTATTTTTTTTTAAATGAGCCCAAAAAATTCCGTGTTCAATATTTTCACAAAAAAGCCACAAAATATTTTACCGCACCTCATAACAGATTTGAAACGCCTCTGTGCTATAAAAGCCATTTGCCCGATCGATTCGAATTCAATTGTGCGACAAGTTTGTAAATACTTTCACCTCGGCGAACTGAGCTACAAAAGTCTCCGTCAAAAACATGTTTCGTCACTTTAAAATTCTTCGTAGCGTTTTTTTTTTTAAATACTCATAAACTTACGCATCCTGAATAACACAATTATCTCATATTCGCAATTTTCGCGTGACTCGTTCCCCTTAATTGCCATTTCGCATCTCCCTCGATAGTCTTCAGCTGACAATAATTTCGTCTCCAAATCGCTTTTGAGTTTCACCAACGTCTGTCGTCCTTTGGACTCGCGTAGTTCCAGCCTGACACGACACCAAACAGTTTTCATTTTCCGGTGCCGAGTGGAAAAACCAACGAAAAAAAAGCGTCACGGGCCGTTGCCCGATGTCCGGGGTTGAAATGAAACACAAACTCTAAAGTTTCTCTAGTTCTCTCAATCTTTATTTCTCATTGTGATCGTTTTTTTTGTTGTTTATCGTGTTTGTTGCAGCTTATTTTCATTGTTTGACAGACGTTGGAAAAATCGCACATCTACGAGTATCGCGTTGAACAAAAAAAAAAGTAACAAAAAATGAAGAAAACAACAGAAAAAAAAGTAGAAAAAAAATGTCTCTAATTCGTTTGCTCTCAGTCGTTCACAGACCTCTGCGTTTATCGCTTTAATTCGGTACTATGATTAATACAAAATATACTCTATCCTTTATCTCATAAGTGATCGTGACAATAATTATTAAACATTTCGTATTTATTTATTATACGTAGCATTAATTGGGATAATAGTCGTAATCGCAATACCGGCTCCTTTCTCGTTTCCCTCCCGCTCTAAAATTTCATTTTTTCACCTTTCTCTGTTTATTTTTATTTTTTATTTTTATTTTTTTATTTTTTTTTCATTCACGTATCCGACAATTACGAGCGATTTTGCTCTCGACCCGACTAGTCGAGTGATCAAGTTTGAACGACCGCATTCAAAGTTGATCAACGATTCGTCGTGACGATAGCGCAACGTCGCTAATTACTCGAGGGGCGGTTGGCCTAAATAGACATATTTACACGAAAGGCCAAAATTTGTGTTCGTCAACAAGACACCAGATTGGTTTTCCTTGATTTTTGCTTTGCTCAATGCACCGGAGAGGTTTTTTAAATTTAACTTTGCGAAGATTTACGAAACGACGAGAAAAGAGCCCGTTGCGAGCAAGACTCACACGTGATTAAAAGAAAAAATGTATTCTTCATACTCATTCGTGAAATTGGTTTTTTTTCTCGCATTATTCCCTAATGTTCAGTTCTAGGAAAAGCACTACGCCTTAATACTTATTATAATGTGTTAGCCATTTTTTTTTTAATATCTTTCCTTTATCAATGGAATTAAACAAGGGTGTCCGTTGTTCATCGTGTTCTCTTTTTTCTTCAACGTTTTGCGAATCACACGAATCCTCTTTTTTTTTATCTTTCGTTATGCATCATTCATATATGGAGACTCGTACGAGTCTCGATCTGCGTATTTCGTCGACAAGAATTAAATAAATAATCGTTGAAAAAATATATTATTGAGAAAGTATAGGTACAGATAGAATTAGTGGTATCTTTTTTCCCTTTCCCTCTCTCGCCCATTCGTCCTTCCCCGAACTCTCGAGGAGTCAATAATACATCGCGCGAAACGTGGGCTTTTTTTGCCCCTCTCATTCCAATTCTGGACGTACCAACGTATTCGTTCGCGCATTTACTCAATCGACGTACAGGCACTCGCTATTACATTTTTTGTCCTGTCTCTCTCTCTCTCTCTCTCTCTCTCTCTCTCTCTCTCTCTCTCTCTCTCTCTCTCTCTCTCTCTCTCTCTCGCTCTGCCTCTTTCTCTTTCTCGCTCACTCACTCTCGCTACTTCTCATTCTCCTCGTGCAAGAATGCAGGCATTCTGCTGTTTGTTTTATGTTATTAATACTCCACGGATGCCATTGCCAGAAATTAAAGCCAAACTCACTTTGTTTCGTCTTTTCTTTCCCCCCTCATTGTCAGTGTCACGTCTAAACGTCCAATGGATCGATTCCGTCGATCTTCTTGTTGCTCGTGAAATTTTACAAAATTTATCATTCTCCTTTCGAATATTCTATCTAAATACAGTAGCATAGAAAAATTGCTCCTTGCTCGTTTATTCATTTTTTTGTCTTTCCAAAGTTCCGAAAGTCATATAACATGCAAACATTCCTTGTCGCGTTGGAAACTCGAAATGAAAATGGATTTTCCCATCGAACGTCGGAACACGTGAGATTCCCCAAGACGGACTCTTATTCGATAATTCTCTCCTGCGGATAACGTTAATTAGTAACAAATTAATCGTTAGCCCAAAATATTCGTAATCACATGTGCATGTACATATATATATATATATATATATATATATATATATATATATATATATATATACACACACACACACACACGTACACATGTTCATACATACATACACATACATATATATATGAGATCATGACTTGTCGACGATGCCACAATTCGCGCCGCGGAGTCTCCAAATTGTTTAATAAAAAAAAGAGAACGTAAAAAAAAAAACTTTCTCACACGATAATTGAAAGAAAAGAATAACGCGTGGCTCTTTCGGCGGTTGCTTCTCCGCCTTTCGGACATCCTTACAACCTAATCGTATTTTATCGTTATTATAATTACTCTTATTGTTATTATTGTTAATATTATCATTATTATTTTCTCACCAATTTAATAGAATATTCTCTTGTTCATTTCGTGGCCCGTGAAAAATTCTCATTTCTCGTCGTCTGATTGCTTCGATATAATGTACATTGGTGCTCGGTGCCATCTCGATCGAACGAGAAAAACGCAAAAATACACATGAGTTGAACGAATGAAAAATAAGAAGGAATACGAACAAAAAATCGTGTCTCGTCGAGCGGTTTTCATAACTTTACATTGTGACGAGGGGGGAAAAAAAAAACAACAAACTCAGCGAGACAGGATCGTCGACGATGGCTCGAGAACGGTGAGGGGTATTTGCGCATTTGTTCAGTTCCGGTGAATTCTTACGCAAGTGTACATAGGCTCCTGCACGGATTCAACTCAGCCAATCAATTTGGTGAGAAAGTTCAATAATCTCACCAAATTTCGATTCGGAGACTTTGGTTTACTGAGAAAACATACTGAAACTCCGAGAACGATGTAATTTTGCACAATCTTCAGTTCAGAATATGAAAAATCACTGTCGTCGAATTTCCATAAGTGAATATCCATAAGTCGAATATCCATAAGTTGAATATCCATAAGTACGAATATCCATAAGTACGAATATCTATAAGTACGAATATCCATAAGTACGAATATCTATAAGTACGAATATCCATAAGTACGAATATCCGTGAGTCGAATATCCATGAATCGAATATCCACAGGTCGAATATCCATAAGTACGAATATCCATAGTGAGTATAGAGTAGAAATGAGTGCCAGAAATGGCGGGAGGTAGAGATAAGTGAGTTTGTTTGGGTTCCCTCTGTACTCACTTTTCCTCAACCTCCCGCCTTTTCTGGTACTCATTTCTACTCTATACTCACTTGTGGATATTCGTACTTATGGATATTCGTACTTATGGATATTCGTACTTATGGATATTCGTACTTATGGATATTCGTACTTATAGATATTAGTACTTATGGATATTCACTTATAGATACTCGTACTTATGGATATTCGGTTGTGAAAATTCGACTTATGGATATTCTATCCCAATCATGAAGAATAATTCGTTGGGGAAACAAAGAAAGGACCTGGCCATTAAAGATACGTTATTAGGAATTATTCTTCACGATAGAATAAATCGAAACTCCGTAGGAAATGACAGGAGTTCGTAGGCTTTTTTTACTCTCATTCAAAGACGTACATTATGTGTGCCTAGAAGTGAATTATCTTTGACCGAAGAAAAAACGCCCTTGACGTATCGAACGAAACATTGTGGAAGAGTATAAACTTTGTATTATTTTCGTTTTATTGTGAAAAAATTGTTTCTGATGGGGAAAAAATATGTGACTGAATTGAAGAGTCATACGCCTACACACTTGTGTATGAATAATGGAATTCGCCCTCAGAAAGGAAAACTATACGGCTTTGGTTCGGCTGGTTTATATATATATATATATATATATATATATATATATATATATATATATATATATATATATATATATTGTAAATTCCAATAGTTTCACGCAATTTCACGTTTTTCTTTTCATTTGCCGTAAAACTTTGTGGCACATCCCGAAAAGAAAAAAAAAACTTAAATAAAACAAACTGCTGTGATGCTGCAAGCTTGCTACGCGGAACGGACAAATGAAACAACTGGAATTTGATTATCCGATTATCAGAAAGGAGCAACGCGAATAAAGTCAAAAGAAAAAAGTATTGTGTTGTTAATGCCTTTGATAGAACGCATGTAGTTGACTGGATTCACGCTAGACGCGAAAGCAGAGCGAATTGCCCGAGGGATTCTCGAGTTTCACATATTCATTTTTCTTTACACATACGCTTATATTTATATGTATTTGCAACTGAAAGTTTTCATAATTTCCAATGAACAAAGCGGAGATCAACATTTCGCTGACTGAAACGGCGCTAGAAATTTCGATACCGGAAAGGCAATGTAGTCGGAAGTGGATGAAATTTCACTTTACTACCCAAATGATTAATTTTTTTTTCAATCGACTGAAGACTTTCGATGTGAACGTTAAAATTAATCGCGTGAAGAATTTTTGTGAATTTCATAATAAAAATTGTCTTTGCGAGAGATTTTTGAAAATGTTCACTCGGAAACATTTGTTATCTTCCGGTTTTAACTGAATGATCTTTCATGATGTGCAGGAATTGAGCTTACGCAACGCATTACTTGATTTGAATGACATTTTTTTTCTTTCTAATATTTAGAATTCTGAAAACTTTCAAATAGACAAATTAATTTATATATATACATTGATCACGCTATTTGGGCCATTGGTCATTCTCACTACTACATTTGAACGCAATATTTGTTTCTCTCTCTCTCTCTCTCTCTGCTTTTTTTATCGCCGCAATTGCTCGCTCTTCACACAATTCTCAAATTTTTTCAGTCAAACGAGCTCGAGCGTCTCCTAACGAGGGCGTAGAAAACGCCGAGAATTATATATGCACAGACGACACGTAGAAAATGGAAAAGACACATTATTTGTTTTCATCTATATTATAAATTGTTTCTTCTTGTTCTTCCTCCTATCGCAATATTCCTCTCACGACGAGGGTCGTTGCTTTCGTATCAAGTAAATTGGATTTCTGTTGGATTTTTTTTTCTTGAGAACGCAAAAGTCTCCAATATCGACAAAAAAAAATGTAGCACAATTATTGTTTTCCCGAATAAAAGTATGGTCGATCGAAGATATACGAATTTGTTTTTTCTTCTTCAAAATTTGATTCCAATCGATGCGTCCCACAAAAAGGTGTTAGCGGCCATCTTGTCGTTGTGTTTTTTTCATACCGACGTTTTACAAAGCTGCTTTTTTTTTCATAACTTCGGTGATGGTCTGTTTCTTTCAATCGAAACTTCGATGCCATTTTTTGTCTTGCATGTACATTGATGCCCACTTTCATTTTATGAATTTTCGACGCCATTTTACCTGCCAAATCTTTCGCGGTGACGCCATTTTAGTTGTTGCGAATTTCTGACAAAACTTTGCTTCGTCTCGAAGCTATTTTGTTGTATTTCTCTCGATCGTCGCGGCCATTGGATTTCGCCAGGCTGCCACGAATTCTCAAAATTTATCGTTATTATCATTCGCGAGTTACACGAGTAGAAAATAAAATCACCCCCCCCCCCCCTCTTCTCACTTGCTCGCTCGTTGTTTAAGACACGAGTGGACACGAACTTTTCCGGATTTTCTTGCCAAACAGTAATGAAGCTCCCTATCGTAAAATCCATCGTAGCCTGCTCTTCGGCTCATTTATTCGTCTCGTGATAACGAAGAGTTCTTCGTCGGCCTACTTTTTGTTCTCACGTCTTGCCATCTTGATTCACGTCGCCATTTTCTCACCGATCGTAGCACGATTGACGCACGATTACGCAAGATGTTTTCCCCGTTCGTTTTTGTTGTTCTTCTTCTTTCGAATAATATGGTGAGAATGGCGGCACTACGAGTCCCAATGCTCGTAGGTGCCTCGAAAAAGGGTCCAGCAGCCCGATGGTGCGGATCTAACGCCATTTTGTCTAACCTCGCCGCTCGCGTAGTTCACAACTTGGTCGTCCACGTCGTCCTCGTCGTTTATTTCCAGATTGTTGTTCTCGACTATGCGAATGTCGTCTGCACTGAGGGACGTTGCGTTAGCGATATCGTTGACACCAGCGGACCGCTGAGACCCCTATACTCACATGCCCGACGAGCTTTTTGGGCTTTTCGGGCTGAGGCTGCTACGGTTGCTGGACGACGGGGGCGAGGGCGAAGCGCCACCGTCTTCCGGTCTCTGGTGCGGTGTAACGCCGCTTTTAACGTAGTGCGTCAATTTCGTTGGCAACGAGCCCGAATTCAACTGATGAAACTCGATCATTTGTAGAAGATCGTAAAACTTGGTGACACCTCTGTCAAGCGTGAACAGCCAGCAATCTCCCCGCTCGTCGAACATCTGCAAATCCAAAATAAATCAATGTTAAGCTATTTCGTTTCGCACGTACCACGGGCGATGTCAACTTTTACGGGAATACTTTTTTTTAAGGCCTTAGGCCACAGTGACGGGTACGAAGTCATGTGCGAATTTAACAATTTTTCTTCGTATGCGAATGTGATTCACTCATAAAATTAATTACACATCTTTTTAGTATAAATATCAAGCTGTTAGAATTTTTTTTTCCGATGTACAACATGGCTGACTACTCGAAACTTCTCGAAACAACTTTTTTCCAATTGGCGTGACAAAAAACTTCAATAATTTTCACTCGATTTACTTCAAATTCAAAAGTTATGTTCCTAATTATATTTCGCAGAGAAGTACGTACGGAATTTTTGATTAATCGAAAACTTGTCATTTTATGAGCAGTTTATGAGCAGTTATATCGAAATTTTTCACGGAAATATCATTTTTTAAGATCAAATACCTATAACCTTTGATTAAAACAATATTTTTCAAATTCCGTACGTACTTCTCTAGGTATTTTAATGTAGATTTACGAGAATTTTTGTTTTTTGTTCTAGGTAAAAAATTGTGGAAGCTAAATGTCACGCCGCGGAACGCCTAAAAAAATTAACAAAAGAAAATATTAGTAGTCAGACATTTTGTACATCGAAAAAAAGATATATTTTTTCTAACAGCTTGATACTCACACTAAATAGATGTGTAATTAATTTTATGAGTGAATCACTTTTTCATACGAAAATTTTTGTTAAATTCGCACATGATTTTATATCCCTTACTGTGGCCTAAGGCTTTAAGGCAGTCAACCCATTTGAAAGGTCCAAAAAATCGATTTTATTTTTGCATAAATTGCAGAAAATGTGGGCGCGTTATATGGACTAATGGAGCAGACTAATGGTGAATCAATATTTTCTTTGTGTAAATCGCACTTTATTTATTAAACGCGTTTTTCTCCAAACAATTTTTTTAATGGATAACACCACTCTAGGATTTCGGAAAAAAAATTGTTTGGCTTGAAAAATACTTTGGGATCATAAAAACAATATGCAATTGGTCGTGTAGCGTTTTTTTTTTTAATTAAGTTCTATTATTGAGTTTGCCGCAGCGCCTCGGACTTCTTTCAGGTGCCTCGTACAACTTTAATCGCCTTTTTCTCGAAACCACTTTTTTCAAACTGGGAGAACGGATTACTCGAACACCTTTTCATAGATCGATTCGAAATTTTGATAGTAGCTTCACAATTATATTCTCTATGGGAGTACGTAGCCGTTTTTTTTTTTTTTTAATTAAATGTAAACTTTTTTTTATAAACAATTTACTGCTTATTTTTTTGGCAAGAAGTCGATTTATTTCTTTCAAAGTGCGCCATTTTTTCAAAATGTGATAAAAAAATCCCTACGTAGTTCCATAGCTAATGATATATAGATTAGCATTGTTTGGTTTCTGTTCCAGGTCCTATACTTTACGAGAAAACCGTCCTCCCGTGAAGCGATTTTAAAAAAACACGTTTTTCAAGATGGGCTCTGTCGCCGTCATGTTGTATGAAAATTATAATCAAGTTTTTTTATACTTTAATATGTGTTAAATAAACCCTCTTAAAAGAAATCATATTCCTTTTTTCATAGAACCAAAATAAATTGTCAAAGTTAGGCCTTATCTTCTGCCGCTAGAGTGCTGTTATCCCTTAATTGGCTTCCATGATATCTCAAAAACTATTGAACGGATTTCGCTCAAATTTTTATGGTATGGTAGGCACATCTATGGTTCTCATTCGAACAAAAATATTTCCGATATCTGCCATAGTTTTTTTGAGCCGAAAAAGTCGAGAAAATGACCAAACTTGGAACTTAACTTTTAAAACCGTGCCAAAAATTCAATTTTCGATATTGTTACTTTACTCTCTTTCCGGCGTTAGCCTCAAGTCTACATATTAAAATGCCGTTTGATTTGTTGATTTCATATGAGCAAAACAATCGATCCATCTCGTTATTTTTGTTTGATAAAATTCTGATGGACTGTAAAAATGTTAATAAATGTGCGGTGACAATTCAAAGATAGTGTCTTTCAATGGTTCATAAAAAGAAACGAAAAAAAAAATAGCTGTCACATGGGATGAGCGCGTCAATGTCATACCCAATTTTGTTCACGCTAGGTCTGAGCTAAATAATGTCTGTCTCTGCCATGTTAACGGGCTATACGAGTGTGACACTTTCAAAAAATCGATTTTTTTTTGTCTTTTTCGACAGTTTATACTTTCAAGAATATCCTGTAAAAAATTCAAAGTCGTATCTCTATCATTTTATCTTGCAAAAATCGATAGTTAAATATTTAAACGTGTTTTTCTCGAAATGAGATTTTTCAAATTTGCTGACATTGTAACTCAAAGAGCAATTATCCGATTGACTTTAAATTTGAACTGAGTACTCATGAATATATTTACTCTATAATGACGTAGGATATTTTTGATTGGATGGAAATTGATGATTTGGCATGGAAAAAAACGACCATTTTTAGGCAAGAAAACAGATTTTTTTTCATAACTACGCCATTTTGTTAGATTTTGATATTTTCCGAAAATCCTCCGTCATTGTACAGGAAATACCTTCCAGTTTAACGACATTCTTTCCTTTTTCGGTTTCAGCAATTCAATCGTCCGGAATCATGTCAGCAGTGGAAGAACTTTTTTTTTTGGGGCCTTCGAAGGCAGCGCATAAGTCGCTTGGATCTCAATATTTTTCTATGAAAAAATTATTTAATATAGGTCAAGTATAGCCAAATATATTCTTAATTTTCCAAAACAATTAATCGAGTACTTTTCTTCAAAAAAATTCCCGAAAACCACCCAAATTTTGACACTGGTATAGCCCCTTAAAGGGGCCAGATATAAAGTACGTACGACCAATCGACATTAGTCGAATAGTCGGAAAGAATTTGCCCTGAATCTTTTTGGACCACGAGAAAGTAACATTTATTACCGCAAGTTATACTGCAAAAGCTTCCTTTAATTGAAAATATTTCATTACAGTCTTAATTTTATGATCATTTTACGATGAGCCACCTTGCGTCGGACCGGAAGCCGTGCGATATTCGTAGACCTTTTTCCATTGCGAAAAACCTGCACGGAACTGAATTCAAATTGAAACTTTTATACGTTACTTCATCATTTTCTCTGCAATCATCGTAAACTTCTCCATGAGCCAGTGGATTATTTAATGCTTGTTATCCCGCAGCGGAAACGCGAGGAAAAACAAAACGTGGCTCATTCGTTTAGGGGCAAGGCTACTCCATACATGATAATTTTATGACATGGGTTAATTATAACGCGAGACGAGGAAGTTGGGAGCCGAATGAAGGAACGGATGGCACTGCATGTATTTCGACTCGGCCTTGATCCACAATCTCTCGATTTTGTCGACCCGAGGCATTCGGCCAAAAACTTTCGGTCGCAATTCGCTTTAACGATGTGGAGTGTGTTAAACGGAGAGAGAGCGGAAATGTTTTTTTTTATGTACTCAGGAAAGTGATTCGAACTGTTCCGTAGAGGATTGAAAAGGAATCTTGCACATATATATATGAATATTTATACTCACGGCTTGTATTTGACAGTGGAAGACCTTATCGTTGTATTTGTACGTTAAAACGTATGACCCTGGATTGCTTTTACTTTCCCGAACGAGGAATACTCTGCAAGAAAAGAATACAGAATCGTCAGTTACTTATTGACAACGGCGAACTTCCTGAAATACGTATCTTTTCAAGTACATTTGAAATGTACAAAAAAAAGTTCAATATGAAACAATAAATGACTGCAGACTCATCAGCCTATTCCATGTGCATCTTGCCACTGCAGTCCCCAATCGGCGGGAAAGATGCAGCTCGTAATTCTTGACTGAACCAAATAAACCAATAAAATTTTCAATTGTCATATATTTTTCTTCTGGGTGAATTAAGAAAAAGCTGAAAAAATCGTGAAATTGTAACTTTTCTCAGGTTTGAAAAAAAAATTGTTAAAAAAACACTTTAACGTGCTATACAAATTATTTTAAAAGACTTTTTCAACTACTTTTTAAATTCACTTGGAAGGTATTTTCATACTGAAGGAAAATAAACTTTGGTTTGATTCAATAGGTCGTTTAGTTTTTTTTTACTATCACGCCCGCCAATTTGGAAAAATTGTGAAAACGGCAACTGGAGTAAACGCGCTTCAAAGTTTTCAATAGGAGCAAATATCAATATCAAATATCAATCGGATCTCTGCTTTTGGCCTTGTGTCTTCGAAAATATTTACAATTGGCCTCTGCAAATTTGTAAATATATTCTTGGATAGTGTATCGATTTAAGCAGTGAAAAAAAAAACGATTTGTCGTTCCTTTTAATTCAGGCTCTCTTAAGACGGCTACGGACGCAACGGAACGTTAGGCTGGATTAGCGAAGTGCGGGCAAGGAGTGACAGGAGATAGTTCAATTGGGAAGGGTAATACGTAAAAACCTGTAAGAGTAAAATGATAGTTTTGTTACCGTACACTGTAAAAAATTTCTGAATAAAAATTAATACACAAGTGTAGGAAGTTTTTATGCGGATACCGCGCTTATGAAATTTCAGATACGATTTTGAAAATCCAAAACAGGTTATTTTAAAAATGAAAGTGTAGCTCCGTAATATTAATATACTTGTGCGTTTGAAAAATAATGCACGTGTAAAGAAATAATCACATCCAAGTATATTGAAATCAAGAACCATTTGCTGACATCAAAATACGAGTGTATATTAAATTTAAGAACCATTTGCTAATATCACCATACGGGTGTGTATTAATTTCACGGAAACAAAGTATTACCTTTAATGTACACTGTAAAAAGCTTCTGTATAAAAATTAATACACAAGTGTATGTTTTTATGCGGACGCCGTTTGTTAAATTTCAGATAATATTTTGAAAATCCAAAGCAGGTTATTTTAAAAATAAAAGTGTAGCTCCGTAATATTAATATACTTGTGCGTTTGAAAAATAATGCACGTGTGAAAAAATGTTCACATCCATGTATATTAAAATCAAGAACCATTTGCTGATATCAATATACGAGTGTATATTAAATTCGTTCGTATATTACGTTCGTAAAATTCAATTCTTTTGTGCCTTAAATGTAGTCTACATTTGATATAATTTTCACATTGTTTCATGTGATCTTCATCAGCGTTTATGAATTTTTTTTTCCATTCCAGTTTCGCAATTTTAAATAAATTTGTTGTGATCATGCATTGTACGTATCGTAAAATTCAGTTTCACATATATTATATTTTTCAGGCTGCTGTAAATAAATTTCAAACTTGTTTTATATTTTCAATGCTCTGTTTTTTATAGTTGATTTATTATACATCTGTAGTAATTGTCAATTAAAGACACGGGTTAATGCAATACATTTTCCACAAATTTACAAACTTGTCTTTGAAATTCCATGTTGCATCTATTGAATTCTATATCCACGTTAGAATTTCATGTATCTGTTTTAAATTTACGGTACAAGTGTTTCAAATTTAATTCCATCTACTAAGTTCGTAAAATTCAATTCCTTTGTATCTTAAATGTACTGTAAATTTAATATAATTTTTTACAGTGTATTCAGGTCTGTACCGAAATATACGTCAATGTATCATTAGAACGTTGAATAAGTCTTGCCTGTTTTTTCAACAGATGGCGTTACCAGAACTGCGTGCGTGTAGTTTAACCCTTAACAATCATCGGGGGTTAAATTAACCTCCGTTGATGTCAACTCAGAAATTCATTATAAAAAAACGTTATTCTCTTTATTTTGACCACATAATGAATTATATCTATGACATGTAGCATACCGTTGGAAAGGGTATAAACTAGAGAACTTTTCGAAACAAAGCTAATTTCAAAATAGTCTTTAGTTTTTTTTGTTTATAATGAATTTAGAAGTTGACTTTTTCATACATTTACGCATTTTATAAGACTTTGGAAGCTCATGAGTAATTTTCTAGAAACCAGTTGTGATAATGATTCATTTATGATAAACATACGTTGCAGAGTACAACAAGAGTAATAACGTGCCATTACAACCACAAATAAAAAAGTTGTGACGATTTGAAGGCGAACTTTGTGGTAATTAAAAAGAAAACGAAACAAACATCGTATCTTAATTACCGTGACACTTAGGACATAGGGTCTAAGGGTGACAAAATTAGGAAACGACCCTCCCCCCCCCGCTAATCCCCGAAAAAATTGTCGGCCCATGTGCCAAACACACCCTGTATATATTTCTGCGTGGCAAGTCAAGTCCAGACGTGGTTCGGTGCAAATTAAAACGGTTGCGTCGTAAGCGAGATCGGTGAACGCAAAAAGATTGCAGGCCGCGAGAGATGCGACCACTGCCTACCCCGCTCGTAAACTTGATTGCTCGAAGCGCTCGGAGCTCTGAAATCTTTCGACCCTTTTTACTATCATTCTCTACCTTTCCAGTTTACGTGCGCGCGCGTGTACGTGCGTGTGTGGTCTATTTTCAGACACAATTTTCAAACGGTAAACCAGCAAGGATCTCGCGACTCCTTCTTAGTTCTCTCTGATAATATTACGTTTCCAACTAAAGTCCCGGAGACGGGAAAACGTGAGGCGAACAATCGGCGGTGGAGCAATACCAGAAGTAATATCTAAAATGTCAGCCGTAAAGTAGAGAGGAGAATTTTCCATTGCCGGAGTTCACTAGTAGAAAATATTGGTAGTTTCGCCACGGCGGACGGTTATATGGACTCTTAAGGGGGGAAATCCCTTTGGACGCCCGAAAATAAGTCATTTTTCATGAATTTTTTTAAAGGTTATAAAATAAACGCATCATTTTTAAATCTTAACATTATCGTATTACAACTTTAAGGGGAGGTACCTGAATAAACGGCGAGAAAAACAGGTAAATTGCGGGAATTTTTATCTCAAAAACTAATGTTTCGATTGGATTCGGGTTTTTTTTTATTCGAAAATATGTACATTGAGGTATGTTTAGAAATTTTTTTAAATAAATTCGTTTACTGGAAGCGATTCAAACGCGATTATCTCGAAACATAGTTTTCAAATTCGGTGCCAGATGTATCTCGAAAACGGCTTGTTCGATTTTGCCCAAATTTGGATACAATATTCTTCGATAGTTTTTCTCGTTCGCCACGTAGGGGTTTTTCATTTGATTGAACCATTGCTTTTTCATGCAATGCGTATGCAATCCAAAATCGTCGGAAATGCGACCGAAAAACGAATGTTAAATTAAAACGGTCGCGATTCCGTCAAAAATGAACATTTCAAAAACATCCTACGTGGCGAACGAGAAAAACTATCGAAGAATATTGTATCCAAATTTGGACAAAATCGGACAAGCCGTTTTCGAGATACATCTTTCGAGATAATCGCGTTTAAATCGCTTCTAGTCAAGGAATTTATTTTAAAAAAATCCTAAACATACCTTAATGTATTATACATATTTTCCAATAAAAAACCCCGGATCCAATCGAAACATTAGTTTTTGAGATAAAAATTCCCGAAGTTTCCCCTTAAATTGTTAATTTTTTTTTAACAGAACAAAATGGCGGCGTATTCCTTTAGGCGTCTTGTGAGAAAAGTGCTCATGTTAAGGCTCAACAATTTATTGATCGATCTGGATGAAATTTTGGGATGTTTCTCCCTATAACATTATTGGAAGGATATGCCTAAAGTTTTAACGTTATCGCGTAGATAAATTACTTTTTTTCTGGTAAAAATTGTGGAGAAAATGGTCAAAAATATGAAAATTTGATTACAAAGCCTACTTAAGGGTAGGTAAAAAAGATCGATTTTTCAAAGAGGTACTCATTCGAAAGTACTATCCTTTGAGTGTCTACCCTGAAAATTTCATAAGAAAATTCGCGGCAATGACGAAGTTATAGCGTTTTGAAACTGACCTGAGCAATGACTAACGGTTGGGGCGTAGGTACTCAAAACTTTAAACGCGTTTTACTCGAACCAGTGTTTTCAAAGTCGGTACCAGAAATATCTCCGCAACTACTGGACCGATTGGGACCAATTTTTGCACAGTCATGCTTCACACAATAATCTAGTATTTATCGAGCCGTTTTTTCGGTACCTGGCATAGTTTTTTTTTTTCATCATAAGTACTAAACAATTTTGAGGCGAAAAATCGCCTGTTTTATTCCAGTGACTGCCACGACCCGAGAAAATTACATTTTTAAATTCCGGCTCGATAAATACTAGTTCTATCTATCTACTTTGAGAAACAAATATATTTGTTTGTTAACAAATGGCAGAGGCACGTCTAGTACCGCAAACGCTGTGAACAAAAGCACGTCCCAGGAAAATGACTGTAACTTTTTGACCGTTTTGAAATTTTTTAACCAAATTTTCACACAATGCAGATAAGATGTCATACTTTAAAATGTATATCATGGTTGTTCGATAAAATTCAGTTTTATGCACAAAAAAAATTCTTCAACATAACCTTACTTTTAGCCGTCTCAGGTGTATGTAAGCCCGAAATTTTTTAACTTTAAACTTTTTTATATTTTTACAGGTATATCCTTCCAATAATTTTATAGTGAGGAACCTCCCAAAATTCGAGTCATCTCGATCAAGAACTTTTTGTGCTATAACATGCGCAGTTTTTCAAAAGACGCCTAAAATAATATCTTGTAACGCCGCGATTTTGTGTTCTTTGAAAAATAAACAAAAATGAACACTTGAAAGTTGTAATGAGATAGTGTCAAAATTTATAAATGGTGCGATTATTATGTCAGCTTTAAAAAAATTCACGGAAAAATGACTCATTTTCGGGCGCCTAGAGGGATTTCCCCCCTTAAAGCGCTGTACCGTACTTTTATTTTCAAATAAACTTGCAATAAACTTTGCTTCCCAGACTGCGAAACTTGTGACCGATTTTGATCCTTATTTTTCTCGATCGAAAACGAAGCAACGCTTTCGGACTCGACTCGATTTTTTCTCAGGGAGATAGAACACGCTCAACGATCTTGTTTTTCTTTTCTAGACTCGAGCATACGAAATATTTACGATCTTTTGACCATTTTTAGCGAATGACTAGCGGCGAAAAATCTTTTTTATAGCATGGAAATTAGCGGAGCGGCAGCCATAAAATTGTCGGCAACTGACAGAAAAAATATAAAGTCCAGCGCGCTCGTCAAGCAATTATCTTGGGTATGAGAAATTTTTGGTCCACCCCGAACCTGAGCGAAATAATTTCGGTGCGTTCCGCGGTAACTCAGACAAAACAAAACGAAAATGTACCACTTACTGGCGAAATTTTACGTTTCTTGATGTATATATTCAATCTGGATTTGATTTATCTTCGTAAGGAATCATCACAGTGTAAAATGTTCAAAAAATCGATTTATTATGTTTGCATTATCCGATAGTATACACGGTTATAAACGTTCTGTCCAATTTTTAGATCGAAATTCGAATTATTTCGGTCGCTACAGCTTTTCTTAGAAAAAGTTAAGCCTTTCTTAGAACTTTAAACGCGTTTTTCTCGGAATGGTGTTTTTCAAAACGGTGGCCACTATCAAAGAAAGAGTTTTCAAGCTATCCGTTTGAAATTTTAACAGAAAATTCTGCTCGTGATTCCTTATGTTGCTATGGAAGCTTTTTTTTTATTAATCTTCCTATTTTTTTTTACGAAAAACTGTCGAAAAAAGGCTACATTTGATACTTTTTGTTCAAAGCGCCGCCATTTTTTCAAATTTCACTTTTAAAAAACCCCATAGGAATATAGCGGCTTTCCTACGGATTAATAACCATTTTGAAATTTTTGTTTCAGATGAAATTTGCGGCCGCAATCCTGGCCAACTCGGGACACCATTTTTTTCCACGCAATTTTCCGCAAATAAAAACAATGTTAAACAATAAATAAAGAAATTTAAAAAAGTTATTATCCATTTTTTGTGGTGCTTTAATTTTAGAAAAAAAAAAGACCGATTAGCTTATCCCCTAAAACAGTCGAGAAAATCGGCAATTTTTCGGGCCATCACACTGTGATGATTCCTTACCACCGTCACATCGTCAAATTTATTTTTCGAAATTTCCACGTCGTTACTTGAAGAAATGTATCGGCTGAAATCTTTTTTTACATCTCTCTCCGCGGATCTTGCTTTCTCTTTCTAATATTCGTACAATTAGGCCGCAGTCGAAGTTCAGCCGCTAACGGCGCAAGGGAGAAAGAAGGTTGGGGGGGGAGGGTCGTAATGCAAATCACTGTAATTTGGCAATACCGTTGTAATGTGTGGGTAAAAAGAATGAACATAAATAATAATTTAACGATCGAGCTCCACTCTTGAGGTTCAAGCGAAACTCACGAGCATGGAACTCATCGTCGATCCCCTAACTAAAGACGCGCCTTAAAATGCATAAAACCACCCCACATAATTTCACCATTCGACCCTGTAGTTGCTCGCTTGTGTACTCCGAGTCGATAAAATTCTTAATTATTATGATTGCAGAGCAATGAAGAAATCTACAAGCCATGCTTCGAAAAAAAAACACGAAAACGTTGTTCTCGACGTCCATTTATCTAATTTGTATTACAATCGACGTAGGAGTTGATTTTGCTCTCGAAGGCCGCTGCGAAAAATTCCGAACAAATATAATGTTCAAAAAAGTGTACTTTGATATTAAAATTCAACGTTAAATTCGAGAAATGTAGAAACTAATCCAATTATCCACGTACTGAGTTCGCCAGACTTTAAGCACAAACTTAAACTTAAGCACAAACCCAAACAAACCCAAGGCTTGTTTCAAGTTCGTGATCTTTTAATATCCGGTAACAATGATTATTGTTATCTCTTATCATCGTGTCTATAAAAACAATATTGAAGCAACACCAACTATGCTGACATTCGTCTACAAGAAGAACGAAAATTAAAATGATCGAACGAAGGAAGGAGTTGAAGTTTGCATCATTAGGATGCAACGAAAAGTCTTTTCAATTTCTTATCTTCATTGTTATCCAAAATCATTTATTGCAGATTTACGCTGCAGATCGCTAGATAAGAATCCAAAAGAATGTGCGTGTGACTTTCGTAGCTAAACTCTGCCAAAGGAAATTTGGAAAATGAGAAAAAAAATATTTTTGATCCTTTCCAACGATGCAAACTCCAACGTCATGGAAAGAAAATGAACAGAGCTATATCTCGAGCACTAAAATGGTTTATCTTTGTAGGCACTTTGGAAGTTTTTTTTTCTGTAAACGAGACCTCGAAACGACCCGCTGTTGAAGTTTGCATCACTTGAATGCAACGTAAATTCATCTTCGTTGTTTCATTTCTTTACTTTGGTTGCTATCTCAACTTTTATTTTGCACGGTTAGGATATGGAGTTGTAAGAAGGATCTTCAAAAATATTCCAATGACATATGTAGCCTAAATGTGCCAAAAATCAGGGTAATACAGAAAAAAATATTTCCGTTGCATTCCAACGTTGCAAACTTGAATACCATGAAACTGCCATCTAACTGAAGGGGTTATATACAGTAAAATTTTTCGAAAAATCGATTTTTTTATTTTATTTTTACTCTTAATGCACATATATTTAATAGTAATATTAAATATACATAGTAATTATGTGTCAGAGCGTTCGAAAGTGCTTTTGGAACTTTAAACACGTTTCTCTCAAAACCGTGTTTTCAAAGAAGTCGGTATGCAAGAATTCTCGGAAACGTATCTTTTCACGTATATTTTTTCACAATTATTTTTTAGTAATTAATCGAACGTTTTTTCTCACCGATAAATATTTTCCATTTTCTTAACAATTTAAGGCCTAAATTTGGGTCAAAAATCGATTTTTTTTTACAAGCCGCCATTTTGTCAAAAATTATTATTTTGCTTATTCCTTCGATTTGTTACAAGATAATCCATTATATTAACGAAATATTTTTTGTTTTTTCATTTTAGGTTATCCAGTCTAGAGATATCGTGCTCACTGCAAGACGCCTTTTTTAGAGGTGCTCTCGGAGATCCGCTATAGCAGCTTATAAAATAATTACTTTTACAAATAAAAAATGTTAAAATACCGTTAAAAGTTACCATAAAATGTGTACAAATTTTTACGTTGAAAGATTTGAAGGTCTTCTCAAGAAAAAATCTTGAAAAATCGATCTTTTTTAGCCTCGTGACGGTATATGAAATTAATAGCCCCCCTTAATGAAATTAGAGCCTGAACACTAGGGATGCAACTATACCGATACGATACGTTCTTCGCCGATTTGAATATCGCGCGCTTTATTGCCATGGCTTTCGCGCGGCAAGATTGGCGCCACCAGTGCGAAAGATATCTATCCTATCAATTGACCTCGGTTGCTTCAGAATGACTTTTTTCAACTGCTGGCCTTGTACAAAATGATTTGCGCAACCGACTGTCAGCAAGTATTCTGAATAAGCTCTGCTTTCTTAACAAAAACCTCCCTAAGGTCAAGTTTGTTTATTAACTATCTACGTCACAGCTAAAAGCTACTTACGTTAAAACCCTGTGCTAACCATCTGTGTTTTTACAGTTTAGTTCAATTTCGAGTTTTATCAGTGTGATTTCAAGTTTGTGTTACTTTAGGTACTAAACTCTGAATTAATAATAAATAAAAGAGTGCAATTATATTTTTGTTTGATTTTGACGCTCTTTTTACTCCTGGACGGTAGGTAAATCATTTTCAACATTTTTATCTTCTTACTTAAATTTTTGTTTTTGGATTTTTTTTTATTCGTTTAAAAGGCCCCTGAACTATCTAAAAATGTTGAATTAGAAGGGCAATTGGATGGTCCAGGCATCGGCGATTAAAGGTAAATACGAAATTTCCATGATTTGACAGTACTTAAGGGAGACTTTGTCCTTTGTGCCCAGCGGGAGATGTTAGCGGCTCAACATGAGCAGCTAAAAGAAGAGGAGGGATGCCTCTATGGACCAGGCATTGCCGATTAGCGGGAATTATAAACACATTTGTGTAAACACATTACAAAACTTTAAACGCGTTTTTCTCGAAAACACGTTTTTAAAAATGGCTGACATTCTTCTGACCGCTGTAATTAACATATCGACCTGAAATTTGGAGAGCATACTCAGAAAATATGTCTTCACGGAATGACGGATCGTTTTTTCGATAGATACATCTTTGCATTTATTATTTATCTTTTTATGCGAAAAAAAACGCGAAAATTCGATTTTTTTTTTAATTGCCGCCATTTTCCGACATTTGTACTAAACGAAAAACCCATCCGTCATTCCATGACCAAAGGGTCACAGATTGATAATATGCTTTGAATTTGTGTTTCAGATCAACAAAGAGGGAGTGATGTCAGCCGTTTACCTCCCGCGATTTAAGGGCCTGTTTTCGCGGAGCTGCAACGGCCGCCATTTTGGTTTTTTTTTTTTTCAAAAAAAAAATGTTTCAACGTTCTGTATATCATGAATAAAAGCAAGAAAAAACCGCACTCAAAAAGCTTTACTCGTTTCCTTTAAAAAAAAAAATGTAAACACCTGAAATATGGCACTCCAAGGACAAATTCTCCCTTAAAACTTTGAACGCGTTTTTCTCGAAACTATGTTTCTAGACACGGGCGTATGCGTAGCGCCTCGAGTTTTCAATCGATTGACTTGAAATTTTAACTGTACCTTCTTGACCACATTTTCTAGTCCAGTACGAAGCCTTTTTCGATAAGTTGAAATTAAAAGAAAATTATGATCGATATTGGACCGATTTTTTTTACGAAAAAACATTTTTTTCATCATATTAACGCCATTTTTTTAAATCAATATTTTAAAAAACTCGGGCGTATCGGACTAGTTTTTTTCCATCTACTTTCAAAATATTTTTCGTTTTTCGTTCTAGCTTGAAGATTATGACCTGTACGAATACGCCCGTAGAGGACAATGAAAAAGAGGAGTTTCCTTTCATCGACTACTGCGCCGCCATTTTGTTTCAAAATAATAAATTCAAACAATTCTTTTACTTTACGACTTGTACTAACATGTATAAAAAACCGAATTTAAAAACATTGTATTGTTTTTCTTAAATGAATTGTCAAAAATGACCTTTGATTTTGCTTTCGCAAAGGTATATTCCCCCTTAAGTACCTTTTCAATGTTTAGTTCATTGTACAGTGTACGAAAAGAACAATTTTTATTATATCTAGTTCTCTTGTAGATTGTATCGGTATCGGTATCGTCTCGTGCTAAAACAAGTATCGTTACATCCCTACTGAACACCCGGTATACGTATGCAAGTACATATGATGAAAGTTCATGTGCAGGCAGTACGTATATATACCTTTTGACTACAAACACATATACATAGATGGGGAATATAGGTATGTGGTATACGATGTTTATATGGTATACAGACGAGGACGCGGAGCAAGCTCGAAGCTCTTTTATGTACGTGATTGAGAGATCGTAAAGTCCTGGACCGGTTACGTGTATTCGTGCTCGTTCCTTCGATACCATTGGTTCACGTGTCATTATTCATTATATTCTCTTTTATTTTCCACATTTCCTACGAGCTTTCCCGCCCTTCCCCTTCCTCGCGGCCCCGTTACCGATTTGCCCGTTCGCCAGAGTTGAAACACGATCGCATAAAACATTGTGGCATTAAAATACGTAATTACGTTCTATTTTACGGCTTCGAATGTAAAAGAGAAATAAGTAGAATACGAATGAAGAAACGGAGGGACAGAGGGACAGAGAGAGAGAGAGAGAGAGAGAGAGAGAGAGAGAGAGAGAGAGAGAGAGAGAGAGAGAGAGGAGGATATAAATCGAAATTCAACTCACCCGTCGACGGTCCCGTGCTCTTTGATAATGGCCGCCGCGACCTCCCTGTTGAGGTTGCTGTGAAACCACGGTTGTAACACGTGAATACCACGGTCGAGACCGTGCAATCCTACCAGTGTCGAGGCTCCCGGTCGTTGCCTAGAAAACGGGCGCCATCTTCTTCGCCAAGTGATACCCTCGCTTTCCGCAATGTCTTTCGCCTCTTTTGGATCCTCCACTATTCTACCCACGCTTCCTGTGAAATCCATCGCCACTCTCGACCGAAGAGATTCCTGAAAAGAATGGAAAAAAAACATTAACGTATGCAGGAATTGACACAGACTGGCACAAGAGTCAATCATATTTCTTGATTGGGAGCGCAATGAAAATCATTTGGAATATCGTTTTGTCTAGGAGATCGATAGCTAGGAGGCTTGAGGAGGTTGAAGAATTAGCTACAATCCAAGATTAAATTAACGTTTGACACCATGATTTATTTCGTGCTACGTATTTTTCGACGCATCTTCCATTTTAAACGAATGTTTGGGCACTTAATGTTGGTTTTTTTTTTAAACTAAGGATTATTAACTACGAAAAGCGTATCTGCAAAAAAATGCATAATTGCCGAAATACAACGATCTGGAAAACGTCTGGGGTCCGATCGACCCCACCTGCAGTCAGAGATTCGTGGAGGAAGTGTGCAGTCGGAAGGTTAAAAATGTATATATGTTGTTGTCTAGACTATACTGAGTTTTTACGATTTTTTGGAATTTTTTCACCACAAAACACCGGAGATAAAAAATAGTTGAATGTATATAATTTTACGTGTGGTTAGATAGGCAATGAGTTCACGCTTTTTGGCTGTTTAGCACCATTTTTAACGACGGATTAACGCAAACTAAAACATTTGAAAAATTAAACCCCTGTAAACATTTTGAAAGCTAAATCTTTGTAAACATTTTGAAAACTAAACCTTTGTAAACATTTCGAAAAGTATACCCTTGTAAACACTTAGAAAAAAAAACCCAACTTGCCCATCGTAAACCATATACATTCAATATTGAACCATCAAGGTTTGACGAAAAATTACGAATCTTGGCTGGCGAATGAAGAGCATTGCTGCCAACCTCAATATCCGCGAAGTTACCGTATTTTGGAAACTTCTAATATTAAGTAATGGTAATCATGAATAATCTCGTGACATGAATATAAATAGACTTAATTATAAATGATTCAAAATTTCATCCCGAGTTGTATAAAACATTCGCTGACGCAGTTTTTTTCATAATAAGCATCCATAATGTTATACTTTTTCACGTTGGTAGTAACACAAAAGTTTTTCTTATTTGCGTAATAAAAATATAAAAATGCGTAATTCTGCACTTTAATTAGGGTAGAGAGCCACCAAAGAGTACGCAGCGATTTTAAATGTTTCATTTTTTCTCGTGTTGGCAACACCACCTAACCTGTTAGTGGCATATGTCATGTCAAGGTGTTGGACAGCAACTCGCTTCGTTAAAACGGGATATACATTTAGACAGGAAAAAAATTAGCAATATTGCGGGATTTTTTAAACTAAAAAATAATTATTCTACATTTATCAAACGTTAGGTATACTTTAATAGTATATTTAAGTATACAAAACAATTTTTTAAAATTAATTCGTCATCGAAATGACGGAGCTGAGGCAGAGTGTTACAGCAAGGTCGCCGCGGGAGTTGCGAATCAGCGTGCAGTCTAGCTTCCCGTAGATTTTGATTTGCAAAAAAATTCAAACTTTTTTTCAGCTAGAACATGTATAGTTTCTATGTGACGGTAAACAAAATGAAGAAAATGCAAAGGCCATAGCCGGGTAAGTAGGGAAAAACTGCCCCCGCATTTTCTCCAGCGAAATTAGAAGTATATTCTGAGGTATAAAAAAAAATTTCTGAAAATTTCACCCCCGTCTACGCAATGGTTTTGGAAAAATGAATTATTTTTTTAATAAAAAAAAATAAAAATTCCGTAAACGGTTCTGTGGATCGATTCGATTTTTTTTTGGTACTTGTTACGATCAAACGTGTTACGGAATAAAATTATAGAACATCTTGGGAAAGATTAAGGTTTAAAAAAAAATAATGTTCCTTGTTTTATTTTTTTTTACTATAATCCACTTGGGGTACAATAACGAATTTTTTTCATATAATCTTTGGGCACCGTATTAGATTATATATTTTTTTCAAAATGATGGGTTTGGTACGCCACAGAGAAAAAAAAGAAACAGACTTTATTGATATATTTTAGTTATATAGATATATAACGAAAATATATCAATAAAGTGTGTTTCTGTTTTTTCACTGTGGCGGACCAAACCGATCACGTTGAAAAAATTATATAATCTAATAAGGTGCCCAAAGATTATATGAAAAAATTTTCGCTATTGTACCCCAAGTGGATTATAGTAAAAAATAATAAAACAAGGAACATTATTTTTTTTCAAACCTTAATCTTTCGCAAGATGTTCTATAATTTTATTTCGTAACACGTTTGATCGGAACAAGTAACAAACAAAAAATCAAATCGATCCACTGTACCGTTTCCGGAAAAAAAAACATTTTTTTTTATATTTAAAAAAAATTCATTTTTCTAAAACCATTGCGTTGGCGGGCATGACATTTTCAGATTTTTTTTTTTTTTTATGCCTCAGAATATACTCCAAATTTCGCTGGAAAAAATGCGGGGGCAATTTTTCCCTACTTACCCGGCTATGGCCTTTAAGACAATGGCACGCATTTATTTTAAAAAATCAACATTTCACGCAACGTTTCTGTAAAATGTTGATAAAAAAGTAGTTTGTTTCCAATGTTTCAAAAACAATTCTCGTCGGCTAGAAGGTACCAATATTATCAATATTTCTAACAAGTTTCAACTCAATCAGCTTAATAGTTTTTGAGTAATCCTGCATGCCAATTTCGATAATGCAGTTTTAAGAAAAACACGTTTGAAGTTCACGCCCGCTCCGAATCCGAGCGGTGAGGCACAGCGTTGACGGGCTGTAACGTTTGACGTTTTTCGAATTTCGCTTTGAAACTTTAGGAAAATATATATAAAAGAAAAAAAATCGATTTTTTGATCGTTGTAAATGTATATACCGCCTTAAGGTATTTATTTCGAATTTGACGATTAATAATAGATTTTCCATGTGATCGATCTTATTTTTTAACAATTTTAAACACGTTTTGTAAGGTTTGCGATTAATTCGCACCCAACAAATGTTATTATACTTGAAAATTGTGATCCAATTTTTTTTAGCAGTTATGTCGTCGTTTTACTTGCTCACGAAAAGTATAGTAACCGTACCCTAAAAACACGTATTTGGTAAGAGTTGGCACCCAAAGACTGCGCACGGAACGAGTTCTAAGTTAAACCTTTTTAATATATTTTTCGAGATTGTTACTTAAGAGTTGTATTTAAAATAATGTTCATAAATGACCAAAGCTTAGGTTGAATAAGAATTACAAATTATATTATCAAAATTGATTTTTCTAGAAATATAAGTTTATAAAGTGCGTACTCTTTGGTGGCTTTACCCTATATATTTTATGAAAAATTAGCATCCACAGAGTATACCTCTTAAGCATTAATTTGATGTTCATTGAAAAAAAAATTCATAAACTGTCATTTGACTCGACTGGACCGCTCCGACCTCCTTAACCTTAAAATCGCTCCCAGTACGAGTAAGTAAGCAGATTGTTCAAACTGTTCGAGGTTATCCGTTAAGCTCACGGTTTCGAGAACGATAGAAAGGATTTAACGTGGGCGATGAAAATTTGAGCTCTCCGGAGAGCCCATTGCTCACGTTATATATTTGTACGTGTCTATATTTAGTTCAAAACTTCTCGTAACCGAGGAAAGTTCGAAATTCCAGTTTTATCAAAGTCCCGCAGTTTGTGTCGAGCGCAAGGAGACAAGAGCCTCCGGTACAATGTACGTAACCCCTCGAGGCATTGGGTAATCCAAGGGATTTCGGGATCGTGAAGGTATAAAAGCTCTTGAAACGGTTTTCCTGAGAGGCTACAATCGAACGACCGTTCAGCGTGAGAAACAAATAAATAAACACAACGGATTTGCGCCGATCTTAATCCAGGCAGTCAGTATTTATAAATAACTTTTGTTGAATCCTGATCGTATGGAGAAAATATTTGTTATAATAACTGAACAGGGAAAAACATTTTAACAGAAAGATAATGATCCTCGCAAGTTTGAGGAATCGTCACAGTGCAGAATTTTAGAAAAATTGAATTTTTTTTGCATCGTACAATGCAAAAAATTCATAGACAGTTATAAACATGCTGTTCATATACTTACGTAAGTAGACGTAAGTTACGTAAGTAGACGTAAGTAGACAATTTATATGAAAATTCCGCACTCGAAATTTTAAACGCGTTTTTCTCGAAATGTCGTTTTTCAAAACGGTGTAAACTGATTAAAAAAAAACCAATTGAATCAGAAAGAAAAAATTGGTTGATTCAAATAAATATCTGATCGCGGAGTGCCACCGATATATGAGATTGTTACAATACTATAAAATATTGGAAAATGTGATTGATTCAAATAACATATTATTTTATTTGAATATCTCTTCTGTTCTCTGAATACCTACATTATCCTGCTAATAAAATTATATTCTATTTAAATCATTCTATATACAATCCGTAGATGTATGGATGAAATAATTAAGCGGTTCCTACAACATTTTTTATTTCGTACAAAAATACAATCAAGAGTTCGTCCATGGTTTGGTTGATTTTTTCAACCAAATGCGCAAGATACAAGTTTTATTTTCGCATAATTTTAAAAATAAAATATTAATATTTTAACGAATAATATACTTGAAAATCAATATCGGATATGGTGAAAAAAATTAAATAACATATTTACTGAATAGAAATTTTATATGAATCAAACGAGCGGAATTCCATTTTTCTTGGGTACTCGAATCAACAATATTCATGTTTTGCATTGAAACGATTTTTTTGTTCGTCGCGGAAAATGTATTCAGCACTATATAATTTGTTCGCGATAATTTTTTAGATAGTTTCAATAATATATTGTCCGCGACTAACAATATATCTTTTGAATGAAAAAAAAACTTTTAATTTGATTATGTTGTTAAAATTAATAGTGTTTTGTTTGGACTAATAAATCTGATTATTTACACCAACAATTTTACAATTGAATCAACGAAATTTCATTCAATAACACCAATGATATTGGAGCAATGATTTTTTTACTCAGTGTACACTCTCAAAGGAAGAGTTTTCGAGCTATCCGTCAGAAATTTTGACACAACATTCTTCACGACATTCTATATCTTGCTATGAAAGCTTTTTTTAAAATCTTCAATATTTTTTAACGAAAAACTGTCGGAGGAGGCTAAATTCAACTTTTCAAGCCGCCGCCATTATGTCAATTTTGATTTTTTTAAACCTCCATAGGAAGATAGCCGCTTTCATACTGATTAATAATCTTTTTACAAATTTTGTTTCAGATAATATTTATCGCTTTTTTCGAAGATATCAATTTTCTTTCAACCGTTAAAAAAAATGTAAAAAAAATTTAAATAAACTTTGAAAAATGTATTTTCTGTTCTTCACGAGTGCTTTGATTTTACATTAAAAAATCAGACTAATTAGCGTATTTTAACCATCGAAAAAAAATCGCGAAAACTGGCTTTTTTGACCCGTTACACTGTGATGATCCCTTGACGCGCAACGTTAGAATAACCAACATGGCCTTTTTGGAACTTTTATCAAAAGAAACCCAACAGTGGCGTGCACGAGAAAGACGACATGACACGAGTGAATTTTTACAAAACTTTCCGATCTTTCAACGCGCGAGTAGAGGCACAATCGCGAAGGAACGTATGCCGATTTAGCAACCGAGAGAAAGGCCTCATATAGCCAGGGGAGGAAGAAAAGAGATATTGCTGTACAGCTTGGGTAATGTACGCCACCGAAACGAGACTTCGGAATATAAGATTTATATTTTACACTGTTATACGCGGTGTGATGTGAACAGACCGCAATAATTCGCGATAACGAGAGTGCAATTGCGGGAGAAAATCGTTTTTCCAATATAAAAGGTGATTTTTATAGGCATCGTGTATAAAGTTATAAAAATAAGAGTAAAAAAGTATAAATAAACAAAAATATCGAGCCTATCTAAAGTCGTATCGAGTTGTTTTTTTTCTTGCCTCGACATCTCGTGACTGGGTCCAGTCATTAATTTTTCTACGTTTTCCAGACGGTGCGCATGATATTTCTCAACGAGTCTCGCCTCTCGCCCATAACTTTTGTATTTTTTTTTTCTCGTCATTCGTATACTCTTGGGTCAATGGAAAATCATAATAATTTATGTCTTTGTGCGTCGAGGATATTATGCGAGCCAAGTGTAAGTGGAATTGTATAAACGATCTCTGTTGCTTTCTCGAGAGTCAAACCCACGCGTTTTTACTCTCCACGAAGGAGGTTCTCCGCCATCTCATGTACAAAACTAACACTCAAAATCTGTCGTACACTCTATTTCGGCAGTGATAATGGCTCGGGACATTTATCTGAGATGACGAATCACATACAAGACATACAAAACAATGGCCAATTCATTTTTTCAAAGTACTTGTGGGTTCGTGGCAGGTATAAAATGACTTGTCATCGTAGAGATAAAAAATAGTTACTTCATTTTTTAAGCCATCGTTCACATGGGGTCAAAGTGACCCCAAGCTACTTTCGCCTCCGAATATTCGGAAAACCGTGCACTTTATTGGAGGAAAATTACGCATGCGTTTTTTTGTAGTGAACTCATTTGTCTTTGAAGCAGCACGTTTAGGTTTTTGAATAATAATGATTTGTTGAAAAACAATGAAATTGAAGCTGTGTGTGTTGCCGCGGCACGTTGGGGTAAAAGTGACCCCGTGCGCGTTCGAAGAACTAAGGCCTTATATACCTTTGAAAAAAAGGTATAGTTTTTTTTCGATTGGCTTAAGGGGTCTTCTCACTTTAGACGCTAAAAAACAAGGCTGTTTTCATGAATTTTTTTGATAGGTTTATATTATAGAAATTGATATAAAAGTTGTTACACTTGATAAATAAACTTTCGAAATACATTTTTTTTTAATTTATGTTTTTATGTAACCCAAACAAACTTCAAGCGCGTTTTTCTCGAACAACGTTTTTGGACGGCTTGTTGATGAAATCTTCGAAAGTACTGAACCGATCTTTATGAAATTTTAACCACATATTCTTTACAACTATAGCTATAGCACATATCAAGGATTTTTTTAAATTTTGATCTTTACTATTTCTTTGTTAAAAACGGTGAAAAAAACACATTTTTTTATTCGAGAAAATGTCCGCCATTTTGTTATTCTTGCATGTATCAAAAATCATACGTCTATAGCTTGTAGCCATTAACATACTGAATCTAAAACCGTTTGATTTTTTGGTTTCGGATGATCCATCTTTAAGATTTCATCAACAGCACAGACCTACAATTTTCTTAGGAAATTTTTTCAACTCCCATTCTCGTCTATAAATAGTGACTTGAATAAATAAATTAAAAAAAATTAATGTATTTCGAAGTGTATTTATTAAGTGTAACAACTTTTATATCAATATCTATAATATAAACCTATCAAAAAAAATCATGAAAATAGTCTTTTTTTAGCGTCTAAAGTGAGAAGACCCCTTAAATGAAGTAGAAACATAAAGAGTGAAATGGTTGATACGTTTGAAAATCCCAGACATGCTATGGTCCGAAGAAAAAGGATTTTGAAACTTCAAACGCGTTTTTCTTGAAACCATATTTTCGAAACCAGGCGGACTCGTAGCACCTATAATTTTCAACCGATTGACTTCAAATTTCAACTGTATCTTCTTAGATAGATTTTCTATCGATTATATTACGATTACGATTTTTACGATTTACGATTTTTATAAACAAATTAAGATCGTTTTTTTTCGTCGAAAATACGACGCGTTTTTTTAAATGGTGGCACAGTTGCAAAAATCAATATTTAGTAATAATTGTGTGTACTTCGCTAGCAAAACTTTTGTATATTACGAAGAAAATTTATTTATCGTTCTAGACCCTCATGTGCGTCTCCAACGAGCCCGTCCGTGGAGGGCCTAAAAACGGCGTTTTCTAGCTACCGCCTACTGGACCGCCGTTTTGTATCTTTTTGTAAAATAAAAAATTGATTTGAGTACTTACAGATACGTAAAGTAATCCCTCCAAACCTCATTTCGATAGCTTCATTAACATTTTCAAAAAAAAATCCCCAAAAAGTCTTGTTTTCCGACCATCCAAAGGTACATAAGGCTTTGCTGGTAACCCAAGTCGAAATTTAGACCCTCCTTTGAATGCTCGAGATCCTATTTCCTTTGTAACGCACAGACCGCCGCCCTCCTTTGACTCCCCTTGAACCTATATGGAGAAATTTGCACCGTTGGCGACTCTCCTTTAGCCCTACTGAACCTTCTATTCAACCTCCTGAGCCTCCTTTAGGCCTATGGGCTCGGCTTGCGTGAACCTACGCAACCTCGTTTTGGCCTAAAGTCCTATCTGTACCCTACAGAACCTCCGTTGAATCCAAAGCAGAAGGAAAATGAAAGATTGGATCCAAAGGAGGTTCTGTAGGGTCAAGCTATATCTGAAAAATAAATGATATGTGTGAATTAAAAATATGATGTTTGATTATTTATTATAAGATTGATTTATTAATTCGAAACATATACATACATTGTCACAACTATAAATTACTTCGTGTAACTTAAAAAAACGTTATATTAAACGTATACTATATATGCACTATAGTATAGTACAAATATAGTATACGTTAGTAGTCCAGTAAAGTACGCTGGTACTACATTTGTTTGTGTGTTTTCAAGTTTATTTCATTATTATAAATAAATGATATATAGTTTATCTGAAAATATTTTTTAATTATAATTATCCCTTCTTTGGAATATCGGTGAACTGCGGATGGGCGAGAAGGGGGGGGGAGCGGAGGGCAGCATATTGAAGTAGTCTTAAAGGAGGGTTAGTAGGGTCAGAAGAGGTTTAAAGGAGGGCTAGGAGGCTCTGCGAGCCACCGGTGAAAGGAGTCAAAGGAGAGTTAGTAGGGCGAAAGGAGGTTTAAAAGAGGGTCTGTAGGTTTGCGTAAGCATTAAATCAGGCTCACTAGGGTTTATAGGAGGTTCAGATGAACCTACTAAACCTCCTTTGAGTGAAAAAGTCCAATTTCTGCCACCTTTGGAGGTTCAGTAGGTTCTGATATACATGTTTTTGAGATTTCCATTTGAACCTCTTAAACCTCCATTGAATGACAAATTGGGATCGAAAGGAGGTTTAAAGGAGGGTCTAAATTTCGACTCGGGAATACCATATTTTGACTCACCTTGTCTACGAACAATTATCCGAGCCAACTTTAAAACATATTGTTCTATTCTCCTCCGAACGGTCCCAAATTTGTAAATAACCGATTATTTACAAATTTCGAACCGTTATTCGTTACGTCCATGTGACTCAAGCCGAAGTTTCTTTTTGCGCCACGTTTTGGGAATTCGACTGGTAAACCGTAAGCAGCAAAAGCGATTAAAAATTGATACACGAATCGCCTGAATTACAATATGGAATGAGGCACACTGGTTTGCGTGTGTTACACCGATTATCACGAGTATGGGAGTGCACACGTGGAGGTGAACACAAGAAGAGCCTTTCGAGCGTACTACTTGAATAAAAAAAAGCCTTTCTCGTTTTTCGCCTTTGCGCAATTCTTCTCGTACGTGCTCGCACATCTCTGGGGCACGCACAATGGGATAGTCGTGCTCTTTGTGAGATTAACCAAGTATACACGTGTGCGTATTCATACATACATGCATGCATACGTATATACATATTCTACGAATGCAGAATGGTTATGAAGGTATATAGAATCGACACGACTTTATCCGCGTGGGTGTTCGCTGATTTACACCTGCCTACGCGGCGCCTTGCCTCCGTCTACACATCTCCCGATTGCTATATATATTACAGAGCATGAGCTACAAGTACGAGTGTTATATAAACATCTAACACACGTGTATAAGGTGCTTCGTCCCAAGATTACCAGCCACGAAACCTCACAATCCTCTTTCATCTGATCGTGATATTTGTTGTATCTCAGATCCAAGTCCATTGAGAGCATGTGATTTTCATATGGCGGTATTTTTGGGTTTTTAATTCGGTTCAGTGGAATAATTTGTATTTCGTGAATCTTCGGAGGATTATGGAAGATTATGTCCAATCTAGTATCGAAGTGATTTGATTATTGTAGTGATTTGATATCGAATAATAAAGAAACAAAATTTCGACCGAAATGAAAAATTGGGGGATAGTACGATATCATAGGCGCTAAGTTTCGACCGTTGATTTTTTATATTCGAACCAAAATAATGAGAACTTCAAGAATACAAAAAAATGCTATTTCGCCTTCTTTAAAAGCTTACGTGGGTTGGAAAAATTAAAAAAAAATCCATTTTTATTTATTTTTAGTATCTAATAGTATGTCTTGAATATTCTCCCAAAGTTTAGTCAATCGGAGTTAGAGTCTAGGAGGGAGAGACTTTATTTTTGAAGTCAGTGGACACGATTTCTCAAAAACGAATGCACCGATCTTATTTAAATTTTGCACACTTCTTCAAAATAGCATCGACTAGTGATTGAAAGAAAGGTGTTTTTTCTATTACAACTAATTTGTACCAAAAATTGTACTATTTTGCATACAACTCTCCCAACAATTCAAATTTCAATTTTTTTCAAATCCTTTGTTCAATCACGAGCTACACTTATCTACTAACACAAAAAAATTGGTTTTGTAATTTCGGATAAAAGTATCATGAATTATCCTGGCCACCACGAGGACACTTTTTTATGACGTTGAAGTTTGCATCGTTGGAATGCAACGAGGATTTTTTTTAAATGCACAAATTTGATTTGGTCGATTTAGGCTGTTTCAAACTCTCAAACGTTTTTACGCATTTTTATTAGAGATTTACGACCCCAATGTGATAAAAAGGCTTTGGATAATGATAAATAGGGAAACGAAGAATGACGAAAATCTCGTTGCATCCCAACGATGCAAACTTCAATCGCGTACTTTTTTTGAAGGGTCTCTGGAAACCAGGTCCCGCCGGCTGAATTTCCGAAATCTTTGGATGAAATTTTTTACAAATATTGTTGAAACGTTTCTCTTTTGTGAGCCTAATATTTTGAATCAAATAATTTATATGTTATATTTTTTTTAATACAGAAAATGTTTTTTTTTTTCTTCGAAACCCACATAACTCCTTAAGGGATTACGTGGGTAATCCCTTAAGCAGTAATTTTACAATTACCGCTTTTACCGGTAATTGTAAAATAAGCAAAAATTCAACCTTTGTTGTTGGCTCATGGGTACAATGTCTTTATGTTATCACAAATAATGGAAATTGACCGGGCGAGCTTCGAAAAGTATTTGTTTAGTATTGCCTCCAGGGCAAAAAGTTATTCTCTTATTTGGCCGAGACCCAATTCGGCGCATGCAGGCCAATTGTTTGGGTTTGTTTGGGTTTGTTTGGATTTCATATATTTCATTATGGAACCAAAGCCCATAAAAAATATTCCACTGTTACTATTACTACTACTAATTACTAAAAGATATATTTTACATAAACTTGGGGCCTTACAAGTCCGAAGAGGGATGAACCGTATACTTTTAATCCCTCGTCGGACTCCTAGCGATTTATAAAAGTGCTACTTTACTCTTTCTAGTCGCACCTATAAGCGAGAAAAACATGATAGTGGTATTTAAAATACATTTTTTGCTTCTGAGACACTGTTGAAACTACATACTACTGTGTCCAAAAAATAAGGTGACATTTGAATTTAAACTACGCGCGTCGAAGGATTTGGAGAATTATTTTTTTTTCGGTTGGTAGTACTGTCAGTGACATCTATGTCAAATTTACATGTCAAAATATTCATTAGTGTTTGAGATACGCGTCGTTTTGTGAGCTGCTAAAAGTGAGTTTTTCGTTTTTTGCGATGTCGAAATTTGTTGAGCAAAGAATTTGCATTAAATTTTGTTTGCGGAATCAATTTTCTGCTGCGGATACGTTTCGCCAAAAACTCAACCCATATCGTTCCGCAACCACCGTATTCACCTGATCTGGCGCCGTGCGACTTCTGGCTGTTCAGCAAGCTCAAAAGATCGCTCCGGGGACACCGTTTTGATACGATAGAGGAGATTCAAGCCGCAGCGAAGACGGAACTGAAGGCCATCCCGGAAAGTGACTACAATCAGTGTTTCGAAGATTGGAAAATCCGTTGGCATAAGTGCATTGCATCGGGAGGGGATTACTTTGAAGGGGATGAAATTGATTTGGAAAAATAAATAAAGAATTTTCGAAATAAATACAATGTCACCTTATTTTTTGGACACAGTAGTATTTCCATGTTACCTTGTCTGATGTTCCTTGAAATTTTCAAATTCGAAAAAATCGTCATTTTCGATAACTAGCGAAAAATTATAATTTTAATGCAAAATCAGCGAAATATTAACTTTTACCCCTCTTCATATTTTGTTTATTTCGACGCGATAACGCTAAATTCACCGTCAAATCAAAAAATTGGAATGGAACGTCCTGTATGTATGAACCGCAGAGCGAATAATGGTGAACCTCTTGAATCTCTTGATCTCGCGTGATTGTGTGGTCTTTCGGTAGCAAACAGTCTGCATATATGTATGTATAGTACAAAACCTTTCCACGCCATATTGCATCACAATTTTCCACGAGCCTCTCGTTCGTTATAATCCAATGTGTATATGTTGTTCGTGAACCTAAAGTGTGCAAAGATCGCGGGAACTTTCGATTATTTTTTTTCTCTTTGCCCCCCCCCCACCCCGCCCCCTTATCTTCCTCCCTTGTTTTTCTCATTGGCTCTTTCTTTCTCCGTGACGGGGAGTCTCGACATTTCGAATTGGTTCGAATCTCCATGTCTATAAATCCCGTTGATAGATCTCACATCTCGATATGTCTCCCACGTATACATAATCTCAACTATAAACGCCTTATTATCTCATTACATCGCGCTAACGAGCGCGAGACCGCCGGCTTTTGTAGTTGTTTCATCATCCTATTATTATTCGATTACAAAATTAAGCAACACGATTGTGAGTGCGTGATGTTGCAAACACAAAAATTCCGTACGTTTAGTGCAAGATTTTAATTTTTTAACAAGTCTTAAGGCGGGAGTCTGAATTAGAAGGTCCAAAAAAAGCTCGGGTATTTTTTAAGAAGGGAAAAAACAAGTGAGCCCGGTAAACATTCAGGTATCTTTTCATGTATATTTGAATTGAATAAAAAAAAAATGTTTCAACATGAAACAATAAATGACTGCAGATTTATCAGCCCATGTGCGTTTGCCACTGCAGTGCCCAACCGGTGGAAAAGCTGCAGCTCGTAATTCTTGACTGAACCAAATAAACCAATAAAATTTTCAATTGTCATGTATTTTTTTTCTGGGCGAAGTAAGAAAAAGCTGAAAAAATCGTGAAATTATAACTTTTCTGAGGTTTGAAAAAAAAATGTGTTAAAAAAATACTTTAATGTGCTGTAAAAATTATTTAAAAAGACTTTTTCAACGACTCAACGAAATTTAAAAAAAAACGTTTTTTTATTGCATTTTCGGACCTTACAAATATGTGAGTATATTCCCTGAAAATTTCAAATCGATGCGGCGAATATTCTCGAAGTTACACGCACATTTGTGATGACGTGTCAGCACGTTCAAAAGTGCTATTGAAGCTTTAAACGCGTTTTTCTGAAAACCGTGTTTTTAAAGTCGGTGAGCACGATTTCTCAAAAACGGCTCAACCGATCGGTCTGCAATGTTAACACAACCTTGCCAGATATATGCTTCAGGTATTGATCGAAGGAATAAGATTTTCGATAATTATTTCTATTTTTTTTCAACGATTTAACGAAAAAAAATTTGGTCGATAATCGAAATTGTTTCTTTCCGGAGCCACCATTTTGTCAAAAATTAAAATTTCGACTATTCCTTCGATCAATACCTGGATTCATCTATCCCCTAAAAGAATCTTTGTGGTTTTTTCATTTTAAATAATCCAAACCGGAGATACTTTGCTCACCGCCGGACATTTTTTTTTTCGGGGACCTCCAGGAGACTCCCTGCAGGAGCAATGTTAATGAATATTTTTAAAAATAAATAATGGCAATCTAAAGCTAAAAGATGCCACTACACTGCCTAATACTTTTCGTTTTGCCCAAATCAAATACTTTTCCAGAAAAAATTCGTGAAAAAACGACTTTTTTGGCATGGAAACTGCGTATAACGCCTTAATTCACTTTGAAGAGATTTTCATACTAAAGAAAATAAACTTTGGTTTGATTAAATAGGTCGTTTAGTTTTTTTTGCTATCACGCCCGCCAATTTGGAAAAATCGTAAAAATAAAAACTGGAGAAAACGCGCTTCAAAGTTTTCAATAGGAGAAAATATCAAATATCAAATATCAATCGATTCTTTGCTCTTGGCCTTGTATCTTTAAAAGTATTTATAATTGACCTTTGTAACTTTGTGAATATATTCTTGGATAGTTTATCTATCGATTCAAGCAATAAAAACGAAACCATTTTTCGGACCTTCTAATTCAGACTCTCGCCTTAAGGCTTTTTTGTGAGTATCTGGTAAAATGATAGTCTCGCACAATTAATCGGACGGACCTTCTCGTTGGTATCAAGTGAACTTCATATTGATACTTTAAATAATCGAATGTTTTTATTTTCACTTCTTCGAAAGATCCAGAATTACGAAGAACAACCACTGCGTGCAGTTCGTTTGTATTCACTCTTATATGTGTATGCATGTGTATGTGGGTAATGTGTTGGTGGTGGCTCGACACCCCTGTAAACCTGCACCGATCGATGCTGGACCAGCAGGGCTTTCTCCCATTTCTATCCTCTCTCTCTCTCTCTCTCTCTCTCTCTCTCTCTCTCTCTCTCTCTCTCTCTCTCTCTCTCTCTGCCTCTCCTTTTCGTTGCCAGCTTCCTGCTACCGCGAGGGAGTGACGCTCCCCTTGTAATATACACTTCACCCTAGTGGCCTTGACATTGCAAGCACCAACCCCCTTCGTTCGTTGCGTATATATATGTTTTTCAACCCGAGGGGATGCAACGGAGAAGCGTTCCATTTTTCCTGTCATTAAACTGAAACATGCAAATTTTTATTGATTTTCTCTATACCCAATTTTCATTTGTCTAAACTCACTATGTATGCTATTAGCAATTAAACATTTTGAAATCGTGCTCCATTCTCAAATTTGAAATCAATTGGACACACTTCAAGAACGCAATATAAGCTTATGGAATATTAAGGCGAGATATATATTTACACGAAAGAAAATTAAGCAACTTTGAGGGATTTTTAAACTAAGAAATAATTATTCTACGTTTATCAAACTATAGGTAGGCTTTAATAGTATATTTAAGTATACAAAATAATTTTAGACTTTTATTACTATATATACACGCCAATTAAAAAAATGCCGTTTTGAGAAAAACCCGTTAGCAGTTTACGCCCACTCCGAATCCGAACGGTGAAGCACAGCGTCAACGCTGTCTGTAACGTCTGAAGTTTTTTGAATTTCTTTTTGAAACTTCAGGAAAATGTTCTACATATATCCTTTAAACAAAAAAAAAATACCAACTTTTTGGCGCCGGGTTGAAATTACGAACTTTGAATGATCCGACGGCTTAAAAATCCGAATTTTAATATTCCGAAATTTAAAATGGCGCCAGGTTGAAATTCCGCACTTTGAGTGATCAGAAAGATCAAAACTCCGAAAGAATTTTACACGAAAGACCAAAACTCCGAAAATCTGAACACCGTCAAAATAATTCGGCTATGGAAGTTTTAAAAGTTTCAAAATTTTCAATAAATCGACGAATTCTTTCAAGAATTTTTTTTTTATTAAAAAGTGATTTGGCGTCAATTTTGAAATTTGTCTAGACAATGTTATACGTTCTACATAATTTACAGTCAACTGTGTAGACTTTCGCTGGCTTGATCTTGACATGGGGGCCGGGTTGAGATTCCGAACTTTAAATGTGCCGACGGTTTAAAATTCATAATTCTAATGTTCCGAAATTACAAGGTTCGACAAGATCATGCCAGCGAAAGTCTACACAGTTGACTGTAAATTATGTAAAACGTAAAACACTCTTTAGACAAATTCCAAAATTTACGTAAAATCATTTGTCGATAAAAAAAATTCTTGAAAGAATTCGTCGATTTATTGAAAATTTTGGAACTTTTGAAAATTCCCGGCCCCGATTTTTTTATCGTTGCAAATGTATATCCCGCCTCAACTGAATATCGGAATCATGTCTTAGCATTCTGTATGAAAGGTAATTGACCTAAAGAAAAAACCTACGAGTCAATTACATTTTTTATTCCCGAGGATTCACTTTATATATATTTATTTCTTTATTTAAAGCACTCGATATATTTATATTCATTTCTTTCTTATTTATTTCTTTATTTAAAGCACTCGATATATTTATATTCATTTCTTTCTTATTTATTTCTTTATTTAAAGCACTCGATATATTTATATTCATTTCTTTATTATTTATTTCTCTATTTAAAGCACTCGATGTCCCCCACGATCTCTTACCTTGAAAAAACAATATTCACAGTCGCACCCTCTCTGCAAGGCGCAAAAATGGAATATCTACGTATTCAGGTACTCGCGTAATGCTGTGAAACTGCTACGAGTAATTATAATCTCGAGTACAACCGCAACGCCGAGCCGGGAAGCATCAAATATCTATGTATTTGCAAAACTGCTATGTGCGCGAAACCAACGAAAGTATACTGATTCTCGTTCGTAATGCATAATTCGACACATCTATAGTAATTGTGTATTCGAGTGGCACGACGCCAGGAGTCTTGGCTTTCCTCATGGGATGAGCAAAACAGACGAATATACCGTCGACTCGTAGCTCGTTCAATACCATCACAACGAAACGTAAATATCGGTGTAACCAACGATAGTAAAATACTACATAGATAATGCCGACAAGAGTAATGTGACTCCTATACGTATATATTGAAAACACGAACGCGTATTCGTATATTGAATAGAGAGTGAAAAAGAGCGAGAGGGAGAGTGGATAAGAAACAGTGGGGCAAAATGGACTACGTACAACTGCAAATTTCGTAAAATTCTCACATCTTGAACAGCGTTAAAAAAATGAAAACTTGGCGCTTATTCGAAAATAAGGCACACTTCATTAAGGTAGTATCTCCACAGGAGAGTTGAATTAAGAAATAGTTGAAATTTGACATATATGTTATTTAATACATTATGAAAACATCTGTACAATTTGAATAAGTTTGACCACCCCAAACCTGAGATATTTGCACTTAAAGTTGGCTTGGTTTACACGTAACAAATGCGTTATGATGGGCAAACAGAGCATCATTAATTCTACCGCCAAAACTAAAATTAAGAAATTGATAAAAAAAACGAGGATAAGCTAGAGTAAGATATCACGAATAATGTGAAAAAAATGAGAATCATTCACCAACTAGTTTCCAAGATATAACCATGAGAAGGCCGCACAATTTTGGTGCAAAGCCTGGCAAAGCTTGGCAAAGCCTGGGAAAAAAAACAATTGGGGCAAAGCCAATATAAAGGACAATATAAAATATATTTTACGGCAATAAATGATATCCATCGTATTATCTACTAGTACCCAGTCAATATTGCGTAGTTTTTAATTTTATTTATTACTAATTAAACCAATTATCAATCTTTTAAACATGAACATTTTATGTAAACTTTTGGTTGAGATTTTCGCAGAGGAACTACCTTAAACGCACTTTCCTAAAAACGAATGTTCATCCGTTTCACAACGTTCCGTGGTGAAGTTTCATTAGTATGAAGATCGTCAATTATGGATAAGTCGATAGTGGCCCATTTTGCCCCACTTTTAGCGATATAAACGCTAGTAAATTACAGAGCGCGTGTGTATAAATGCTGGATGGTACAGTAGTAGAGTAAGCGCAGAGCTATAGATGCACTCGAGCTATGGAACGATAAATCTTGGTGAAAGATGAAGACGCGCGTCGTTAATCTCGCGATGGAACAGTCGAACGGAACGAAGCGAGCAGGGTTTACACAGAGAGTGAGGAGGGGGGGGGGGGGAGGGTAAGGAGAGGTGCCATTTATCAGGCTGAATCTCCGTGTGCCAGCAGGGACTAGCGCTCTTGCTGCTGCACACAGCATCATCACAGCCGAATTACTCTCAGGGTTTCGGGGCTCGAAGCGAACCAGAGACAGCTTGGTTCTGTGTCTAGCTCGTACAGAGAGCTTTTCTCTCGCTCCGTACCAAGTTCAATGTGTCTTTTTGCCTATCCATACCCATAGCCATTCGCAACATTGAGGAAAACGTCCGCTATTGACACTGCCTCGTCCATACCGAGATATCGTGGAAACGTAAATGAAAATTTCAGAAGACAATCTTTTACAGAGTTATGGGCCTACGTTGGATCAGTCCTAGTCGTAGGTGTATCCCAAAAGAAGTATTGGCCAAAGTTCGCAAATCGACACTTCTCCTTTGATGTTTTTTCACTCGAGCAACGTCGCAGTATTTGATTTTACACGAATAATTTTGTCCAATAATTTCAATAGTTTGCACTTATTTCTAAGGAACGATGCGCTCGGTCACAAAACGGAAATTGGCGCGAGCAGGGCCTGAGATCGGAGTTCATGTTTACAGTAGTCAGAGTCAATGTTTGATCAGACAACTTCATCAGTGAAAAGCAGAAACTCGAATGTTGTACGCGCCAGGCATTTGACTAATTTCATGCCTTCTTGGCTCTAGTACAGTCGTGCTGTCGCTGAAAAATCCCGTGATCGGAAAAAATTAGAAGGCTGACTTTTTGACAGGTGATTTTGTAGGTGCCGCGGGTGCTAAATCCAAGTTTGCCTAAAAATCGGGGTGTAGGGTTTTTTTGGGGGATGAAAGACAATGGGGGGTGAATTAATGCCAAACTACAACCCCTACAAGGCCGGCGACGTGAAACGAAATGTGCAGAAAAATCCAGGCTTTAGTTTTATCCACAGCGCCGAAGTCGTGGAAGTTCATTTTGGGAGTGAAAAAGTCGGGTGAAATTTTGAAAAATTAGTTTTAATTCAATAACTCTTTAGAAAAAATTCGTACACTTTTTGTTGAAATGGGTACGTTGTAGCCCTTGAAAAAAAAAGCGTCGATCAAGTATTTGATCATCACTCTCCAATAATATCTTCACCCGGCAAAAAATGGTTAAAATACCAAAAAAAATTGTTTATTGAATAACTCAATAACAATCGATTTTTCGGGTTTGGTTCAAATGTACGAAATGTAGAGAATAATTTGCTCTATATTTTCGTTTTTATTGAGCACCCTTGAATTTTGATTTTCCAACCCCCTTCGTGGGTTGGAAATTCAAAATGAAATTCTGGGAAAACTATCGACCGTACGAATTCGGCGCTGTGAAAGAATTTGTAACTTGAACTCTCAGCTACATTTTCGTCCACAGCGCCAAACTCGTGTGTCTTTATTTTCGGTCAATAGTTGTCCTGGAATTTCATTTTGAATTTGCGACCTCTGAGAGGGGTTCGAAAAAGCAAAATTCAAGAGTGGTCCATAGGAACGAAAGTATAGAGAAAATTATTCTCTACATTTCGTACGGTTAAACGAACCCCGAAAAATCGATTGTTTTTGAGTTATTCAATAAACAATTTTTTTTGTATTCTTCAATAACTCTTTTGGGGGTGAAGATATTTTCGGAGAGGGTTGATCAAATAACTGATAGGCGCGTCTTTTCAAGGGCTACAACGTTCCCATTTGAACAAAAATCGCATGATTTTTCCCTAAAGATCCAATGAAAGCTGATTTTTCAAAATTTCACCCCACTTTTTCACCCCCAATATGAACTTCCACAACTTCGCCGCTGTCGACAAAAATAAAGCCCGGATTCTTCTGAACATTTTGTCCCCCGGCGCCGACCTCGTGGGGGTTGTAGTTTGGCATTAATCCACTTCCATTCCCTATCATCCCCTAAAAAACTCTACACCCCGATTTTTAAGCAAACTTGGATTCAGCACCCGCGGCACCTACAAAATCACCTGTCAAAAAACTATCATTCTTCTAATTTTTTCCGATTCCAATATACAGCTCGACTGTACTACTCGCTAATACTGGAAACCAAAAGCGGAATCAATGCTTTGCATGGAAATACGATTTCCTCCACAGACATTTTTCCTACGCCACAAATTCACATCGTTCCCAGTAATTATGAACTCAATTGCACAGATGTCATTTTTTTCCATCGTAATGCGATCGCGTGGAAAGTAAAAATCAGATCGAAAAATTGTACACCCCCATATTCAATATCGACGAATAATGACAATTCAATCGGCACAGTAACGCAAGTCGGTGTTACATCGGCCTAGGCTTAAGAAATCATTTTTTTTGCCTTTTTCGACAGTTTATACTTTCAAGAATATCGTTTAAAAATTTCAAGGCCGTATCTCTAATCATTTTATCCTGCAAAAATCGATAGTTAAATCTTCAGAAGCTATTTTCTCGAAATGTGATTTTTCAAATTTGCTGACATTGTAACTCGAAGAGCAATTATCCGATTGACTTGAAATTTGAATCTTGAAATCTGAGTACTCTTGAATATATTTACTCTACAATGACGCAGGATATTTTTGATTGAATGAAAATTGACGATTTGGCATTGAAAAAAACGACCATTCTATAGGCAAGAAAACAGACTTTTTTCATAACTACGCTATTTTGTTAGATTTAGATATTTTTCGAAAATTCTACGTCATTCTACAGGAAATACCTTCCACTTTAACGACATTTTTTTTCCTTTTTCGGTATCAGCTACTCAACCAGCCGGAATCATGTCAGCAGTGGAGGAACTTTTTTTTGGCGCCTCCGAAGGTAGCGCATAAGTCGCTTGAATCTCAATATTTTTCTATGAAAAAATTATGTAATATAGGTCAAATATAGCCATATATTCTTAATTTTCCAAAACATTCAACTGATAACTTTTCTTCCAAAAAAATCCCCAAAATTACCCAAATTTTCAGCGTTTACACTGGTACAGCTCCTTAAAGTAATGTCCACTGTGGCCCCGAATAATTCATGCAGTTTGTTTCATTTTTGTTGCAACGTCCAGGCCCTGGGGCTCTGCTCTCTAAACACCGCAAAAACCGATAGCGTGACGCGCGATACCGAACGTGAAATCTGATGTGCTGGCAAACCACGAGCAGTTTACCGCTTCCTGTCTAACTTCGTCAGCATAAACATAACCATGGGAGATGGGGGAGTACAGGAGTCAGAAGGATTCTAAGAGAGAAGGAGGCAAGAGTGAAGTTCCGTACTGAATCGGAGAACTCGCGGTTTCCATACATACGTATGTACATGTACATGTGAATTTCGTGCGTCTCGTTGCACGATACAACGCGTATAGAATTCGATTTAATAAACGGCATATCTTTACGTATATACATATATATGTGGGAGTGTACGCAAATATATTCATTTTACATGCCATCATATTCATACGTATATATATATATATATATATATATATATATATATATATATATATATATATATATAATGGGGGAGGGGCATATAAAATGAATATATCCGTATATTTTGACGTTCGTGAGATTCGTATTTGTCTATGTGAGTTTATCGTTATTATGCACCGTTCGACGTTTACTGCTGGCTCGGAACATTTGTGCTCGGCTGACCAATGCCCATGTTCTCTTTCTACTGGCCATATATAAATGTATATACGTGTATGGTGTGCGGGTGTAGTACACTACCATCAGCAGCAGCAGTGACGGGCTAACTGGCCAGCCGCGCTCTCGTTCTGCTGCTGACTAAAGTCTAGACCAGAAACCATATCACATCTGCCACCACTACCACCAATCACTGCACGGGGACGACGACAACGCCAGTGATTTCTGAATATCCTACGCTAAATCCATAAAACCGCCTTCGCGGCAACCTCCACATATTTCTTCGCTCCCCGACGTGCTTTTTTCGCGTATGAAGTAGAAACCGCGTTTTATTTTCATTTTAAATGAAAAAAAAACCGCAGCTTTCTGGATGAAAGGAAAAGAGACGCTTGCGATGAGCTTCTACGCGACACATTTGGTTTTTTTTTTAGGAAAACTACGCATTCGGAGAAAAAAACATGCTTTGTCTTAAAAAAAAAATTATTCACTGCATGTGTCCTCGAGATATAAAATTTTACGATCATAAGTGAATTCGATCGTGATTATACGAAGCGTCTCGTTCGAAGAAGATTAAGGCCTTAGGCCAACGGTAACGGGTATAAAATCATGTGCGAATTTAACAATTTTTTTTTCGTATGAAAAAGTGATTCACTCATAAAATTAATTACACATCTATTTAGGGTGAATATCAAGCTGTTAGAAAAAATATGTATATTTTTTCTTTTGTTATCTTTTTTTTAGGCGCTCCGCGGCGTAACATTTAGCATCCACAATTTTTTACCAAGAACGAAAAACAAAAATTCTCGTCAATCTACACGAGAATACCTAGAGAAGCACGTACGGAATTTAAAAATATTGTTTTATTCAAAAGTTGTAGGTATTTGAACTTAAGAAATGAATTTTCAGTGAAAAATTTCGTTATAACTGCTCGTAAAATGAAAAGTTTTCGTTTAATCAGAAATTCCGTACGTACTTCACTTCGAAATGCAATTAGGAACATAACTTTTAAATTTGAAGTAAATCGAGTGAAAATTGTTGAAGTTATTTGTCACGCGAATTGGAAAAAAGCTGTTTCCAGAAGTTTCGAGGAGTGGGCCATTTTGTACATCGAAAAAAAATATATGTATTTTCTAACAGGTTGATATTCGAAATAAATAGATGTGTAATTAATTTTATGAGTGAATCACTTTTTCACACAAAAAAAAATTGTTAAATTCGCACATGATTTCATACCCGTTACTGTGGCCTAAAGCCTTAACTGTAGTCTTGCTCGTCATGCCAAACTTTCACAACGTTTCAGAGCCTAGGGACTTTTTTAAGATAACTAGGGGCGTCCCTGCGTATTGCTATGGTCACACCGCGCCTTCATAACGTTTGGACTATGCTACTATAGTGATCACATTTTCTTTACGATTCCTGACTTCGGGTGTGGGTCATTTTCTTTAATATTTTTTATTATTATCCAGCCTTGCTCTCGTGCGAGAGACCCTTTGTCATCCATTGGGCCCATATGATCCTTTGTCATCCATTGGGCCCTTGACTCCGCATTTACACTCAGTAGAGCATCTCCGCGTCGGCATGATCGTTAAGGGGCTAACCAGTGTGACACTTTAAAAAAATTCATTTTTTTTGCCTTTTTCGACAGTTTATACTTTCAAGAATATTCTATCAAAAAATTTCAAGACCGTATCCGTAATCGTTTTATCTTTCAAAAATCGATAGTTAAATCTTTAAACGCGTTTTTCTCGAAATGAGATTTTTCAAATTTGTTGACATTGTAACTCAAAGAGACATCCGATTGACTTGAAATTTTAACTGAGTACTCTTGAATATATTTACTCTACGATGACGTAGGATATTTTTGATTGGATGAAAATTGACGATTTGGCATTGAAAAAACGACCATTTTATAGGCAAGAAAACAGACTTTTTTCATAACTACGCCATTTTGTTAGATTTTGATGTTTTTCGAAAATCCTACGTCATTGTACAGGAAATACCTTCCAGTTGAACGACATTTTTCCCTTTTTCGGTTTCAGCTACTCAATCGGCCGGAATCGTGTCAGCAGTGGAGGAACTTTTTTTTTGGCGCCTACGAAGGCAGCCCATAAGTCGTTTGGATCTCAATATTTTTTTATGAAAAAATTATGTAATATAGGTCAAATATAGCCAAATACATTCTTAATTTTCCGAAACATTCAATTGAGTACTTTTCTTCCAAAAAAATCCCGAAAATCACTCAAATTTTCGGCGTTCACATTGGTATAGCCCCTTAATGTTAACTACAGTTAATCATCGGGAACGAGACGGGAAGTATAATACCAAGCGTGTTCATGAGATATTTCTGAATACACTTTATGAGAGACGATAATTAGAGAATAACAAATTATTTAGACGAAGACGTTGCTGGCTTTCGGCTCATCATCGATCTCATTATTTACTCGTTCGTGGAGAACTTGATTTGGATATTGCCTTGGTTAGTAAAGCGTTGTGATTCAAACCGCATACTCTTTATATGAATGATTATATTAATCGGATGTTCATTTGATTATCCTACCGTTTTAATAAACTACTTTTTTTGCGTACAAATAAAATCGCAAATATACATGAACTTTCACAGATCTTCTTTTTGCAGAGATCCTCGTGTTTATGATCACCGAATTGTGGGGAAGGCCATATAAGTCCGAGTGCCTGGTAGATCAAATGTTGTTGTGTTTGCCGGCGCGATATCTCTAGTATTATTAATCCTGTATTCGTGAACTGAGACGGGAAATGTACAAGTCACCACAGTTATTCATACATACATGTATGTAGAATTGTGTATAACGCACAATTCGAGAACTGAAGAAGGCAACTCACTATAACCTTTCAAGACGAAGTACCCGAAGGCTTAACACTGAGAGTAGTTTTCCGGAGGGCACAGAGAAGAAGGGAAAGGCAGAGAATGTACTGCAGAGCATTTTCGAGAGACAAACTCAGACATAGAGTACGGGGGCAGTGTAAAGAGACCTGAAACTTGGCACGTCAAGCATTAATTTTGCACGAATTACGCCGGTGCGAGAGTGAAGATTTACACGCACTTAAGAATCTGCGAGAGCGAGGCCGGATTCTCTCTCTCTCTCTCTCTCTCTCTCTCTCTCTCTCTCTCTCTCTCTCTCTCTCTCTCTCTCTTGTCTCTCGTTCTCTGTACCTTTTGTGTTTATCGTTCTGCAAGGTTTTTATGGTCCGTATTTTCACGTGAACCTCGAGATGTATGCGATTTACAGGGGAGAAAGGTGTCCCAATTGACGGTTGCTTGGGCATGTAACTTTTGAACGCGATTTAGTTAAATGAGAGAGAAAAGAATGCCGTTTTCCGTACATGTTTGACGATTCTGTACATTCATCTGTGAACATATGGTGTTGAAGTTTCAAAAAATTCACCAATTGAAGTTTGCATCATTGGAACCCAACGAAAATTAAGGTTTTAGGCCACAGTAGCGGGTATAAAATCATGTGCGAGTTTGACAATTTTTTTCGTACGAAAAAGTGTTTCACTCATAAAATTAATTACACATCTATTTAGTATGAATATCAAGCTGTTAGAAAAAATATATATATTTTTTTTCGATGTACAAAATAGCCGACTACTCGAAACTTCTCGAAACAGCTTTTTTCCAATTTGCGTGACAAATAACGTCAACCATTTTCACTCGATTTACTTCAAGATTAAAAGTTATGTCCCTAATTGCATTTCGCAGAGAAGTACGGAATTTCTGGTTAATCGAAAACTTTTCATTTTAAGAGCAGTTCATGAGCAGTTATATCGACATTTGTCACTGAAAATTTATTTCATAAGTCCAAATTCCTACACCTTTTGAATAAAACAATATTTTTGAAATTCCGTACGTACTTCTCTAGGTATTCTAATGTAGATTGACGAGAATTTTTGTTTTTTGTTCTAGGTGAAAAATTGTGGATGCTAAATGTCACGCCGCGGAGTGCCTAAAAAAAGATAACAAAAGAAAATATCAGTAGCCGGCGATTTTGTACATCGAAAAAAATAAACAAATTTCAACAGCTTGATATTCATACTAAATAGATGTGTAATTAATTTTGTGAGTGAAACATTTTTTCATACGAAAAAAAAGTTGTTAAATTCGCACATGTTTTTATACCCGTTAGTGTGCGCTAAGGCCTTAATTCTTTTTCATTGATAACACTTCTTTTTGGCCGTTTCAGGATATGGAAATTATTGGTTCCCATTTTTATGCAAACTTCAATATCATTGTTGGCGCATCCAAATTACAAGCTCTACCCCGGATATCAGTTTCAAAAGTGGGAGTCCTTGTAAGTGGTAGATGGCCGCATTGGTCAGACTCGATTGCTGCGAGTTCAATTTTTCTTTTACCGACGTTGATTCTACGTTAATACGTTAAATTATTGTTCTTGTGAAAATCAGGAAAATGATTGTATCGCCTTAATTTGGAAAGGTGTATTTTTATACTTTGCTATAATTTGATCCACGATGTTTGTATTTTCCATTTCTATATATTTTTGTCGCGTTCTATTAATCTGCGTGGTATGTGGTTTAGGAAAATGACAGTTAAGCCTCGAAGTTTATGACCGCAGTGAATAAATATCGTAAAACTACGTATCACCCTGTCGCATTCACAAAGAGACAGCTGTTCTATACGGAAATTTGCGGAAAGCAATAACAAAAAAAAAAAAAATGGCGGAGCCACAAGACTCCGTGATAATTTACTTTCTACGATTCTTACTACCTTCATTATTCGTCGGTATTTCCGTCTCGGTGATGTTGCCACACGGAGATGAAGACGGGATTGTAAACGTGACTTCGAGATCTCTCGCGTGCGAATATTCACGTCGTTACACGTCGAGTGTTTACATGGAACAATGGTGCAGTCGTCTATGTTCGTAAAGCGACTCGATAACTGTATGGCGAAAGCGGAACAAGTGATTTGAGAGAAAGGGAGAGAGAGTGTGTGGTTTTCCGCCTCGTGTCTGTCTCTCATTCGTTTCCGAAGCCAAACGTAATCACGCGAGAGAGAGAGACAGAGAGAGTAGGGGATAGAAATGAAAAGAGAAGTAAATGGAGAAGGGAAGAAATAGAGGGACATCAGTTATCAGGGCCGTCGGGAACTAATAGTTTCAAATTCTCGTTTATTTTGCTTCCAGTATATCGCGTTTTCAGTATTTTCTCTCCGAATCGATCTCAAAAGATAGCACCAATTCAAGAATGTGCTGCCCCCGTATGAATGCTTCCATTATTTACGAAAAGATGCGGCTCCTAAAATACATTGCTTTTCAATTATCGTGTTTATATATGTTGCAGTATTTCTTTCACTGGACATTTAAACGAAAAGCACAAAAATAAGAGTAATCAAAGGATAATGATTTTTCTGTTTTCCTTAATTAAGGCCTTAGGCCACTCTAGAGACCGAAAAAATAGGCTTTTTGGGGATTTTTTTTTCAGAAAAACTACAAAATAAATCGAGATTACATAAAAGGGTGTTTATCATACATATCAGTGACTATATACAATAATTTTTTTCAAGCGATTGATTTAAAAATGACGGCTGTGAAGCGTTCATCTCAAAACTGCATTTTTTAAGTTGGCCGGAAACATAACTCAGACATTTTTCAACCGATTCACTTGAAATGTTGAATTTATCTTGAAAAATACATTGTCTATGGAAGTACGTAAGATTTTTTTCTTATATTGCATAGTTCATTTGTTCTTAACAATTATCTGACGATTTTTTTAGAAAGTGAAAAATTTGTTTAAAAAATCGTCAGATAATTGTTAATAACAAATGAACTACGCAATATAAAAAAAATCCTACGTACTTCCATAGACAATGTATTTTTCAAGATATATTCAACATTTCAAGTGAATCGGTTGAAAATTGTCTGAGTTATGTTTCCGGCCAACTTAAAAAATGCAGTTTTGAGACAAACGCTGCACAGCCGCCATTTTGAAATTAATCGCTTCAAACATTATTGTATACAGTCACTAATATGTATGATAAACACCCTTTTTTGTAATCTCGATTTATTTTGTAGTTTTTCTGAAAAAAAAATCCCCAAAAAGCCTATTTTTTCGGCGTCTAGAGTGGCCTAACCTCTTAATTGCTGAAGTTTCGACAATTCCCGTTGGTACTTTTGGTTACAAAAAATACCGTATAAGCGATAAACCAACGGTAAAAGCACAATTTGAACGTTTGCAGCCATACTCGGAAGTACCCGTGCAGAAATTTTGACCGGGATACCCTATGTCCGATCAAATCCCGATCAGGATTTGTCATGGATTCCCCAAAACCGGATCCCGGTTAGAATCCAACTTGCATCAGTATCGGCATAGGTACGACGACGATGGCATCATTTTAAAATTTTTTGCGTCACGTGTATTTTCTGTATTACTATGGAATTCCTATCTATAGATAGGAATTTCTGTCTATAGATTCCTATCTATAAAATTCCTATCTATATATAGGAATTACATAGTAATACCGGAAATACACGTGATGCCAAAATTTTCAAAATTATGCCATCGTCGTCGTACATATTCCGATACTGATGCAAGTTGGATTCTAACCGGGATACCGGTTTTGGGGAATAAGTTTCTGTTTATACCCACCGACATGTCGGTGGGTATAAACATGTATTTAAGACAAATTAAAATCAAATTCACAATGATTAGATTAAAATTTACACCAACCGTGAGTTCTTACGTATTTCGAGAGAAAACATTTCGTCGAGGCAAATAAATTTTTGCAAAAAAAGTTGTGAGTTTCAAATATCACATTATAAATATGAAAAAAATCACAAAATGAGTTGTGAATTTCCTCAAGTTGAAGAAAATAAAAATCGAATTCACGACAGTTATATTAAAATTTACACCACAAGTGTAAACGTATTTTGAGAGTAAACATTGTGTTGAGGCAAAGAAATGTTCGCACAAAAAGTTATGTGCAAAAATTTCTTTGCCTCGAGGCAATGTTTTCTCTCAAAATATGTACGCACTCACTTTTGGCGCAAATTTTAATCTAATCATTTTGAATTTGATTTTAATTTGTCTTAAATACGAAAAAATTCACAACTAATTTTGTGAATTTTTTTGTATTGATAATTTCTTGTCAATACATTTGCATTCACAGATTTCAATGTGAATTTTTTTTAATTCACATCAAAATCTCGCGATGAGCGCGATCTGCCATTTGAATCTTTGGACAAATTTTTTTTTATTGATAGTTTAATGCACCAAAACTTTATAAATGTTATTTATTTTTTAAATAAATTTAACATGTCATAATTCCATTTTTGACATTGTATTTCAGCCTGTATTCACTCGTGATCCTTCCCAGATTCTTCAATGATTCCATGGGGAATCTATTTAGAGTCATTAAAGGATCCGGTTCTGGATCCCTAATGGAATCCAGTTAACAGATCTTACATTTAGTCTTCGAATCTGATCCGATATCGGACTAGATCCCGACTGGGAGCCCGGGATACAAGTCAGAATCCAGCTGTATCCCTGCCAAAATTTCTGCACGGGTATATCATCGTAAAAGAGACCTTAAGAAAATAATTGGAGAAGAATGTTTCTTCAAAATAATTCACCCAGCTTATTTACGCTCGTAGAAGTCCTCAATCGAGAGAATCCGCCATGAAGTTGAAGGTAGGCATTGCATGACAGCTTGAGGATAAGAACGATAATGATACAATGTATATACATTACACCGAGAGCTTCGGGCAAGTTACGACTGCAAATGCGTGCGATTTCCCATGTAATAAGTGTATGCGTGCGCGACCCAAGTCCACTCTCTCTCTCTCTCTCTCTCTCTCTCTCTCTGTCTCTCTCTCTCTCTCTCTCTCCCTCCCCCTCCCTCTCTCTCTCTCTCTACGTATCTCCTTCTTTGTCTGGAGGCGGAAATCACGTTCTACCTTCAGCTCAACAAAGACCAGCACTTTTTCGATGCATCTCCACGGCTGCATCAACCGTTGCACGACTCGAAGTACACGTAGAGTAGAAAAGTACGTATTACTCCGTGCGAAAATTTGCGGACCGAGACGCGTATCACGCGAGCATTCCACTTGTCCCGAATTGCCATATGCTGAGAGTGTTGAGACTATTTTACCCCTGCGATTTTATCTTCCTCTGTCTATATCTCTCTCCATTTCTCTTGATTTTCGCATGAACAATATTCGGCAATCACCATGGACCGTCTCCAACGGCACATTAAGAGTTCGAGAACCTCCGTTAAATGTATCTTGCGCAACTCTCAATGTACCAATTGCTTCTTAATTTCGGGTCAATATCATCGACAGCTAAAATCACATTTATCACATCTGCTGTAATCGTATCACTAGTGTGTCAACGCACTAGCGCCTCGTTCTCGTCGAATTACTCTTTTCCCGTGCAATGTTAAGATCGCCAGTTTGCTCATAAGCAATTGGTACTCGTATACTCATTTATAGCAATTCTTTACAATAGGGCCAATGTGGTCCGGCCATACAGAGGATTCTCTGAAATTAAAGTAGGGTCACAGTGGGAACAGTGACAAAAGGTACACTAAACCTTTTCTGTTTCTCAGAAGTGGACGATTTCGAGGGGGCCATCAAATGCAACCGATTTCTTTTATTTCGGTGAAGGCGCTGAAGCACAGTGAAGGTCACCTCCACTTTTTTCAATGGAATGGTACATTTTTTTAACCATCTTGTGAAGCACCTCAAGCCGCATAAACAAACATTAGGGGGGTCAAAGTCGTTCAAGGTCATTCAAGGTCACCTATTAAAATGAAATACAAACATAAATATCTCGGATCATTACCAAATATTTGGCAGTGATCCGAGATATTTAGATATGTATCATCGATACTGACCTTGAATGACCTTGAACGACTTTGACCCCATAATGTGTTTTACGCGGCATGAGGTGCTCCACAAAATGGTTGAAAAAACAATGTACCATTCCATTTAAAGAAGTGGAGGTGACCTTCACTGTGCGTCAGCGCCTCCGGCGAAGTGAAAAAAATGGGTGGCATTTGATGGCCCCCTTTACACCGTACAACCTTTTGTATTATTTTTAAAATTTATTTTTAAGATTATTTATAAGATTTTAGATTATTTTTGGTGTAAAAAGTTGAAAAACCAGCTGATTGTATGTTTTTTGCTGCTTTACCTGTCGCAGTTATGTTCGAAGATTAAGCATTGTATTTGTTAACCTAACAAAAGTAGAAGAATTGTCAATACCCGCTTCAGAAAACAAGAGAGGGTCGGTACCAAGTGGCTTAATATTTCGTGGTACACAATAGATCGTGATTCACAGTGTACCCCGAGTGGTTCACTGTGTACCTCAAGTCACAAGTGAATTCTAAAAAAACCTTAAATTTAATTAACCTTGCAGGATGAGTAAAAAAAGAACAGCAGCGGGTTGAAGAAAAATAGGGGCGAAGTCAAAAGAAGAAATTCGTATTGTTTCTCTAATATCTGTTGAAATGACAAAACTACATAGATTAGAAGAAGACATAATGTTTATTCAAGACACTTATTATTCTCTCATTTTGAAGCTTTATGCGATTGATAATGTTTAGTTACTTAATGTTGATAAATATTTAAATGAGAAAAACAACTCAAGGAGGGAGTTAGAATTTCAAGTTAGAATTTTCAAAAAATCGATTTTTTTCTTTATTTTCTAAAAGTATAATATCTTACGAGTATGTTCCGACTAATTGAATGTAAATCAGACCATTATTCGCCGAAATACATACTCATCGCAAATCGTACTCAAAACTTTAAACTCGTTTTTCTCAAAACCATGTTTTCGAAGTCGGTCATCGATGTAACTCGAGAACGGCTTTACCGATCGGGTTGAAATTTATATCACTTCTTCTATACATAGTTTTCCTCCGGATGAACGAAAGATTTTTTTTGGACAATTATTTTTTTTTATAGTCAATTTTTGTAAGTGAAATTTTGGTCAAAACAACACTTTTGACTTTCAACGTCCGCCACTTTGTGAAAAATGGAAATTTTTCAAAACCCTTCGTTCAACCGGAGCATTATATCATTAACTAAAGATTCCCCCTGTTTTGTTGGTTTCAGATAATCCGTCACAGCGTGAGAGTGATCACCGCAAAACCTGTTTTTTTTTGCAGCGTCCTCGGCCATTGATACGTATCGGCTTATTTTGACACATATTTCTTTTAAAAAATTATAATGTTTACATTAAATATGTATCTTTTAAACGGAAGAACTTTTGTTGTAAATTGTTTTATCGTTTGGCCGAAAAAAAATCGGAAAAGGCCTTTTTTTTTAACGTTCCAACTAGACACATCACTCCTTAGTACAACTGTATTGTCGAAGCTAATATGAATAACACAAGATAATGAGGGAACTTATAATATAAATATTTTTGTTTTGTGATTTAGATAGGTACTGGTACTACCTCCTTAGGTAGGTACTCATTGCTGTCTAATACTCAATAAATGATTGTGATTTATCTCATAATATGCTGTTTTTCAAATTAATTTTTCAATAGTTCACTGTACAATAATCCTCATTGTATAGAGAAAAGCACTCCATTACCTACGAGTGTAGAGTCGATTAGGGTAATTGGTTTGATCCACACTGAAATTAGGCATGTTTCACTGTGTACACCCCCAAGTACACAGTGGATCAAATCCCATTTTTTTAAAATGGTTATTATCTCAATATCTATTGGATTAGGCTGTTCAATGTTTTTTTATCAAAATGAAGCCACTGAACATACCTCACGTTTCGTCAAGGTTTCATTGCGATTGTATGAACGGTTAGTCAGCTATGGACCGCTGCAGAAAAATGAGCCATTGATCCCACTATGACCCCATTCAATTGTCCACACATTTGACAGAATTATATTTTCCCACTTCTCCTATCACACTTTGGCGGGCAGTTGTGTATTTCACTTGTAGCCTGTTGTGGTGCGATAAATTAACGCGAAGATGAAATAACACGTATATAACACCAGGCAGTACAGCTCTCTAGAGAAATTTGCAAAACCCATTTTATATCAATGCAACGAGTTTATGAAGCCATTGTTTAGCAATTCAAGCACCTCATCAATGATATTTACGGGTACATCCGAAACGTATCTACACATATGTATCTGTGTAGATATAAGCATATATGTTGGGTAGGTATATGCCTATATCTATAGGCTGCCAGATATAGGCATGTATAGTTCGTGGATGAAGGCTTTTAACGAAATTGTGTAACGAAGGGGTTGGCAACCCCTGACGCCTGTTGCTAGGCGCCCGTCAGCTGTCTCTGTGTAAGTCGGGCTTGCATCGGGTACAACATATATGCAACGCTCTCTCGTTGCATATACATGCACTGATCGACGAGTTGGCGCAGTCGCAGCTTATTCCAAACCCTCTATGGATCATATGTATTCCGTAGTGGGCGAAATTATAGGTACGCTATCATATACCACAGGAAAGCGTTACCACGCCTATTAATTCGGTCACATCCGTGTATAAATTTGTGTGTGTGTGTGTTTGTGTGTGTGTGTGTGCGTGCGTGCGATGTTTCGAACTCCGTCGGCTTTATCCATGTTGCTATGCATCTCTGAATCTTGGCACAGTAAAGATAACGCTGGATATATAGATACGTAGGTCAAGAGTTCATTCTGTGATGGACGCGTTGACTCGTGCTGAATAATTATTGCCACATTTTCTTTTTTCCATATCTCTCGTATCAAGTATGCTAAATGGAAAAAAAATGCCATGAGAATCGATATTCCTTTGAGGTCTTAGGCCACAGTAACGGGTATAAAATCATGTGCGAATTTAACAATTTTTTTTCGTATGATAAAGTGATTCGATCATAAAATTAATTACACATCCATTTAGTATGAACATCAAGCTGTTAGAAAAAATATATATATTTTTTTTCGATGTAGAAATGGCCGACTACTAATATTTTCTTTTGTTATCTTTTTTTAGGCGCTCCGCGGCGTGACATTTAGCATCCACAATTTTTTACCTAGAACAAAAAACAAAAATTCTCGTCAATCTACATTAGAATACCTAGAGAAGTACGTACGGAATTTAAAAAAATATTGTTTTATTCAAAAGTTGTAGGTATTTGAACTTAAGAAATGAATTTTCAGGGAAAAATTTCGTTATGACTGCTAATAAAATGAAAAGTTTTCGATTAATCAGAAATTCCGTACGTACTTCTCTGCGAAATGCAATTAGGAACATAACTTTTAAATTTGAAGTTAATCGAGTGAAAATTGTTGAAGTTATTTGTCACGACAATTGGAAAAAAGCTGTTTCGAGAAGTTTCGAGTAGTCGACCATTTTGTACATCGAAAAAAAAATATATTTTTTCTAACAGCTTAATATTCATACTCAATAGATGTGTAATTTATTTTACGAGTGAATCATTTTTTCATACGAAAAAAAATTGTTAAATTCGCACATGATTTTATACCCGTTACTGTAGCCTAAGGCCTTAAACTTAAATGTTGCTACTTCTAGCTCACCTAGACTACGGTTGACCGTCGAAAAGAAGGCTGTGTTTCGTTTTGTGTGAATTCATACGAGTTAATTTCATGTTTGTATTGCGCGCAATCGTATTATTTTCTATATTTCATTCGATTAAGTTTATTCGTACACTATTGATATCGGCAGGATTTTATGTGGCTGAGCGATTTGTATTGTGCTGCGAAATATTTGGACACAACGGCCAGATCTCCTACTTGCCTGATAGATCGTATCAAGGGTGTAAATAAACAATGATAGTTATAATTGTAAAGCCTTCCTTCTCCGTTTCTCTCTGTCGCTCTTTGCGGAATTAATGGCTTTTACAATCTCGTTATACACAAGCACATACGTGTATCTGCAATACACACACACACACACACACACACACACACACACACACACACACACACACACACACACACACACACACACACACACACACATATATATAGGCTGCATACGGCAGATTCTGTGTATATAAATAATGCATGTACTTGGAGGTATATCTATTTTTTTAACACATGGTGTCAAGACGCTGCCGCGCCTCTGGATATGTATACACTGTCGCCCAAAAGTTTGGGTACACTAGTCACTAGTAACTAAAAAAAATGTAAATAAAATTTTCTTTCCTAATATATTGTCCTGGACCCCATAATTTCCACTCATCAAACTTCCAACCAAAAATGGTGGAAAAAAAATTCAAAAACAATTCTAATAATATTCTAGCCACTCCAGTTTGAATCCGTGCAACTTTTTACCCTCTTGACATTTCCTCTCAAACCCTATAGTTCTTCGATGACGTCTTTTTTTTAAAACATGTTTTCTTTAACTGCAAATGCAATACGGGGGCGAAAAAAAAATCGGTCAAGACTTTCTAAAAAACAAAAATGTCCTTTTTGATATCCTTTTCACGTTTATCATGGAAAAAATCGAGGAAATTTATTTACACAAATTTTGCAGTTAATTTTCGGCGGCCAAAAAATAGTCGAAAAATAGCCACGTTCAAAATTGCGTACGAGGGCGACAAAAAATCGTAGAGAGTTTTCTATAAAAGCAAAATAAAGGTAAATTTGTCCTCTTTGAAACGCTGCTTGGGAAATTCAATTATCTTTATTTTTGAATCCGCTATCTAACTTTTAGTGCGGTAAGAAATTTCGACTAGTGTACCCAAACTTTTGGCCGGCAGTGTAGAAATATCTTCTAATAACAAATAATTAAATGTGTTTTCTTTTTCGTCTTTTTTTCAATGTGAATTGATATTTTTTGACATCTCGCCATCTTTTCAATTTTCAAATTATTAAGAAAGTATCCGGTCATACAAAAGTTTGATTATTATATGAAAAGTACATTTCATTTTTCATTCAAGATCACACTAGTTATCACAACCACCTACACCGATTGGCCCTGCAGCAACGGCAGCACTTTGTTTCAATGATAATAACGCCATTATTTATCAATACTTTGCAATAAAAATACTCAAACTCGAAAAGACGAAAGAAGACAAACTGAAAAATAACAAAATAGTGAGCGATCGGAAGGGCTTCGTTTTTTTTTCAAAAATTTCGCAGTTTTTTGCTCACTATTTTTTTATTTTTCAATTTTTCTTCTTGATTCTAGGTCAACTCATACACAATATTGTACAAAGTAAAAATTTGTTTGATTTTTTTGCTTCAGATCACCTGTCCGGGACTTAGGACTTTCGCAAGCGAAGATACCTCGCAGATTCGCGCGGACATACCTGGCTCCTCCCACTTCCACCACCATGTTTTGTCAAACATTAAAAAATATTTTCATGTTCAATAAAGACCGTTTGGTCAACATACCACATATCAACATTCTATATTTAATACTTTCCGCATAAAAAATTGGTGAAAAAACGAATATTTTTAAGCCCAACAAGGCAGAATCTTCCCTTAATATATACGGTCGTTTCACTGTAATTATATTTCATTCTGTATCTAGCAAAGCTGAGGTTTTTTGAACTGATGAGAAAGCCAACAAAGCATAGCCCCGACGACAGGTCTGAAAATAGTATCTCGGCTGTGTCTTATACAGTGCGAGCGAGCATTCAATCGAGAGAAAAAAGGACGAGACAGCCTAAAGGGCCGCAGAATTCGCCATAGCCACGATACCGTCCCTTCCAACCCTCAACTCGATGTCTCCTCCAGTTACTCGCTCCTTTTCCCTCTGTACAGCCCATACGTACATACATCCCTCATCTCAATCCCTCGTGCCCAGACGCGAAGCAATGTGTAACCAAGGGCGCGATCCCCGTGTATGTTTGCACAACCCTTGTACCGGGGATGCATTGTCACCCTTCGCTGCTCACACACACGTATACTTCTTTCTTCGAAAAGGGAAGAGTCGTTGCGCACACGCACAAATTCCCGATTCTCCAGTACGCTCGAGAGAAAGAAACGGCGTCTACGTGTACGTGCAGTAAACACAGTGAATGAGTAACAGTGCGTTGATGCGCTCCATCGGCTTGCAATTCATGTATGGAGAGGACGAGCAAGCACAAGGGTGTGCTTCCTCGCAGTCTTCCGAACACACCAAAATTGATTATTTCACGAAATGCTTCGTTGAGCTCAAGTTGCATTCGAAGCTTCTCCATTACGGCAAATAATACAACCTAGTTAAAAGAAATGATGGTTTATAGCTACTGATACATCCGGAAGCGGAAAAAAATTAAAGCACGTCATGCTTCATTGGCTGATTAAATGCATCCCTGCATCATGGACACAAGACAGAGGCAGAAAAAGTCTTCGCTAATCACGACAGCCTGCACTGGGAGGTGCCTCATGGTGTTCCCAACTATATTTTAACTGCATTTTATGTTTTCCCGAGGGGACATTAATATTTTATAGGTATAGTGCTTGTTGATATTTCAATGCTATATAATATAGTAGGTTTCCACACCGAGGGGATGTTAATATTTTATAGTTATACCGCTTGGAGATATTTCAATCTGCACTGAAAAAAAAAACAAATCGTTCATCCATCCTGCTAACCATATTTAGCATGTCTGAGCAGCTGTTAAAACAACAAAATTTCGAGACGACAAAATTCATTTTGCACATTCAATGATTCTTTTTTCTCAGTGTATAAAATATAGTAGGTTTCCACATGCATATTTCTGGACACTACAAAAAATGTACTCCCTCAAGATCCTAATAGTCAACAGGACTAAAAAATATATACTACTGTGTCCAAAAAATAAGGTGACATTTGAATTTAAACTGCGCGCGTCGAAGGATTTGGAGAATTTTTTTTTTTTTTAGGTTGGCAGTACTGTCAGTGGCATCTATGTCAAATTTACATGTCAAAATATTCATTAGTGTTTGAGATAGGCGTCGTTTTGTGAGCTGCTAAAAGTGAGTTTTTCGTTTTTTTCGATGTCGAAATTTGTTGAGCAAAGAACTTGCATTAAATTTTGTTTGCGGAATCAATTTTCTGCTGCGGACACGTTTCGCAAAAAACTCAACCCATATCGTTCCGCAACCACCGTATTCACCTGATCTGGCGCCGTGCGACTTCTGGCTGTTCAGCAAGCTCAAAAGATCGCTCCGGGGACACCGTTTTGATACGATAGAGGAGCTTCAAGCCGCAGCGAAGACGGAACTGAAGGCCATCCCGGAAAGTGACTACAATCAGTGTTTCGAAGATTGGAAAATCCGTTGGCATAAGTGCATTGCATCGGGAGGGGATTACTTTGAAGGGGATGAAATTGATTTGGAAAAATAAATAAAGAATTTTCGAAATAAATACAATGTCACCTTATTTTTTGGACACAGTAGTATATACGTTGGTTAAAAATGATGCCTGTGATTTGGGACGAGTCATTTGTGCGATATAAGATACCGCCTGCCATATGCGTATTTGGTGGGTCATACAAGTGTTGGTTCAAGGCATCAATGCCACCTGTGTGAACTTGGCACCCGAGTATGACCGATCTTAATTTTTTTTTAATATTTCGGATTGTTTTTGTTTGTAGTTGATTGTAGTACAAACGATTTCGTTTGTAGTAACTCAGAAAAAAAATTAGGGCCCTTAAAAAAAAAGTCAGCCCCCTTAATGAAAATATTTAAGCGGGCGGAGTTATTTTTCATTCAAAATCGTTTGTAGTTAATTGTAGTGAAATTATTTTTGTTTGTAGTTAAACCGTTTCCGAAAAAAATCGAATTTTCGAAAAAAACGATAGATAGATGTGGAAAAATGATTTTGCGACCATTTTTTTTCGTGATCGGCGGCTTATTGTAAGAAAGTAGCTTACTACAAACAATATGCGACCTGTCAAAACGTCTGTAGTTGTTTGTAGTTCCCGAATCATCGTTTGTAGTTGCGCGAAAAATGAACTACAAACGAGGAAGGCACCTGAAAATGATTTTTGAACGCTTCTCGTTGGAATATCTTGTTTGTAGTGGCAAATAAGCTTACTACAAACGATATCGGACCTCTCAAAATGTTTGTAGTTGTTTGTAGTTCCCAAATTATCGTTTGTAGTTGGGCGAAAATCGAACTATAAACGAAGAAAGCACCTGAAAATGAGTTATGAACGCTTCTCGTTGGAATATCTTGTTTGTAGTGGCAAATAAGCTTACTACAAACGATATCCGACCTCTTAAAACGTTTGTAGTTGTTTGTAGTTCCCGAATTATCGTTTGTAGTTGTGCGAAATTCGAACTACGGACGGGGAAAGCACCGAAAAATGATTTTTCAAGGCTTCTCTTGGGAATCATTCGTTTGTAGTCGCAAACAAGCTTACTACAAACGATAAACGGACACTTCAAACGTTTGTACTTGTTTGTAGTTTGCGATTAAGCGATTGTAGTTGCGCGAAAATCAATCTACGAACGAGGATAGTACCAAAAATAATTTTTCGAGGCTTTTTTTCAAGATTATTCGTTTGTAGTGGCAAACTAGCTTACTACAAACGATAGACGACCTGTCAAAACGTGTGTAGTTGTTTGTAGTTCCCGGATTATCGTTTGTAGTTGCGCGAAAATCGAACTACAAACGAGGAAAGCACCTGAAAATGAGTTCTGAACGCTTCTCGTTGGAATATCTTGTTTGGAGTGGCAAATAAGTTTACTACAAACGATATCGAACCTCTCAAAACGATTGCAGTTGTTTGTAGTTTCCGAATTATCGTTTGTAGTTGCGCGAAAATCGAACTACAAACGAGGAAAGAATCTGAAAATGAGTCTCGAACGCATCTCGTTAGGATATCTTGTTTGTAGTGGCAAATAAGCTTACTACAAACGATATCCAACCTCTTAAAACGTTTGTAGTTGTAGTTGAAAATCGAACTACGAACGAGGAAAGCACCGACAGATGATTTTTCAAGGCCTCTTTTCGGAATTATTCGTTTGTAGTGGCAAACAAGCTCTCTACAAACGATGAACGACCTCTTAAAACGTTTGCAGTTGTTTGTAGTTTGCGATTAGTCGTTTGTAGTTGCGCAAAAATCAATCTACGAACGAGGAAAGCATCAAAAATGATTTTTCAAATCTTGAAGAGAACTTCAAGATTATTCGTTTGTAGTGACAAACTAGCTTATTACAAACGATACACGACCTGTCAAAACGTTTGTGGTTGTTTGTAGTTCCCGAATTATCGTTTGTAGTTGCGCGAAAATCAAACTACAAACGAGGAAAGCACCTGAAAATGAGTTTCGAACGCTTCTCGTTAGGATATCTTGTTTGTAGTGGCAAATAAGGTTACTACAAACGATATCCGACCTCTAAAAACGTTTGTAGTTGTTCGTAGTTCCCGAATTATCGTTTGTAGTTGCGCGAAAATCAAACTACAAACGAGGAAAGCACCTGAAAATGAGTTTTGAACGCTTCTCGTATTGATATCTTGTTTGTAGTAGCAAATAAGGTCACTACAAACGATATCCGACCTCTCAAAACGTTTGCAGTTGTTTGTAGTTTCCGAATTATCGTTTGTAGTTGCGCGAAAATCGAACTACAAACGAGGAAAGCACCTGAAAATGAGTTTCGAACGCTTCTCGTTAGGATATCTTGTTTGTAGTGGCAAATAAGGTTACTACAAACGATATCCGACCTCTCAAAACGTTTGTAGTTGTTTGTAGTTCCCGAATTATTGTTTGTAGTTGCGCGAAAATCGAACTACGGACGGGGAAAGCACCGAAAAATGATTTTTCAAGGCTTCTCTTGGGAATCATTCGTTTGTAGTCGCAAACAAGCTTACTACAAACGATAAACGGACACTTCAAACGTTTGTACTTGTTTGTGGTTTGCGATTAAGCGATTGTAGTTGCGCGAAAATCAATCTACGAACGAGGATAGTACCAAAAATAATTTTTCGAGGCTTTTTTTCAAGATTATTCGTTTGTAGTGACAAACTAGCTTACTACAAACGATAGACGACCTGTCAAAACGTGTGTAGTTGTTTGTAGTTCCCGGATTATCGTTTGTAGTTGCGCGAAAATCGAACTACAAACGAGGAAAGCACCTGAAAATGAGTTCTGAACGCTTTTCGTTGGAATATCTTGTTTGGAGTGGCAAATAAGTTTACTACAAACGATATCGAACCTCTCAAAACGATTGTAGTTGTTTGTGGTTTCCGAATTATCGTTTGTAGTTGCGCGAAAATCGAACTACAAACGAGGAAAGAATCTGAAAATAAGTCTCGAACGCTTCTCGTTAGGATATCTTGTTTGTAGTGGCAAATAAGCTTACTACAAACGATATCCGACCTCTCAAAACGTTTGTAGTTGTTTGTAGTTCGCGAATTATCGTTTGTAGTTGCGCGAAAATCAAACTACAAACGAGGAAAGCACCTGAAAATGAGTTTCGAAAGCTTCTCGTTAGGATATCATGTTTGTAGTGGCAAATAAGCTTACTACAAACAATATCCAACCTCTTAAAACGTTTGTAGTTGTTTGTAGTTCCCGACCTATCGTTTGTAGTTGCGCGAAAATCGAACTACGAACGAGGAAAGCACCGACAAATGACTTTTCAAGGCCTCTCTTCGGAATTATTCGTTTGTAGTGGCAAACAAGCTCACTACAAACGCTGAACGACCTCTTAAAACGTTTGTAGTTGTTTGTAGTTTCCGATTAGTCGTTTGCAGTTGCGCGAAAATCAATCTACGAACGAGGAAAGCATCAAAAATGATTTTTCAAGGCTTCTCTTCAAGATTATTCGTTTGTAGTGACAAACTAGCTTACTACAAACGATACACGACCTGTCCAAACGTTTGTGGTTGTTTGTAGTTCCCGAATTATCGTTTGTAGTTGCGCGAAAATCAAACTACAAACGAGGAAAGCACCTGAAAATGAGTTTCGAACGCTTCTCGTTAGGATATCTTGTTTGTAGTGGCAAATAAGGTTACTACAAACGATATCCGACCTCTCAAAACGTTTGTAGTTGTTTGTAGTTCCCGAATTATCGTTTGTAGTTGCGCGAAAATCAAACTACAAACGAGGAAAGCACCTGAAAATGAGTTTTGAACGCTTCTCGTTTGGATATCTTGTTTGTAGTGGCAAATAAGGTTACTGCAAACGATATCCGACCTCTCAAAACGTTTGCAGTTGTTTGTAGTTTCCGAATAATCGTTTGTAGTTGCGCGAAAATCGAACTACAAACGAGGAAAGTACCTGAAAATGAGTTTCGAACGCTTCTCGTCAGGATATCTTGTTTGTATTGGCAAATAAGCTTACTAAAAACGATATCCAACCTCTTAAAACGTTTGTAGTTGTTTGTAGTTCCCGACCTATCGTTTGTAGTTGCGCAAAAATCGAACTACGAACGAGGTAAGCACCGACAAATGATTTTTCAAGGCCTCTCTGCGGAATTATTCGTTTGTAGTGGCAAACAAGCTCACTACAAACGATGAACGACCTCTTAAAACGTTTGTAGTTGTTTGTAGTTTGCGATTAGTCGTTTGTAGTTGCGCGAAAATCAATCTACGAACGAGGAAAGCATCAAAAATGATTTTTCAAGGCTTCTCTTCAAGATTATTCGTTTGTAATGGCAAACTAGCTTACTACAAACGATACACGACCGGTCAAAACGTTTGTGGTTGTTTGTAGTTCCCGAATTATCGTTTGTAGTTGCGCGAAAATCAAACTACAAACGAGGAAAGGACCTGAAAATGAGTTTTGAACGCTTCTCGTTGAAATATCTTGTTTGTAGTGGCAAATAAGCTTACTACAAACGATATCCGACCTCTTAAAACGTTTGTAGTTGTTTGTAGTTCCCGAATTATCGTTTGTAGTTGCGCGAAAACCGAACTACGGACGGGGAAAGCACCGAAAAATGATTTTTCAAACCTTCTCTTCAAGATTATTCGTTTGTAGTGGCAAACTAGCTTATTACAAACGATACACGACCTGTCAAAACGTTTGTGGTTGTTTGTAGTTCCCGAATTATCGTTTGTAGTTGCGCGAAAATCAAACTACAAGCGAGGAAAGCACCTGAAAATGAGTTTTGAACGCTTCTCGTTGGAATATCTTGTTTGTAGTGGCAAATAAGCTTACTACAAACGATATCCGACCTCTTAAAACGTTTGTAGTTGTTTGTAGTTCCCGAATTATCGTTTGTAGTTGCGCGAAAATCGAACTACGGACGGGGAAAGCACCGAAAAATGATTTTTCAAGGCTTCTCTTGGGAATCATTCGTTTGTAGTGGCAAACAAGCTTACTACAAACGATAAACGGACTCTTCAAACGTTTGTAGTTGTTTGTAGTTTGCGATTAAGCGTTTGTAGTTGCGCAAAAATCAATCTACGAACGAGGATAGTACCAAAAATAATTTTGCGAGGCTTTTCTTCAAGATTATTCGTTTGTAGTGGCAAACTAGCTTACTACAAACGATAGACGACCTGTCAAAACGTGTGTAGTTGTTTGTAGTTCCCGGATTATCGTTTGTAGTTGCACGAAAATCGAACTACAGACGAGGAAAGCACCTGAAAATGAGTTCTCAACGCTTCTCGTTGGAATATCTTGTTTGGAGTGGCAAATAAGTTTACTACAAACGATATCCGACCTCTCAAAACGTTTGTAGTTGTTTGTAGTTCGCGAATTATCGTTTGTAGTTGCGCGAAAATCAAACTACAAACGAGGAAAGCACCTGAAAATGAGTTTCGAAAGCTTCTCGTTAGGATATCTTGTTTGTAGTGGCAAATAAGTTTACTACAAACGATATCCAACCTCTTAAAACGTTTGTAGTTGTTTGTAGTTCCCGACCTATCGTTTGTAGTTGCGCGAAAATCGAACTATGAACGAGGAAAGCACCGACAACTGATTTTTCAAGGCCTCTCTTCGGAATTATTCGTTTGTAGTGGCAAACAAGCTCACTACAAACGATGAACGACCTCTTAAAACGTTTGCAGTTGCTTGTAGTGAAATTGTTTTTGATTGTAGTCGAACCGTTGCCGAAAAAAATCGAATTTTCGAAAAAAAACGATAGATAGATGTGGAAAAATGATTTTGCGACCATTTTTTTTCGTGATCGGCGGCTTATTGTAAGTAGCTTACGACAAACAATATGCGACCTGTCAAAACGTCTGTAGTTGTTTGTAGTTCCCGAATCATCGTTTGTAGTTGCGCGAAAAACGAACTACAAACGAGGAAGGCACCTGAAAATGATTTTTGAACGCTTCTCGTTGGAATATCTTGTTTGTAGTGGCAAATAAGTTTACTACAAACGATATCCGACCTCTCAAAACGTTTGTAGTTGTTTGTAGTTCGCGAATTATCGTTTGTAGTTGCGCGAAAATCAAACTACAAACGAGGAAAGCACCTGAAAATGAGTTTCGAAAGCTTCTCGTTAGGATATCTTGTTTGTAGTGGCAAATAAGCTTACTACAAACAATATCGAACCTCTTAAAACGTTTGTAGTTGTTTGTAGTTCCCGACCTATCGTTTGTAGTTGCGCGAAAATCGAACTACGAACGAGGAAAGCACCGACAAATGATTTTTCAAGGCCTCTTTTCGGAATTATTCGTTTGTAGTGGCAAACAAGCTCACTACAAACGATGAACGACCTCTTAAAACGTTTGTAGTTGTTTGTAGTGTAATTATTATTGATTGTAGTCGAACCGTTTCCGAAAAAAATCGAATTGTCGAAAAAAACGATAGATAGATGTGGAAAAATGATTTTGCGACCATTTTTTTTCGTGATCGGCGGCTTATTGTAAGTAGCTTACTACAAACAATATGCGACCCGTCAAAACGTCTGTAGTTGTTTGTAGTTCCCGAATCATCGTTTGTAGTTGCGCGAAAAACGAACTACAAACGAGGAAGGCACCTGAAAATGATTTTTGAACGCTTCTCGTTGGAATATCTTGTTTGTAGTGGCAAATAAGCTTACTACAAACGATATCGGACCTCTCAAAATGTTTGTAGTTGTTTGTAGTTCCCGAATTATCGTTTGTAGTTGGGCGAAAATCGAACTATAAACGAAGAAAGCACCTGAAAATGAGTTTTGAACGCTTCTCGTTGTAATATCTTGTTTGTAGAGGCAAATAAGCTTACTACAAACGATATCCGACCTCTTTAAACGTTTGTAGTTGTTTGTAGTTCCCGAATTATCGTTCGTAGTTGCGAAAATGGAACTACGGACGGGAAAGCACCGAAAAATGATTTTTCAAGGCTTCTCTTGGGAATCATTCGTTTGTAGTGGCAAACAAGCTTACTACAAACGATAAACGGACTCTTCAAGGTTGGATATCGTTTGTAGTAAGCTTATTTGCCACTACAAACAAGATATCCTAACGAGAAGCTTTCGAGACTGATTTTCAGATTCTTTCCTCGTTTGTAGTTCGATTTTCGCGCAACTACAAACGATAATTCGGAAACTACAAACAACTACAATCGTTTTGAGAGGTTCGATATCGTTTGTAGTAAACTTATTTGCCACTCCAAACAAGACATTCCAACGAGCAGCGTTCAGAACTCATTTTCAGGTGCTTTCCTCGTTTGTAGTTCGATTTTCGCGCAACTACAAACGATAATCCGGGAACTACAAACAACTACACACGTTTTGACAGGTCGTCTATCGTTTGTAGTAAGCTAGTTTGCCACTACAAACGAATAATCTTGAAGAAAAGCCTCGAAAAATTATTTTTGGTACTATCCTCGTTCGTAGATTGATTTTCGCGCAACTACAAACGCTTAATCGCAAACTACAAACAACTACAAACGTTTGAAGAGTCCGTTTATCGTTTGTCGTAAGCTTGTTTGCCACTACAAACGAACGATTCCCAAGAGAAGCCTTGAAAAATCATTTTTCGGTGCTTTCCCCGTCCGTAGTTCGATTTTCGCGCAACTACAAACGATAATTCGGGAACTACAAACAACTACAAACGTTTTAAGAGGTCGGATATCGTTTGTAGTAAGCTTATTTGCCACTACAAACAAGATATTCCAACGAGAAGCGTTCAAAACTCATTTTCAGGTGCTTTTCTCGTTTGTATTGTGATTTTCGCGCAACTACAAACGATAATTCGGGAACTACAAACAACCACAAACGTTTTGACAGGTCGTGTATCGTTTGTAGTAAGCTAGTTTGCCACTACAAACGAATAATCTTAAAGAGAAGCCTTGAAAAATCATTCTTGATGCTTTCCTCGTTCGCAGATTGATTTTCGCGCAACTACAAACGACTAATCGCAAACTACAAACAACCACAAACGTTTTAAGAGGTCGTTCATCGTTTGTAGTGAGCTTGTTTGCCACTACAAACGAATAATTCCGCAGAGAGGCCTTGAAAAATCATTTGTCGGTGCTTTCCTCGTTCGTAGTTCGATTTTTGTGCAACTACAAACGATAGGTCGGGAACTACTAACAACTACAAACGTTTGAAGAGTCCGTTTATCATTTGTAGTAAGCTTGTTTGCCACTACAAACGAACGATTCCCAAGAGAAGCCTTGAAAAATCATTTTTCGGTGCTTTCCCCGTCCGTAGTTCGATTTTCGCGCAACTACAAACGATAATTCGGAAACTACAAACAACTGCAAACGTTTTGAGAGGTCGGATATCGTTTCTAGTAACATTATTTGCCACTACAAACAAGATATCCTAACGAGAAGCGTTCGAAACTCATTTTCAGGTGCTTTCCTCGTTTGTAGTTCGATTTTTGCGCAACTACAAACGATAATTCGGAAACTACAAACAACTGCAAACGTTTTGAGAGGTCGGATATCGTTTCTAGTAACATTATTTGCCACTACAAACAAGATATCCTAACGAGAAGCGTTCGAAACTCATTTTCAGGTGCTTTCCTCGTTTGTAGTTCGATTTTTGCGCAACTACAAACGATAATTCGGAAACTACAAACAACTGCAAACGTTTTGAGAGGTCGGATATCGTTTCTAGTAACATTATTTGCCACTACAAACAAGATATCCAAACGAGAAGCGTTCAAAACTCATTTTCAGGTGCTTTCCTCGTTTGTAGTTTGATTTTCGCGCAACTACAAACGATAATTCGGGAACTACAAACCACTACAAACGTTTTAAGAGGTCGGATATCGTTTGTAGTAAGCTTATTTGCCACTACAAACAAGATATTCCAACGAGAAGCGTTCATAACTCATTTTCAGGTGCCTTCTTCGTTTATAGTTCGATTTTCGCCCAACTACAAACAACTACAGACGTTTTGATAGGTCGCATATTGTTTGTAGTAAGCTACTTTCTTACAATAAGCCGCCGATCACGAAAAAAAATGGTCGCAAAATCATTTTTCCACATCTATCTATCGTTTTTTTCGAAAATTCGATTTTTTTCGGAAACGGTTCAACTACAAACAAAAATAATTTCACTACAATCAACTACAAACGTTTTAAGAGGTCGTTCATCGTTTGTAGTGAGCTTGTTTGCCACTACAAGCGAATAATTCCGAAGAGAGGCCTTGAAAAATCATTTGTCGGTGCTTTCCTCGTTCGTAGTTCGATTTTCGCGCACTACAAACGATAGGTGGGGAACTACAAACAACTACAAACGTTTTAAGAGGTTGGATATCGTTTGTAGTAAGCTTATTTGCCACTACAAACAAGATATCCTAACGAGAAGCTTTCGAAACTCATTTTCAGGTGCTTTCCTCGTTTGTAGTTTGAATTTCGCGCAACTACAAACGATAATTCGCGAACTACAAACAACTACAAACGTTTTGAGAGGTCGGATATCGTTTGTAGTAAGCTTATTTGCCACTACAAACAAGATATCCTAACGAGAAGCGTTAGAGACTCATTTTCAGATTCTTTCCTCGTTTGTAGTTCGATTTTCGCGCAACTACAAACGATAATTCGGCAACTACAAACAACTACAATCGTTTTGAGAGGTTCGATATCGTTTGTAGTAAACTTATTTAACACTCTAAACAAGATATTCCAACGAGAAGCGTTCAGAACTCATTTTCAGGTGCTTTCCTCGTTTGTAGTTCGATTTTCGCGTAACTACAAACGATAATCCGGGAACTACAAACAACTACACACGTTTTGACAGGTCGTCTATCGTTTGTAGTAAGCTAGTTTGCCACTACAAACGAATAATCTTGAAGAAAAGCCTCGAAAAATTATTTTTGGTACTATCCTCGTTCGTAGATTGATTTTCGCGCAACTACAAACGACTAATCGCAAACTACAAACAACTACAAACGTTTTAAGAGGTCGTTCATCGTTTGTAGTGAGCTTGTTTGCCACTACAAACGAATAATTCCGCAGAGGCCTTGAAAAATCATTTGTCGGTGCTTTCCTCGTTCGTAGTTCGATTTTTGCGCAACTACAAGCGATAGGTCGGGAACTACAAACAACTACAAACGTTTTAAGAGGTTGGATATCGTTTGTAGTAAGCTTATTTGCCACTACAAACAAGATATCCTAACGAGAAGCGTTCGAAACTCATTTTCAGGTGCTTTCCTCGTTTGTAGTTTGATTTTCGCGCAACTACAAACGACAATTCGGGAACTACAAACAACTACAAACGTTTTGAGAGGTCGGATATCGTTTGTAGTAACCTTATTTGCCACTACAAACAAGATATCCTAACGAGAAGCGTTCGAAACTCATTTTCAGGTGCTTTCCTCGTTTGTAGTTTGATTTTCGCGCAATTACAAACGATAATTCGGGAACTACAAACAACCACAAACGTTTGGACAGGTCGTGTATCGTTTGTAGTAAGCTAGTTTGTCACTACAAACGAATAATCTTGAAGAGAAGCCTTGAAAAATCATTTTTGATGCTTTCCTCGTTCGTAGATTGATTTTCGCGCAACTGCAAACGACTAATCGGAAACTACAAACAACTACAAACGTTTTAAGAGGTCGTTCATCGTTTGTAGTGAGCTTGTTTGCCACTACAAACGAATAATTCCGAAGAGAGGCCTTGAAAAATCATTTGTCTGTGCTTTCCTCGTTCGTAGTTCGATTTTCGCGCAACTACAAACGATAGGTCGGGAACTTCAAACAACTACAAACGTTTTAAGAGGTTGGATATCGTTTGTAGTAAGCTTATTTGCCACTACAAACAAGATATCCTAACGAGAAGCGTTCGAAACTCATTTTCAGGTGCTTTCCTCGTTTGTACTTCGATTTTCGCGCAACTACAAACGATAATTCGGAAACTACAAACAACTGCAAACGTTTTGAGAGGTCGGATATCGTTTGTAGTAACCTTATTCCCCACTACAAACAAGATATCCACACGAGAAGCGTTTAAAACTCATTTTCAGGTGCTTTCCTCGTTTGTAGTTTGATTTTCGCGCAACTGCAAACGATAATTCGGGAACTACAAACAACTACAAACGTTTTGAGAGGTCGGATATCGTTTGTAGTAACCTTATTTGCCACTACAAACAAGATATCCTAACGAGAAGCGTTCGAAACTCATTTTCAGGTGCTTTCCTCGTTTGTAGTTTGATTTTCGTGCAACTACAAACGATAATTCGGGAACTACCAACAACCATAAACGTTTTGACAGGTCGGGTATCGTTGGCAATAAGCTAGTTTGCCACTACAAACGAATAATCTTGAAGAGAAGCTTTGAAAAATCATTTTTCGGTGCTTTCCCCGTCCGTACTTCGGTTTTCGCGCAACTACGAACGATAATTCGGGAACTACAGACAACTACAAACGTTTTAAGAGGTCGGATATCGTTTCTAGTAACATTATTTGCCACTACAAACAAGATATCCAAACGAGAAGCGTTTAAAACTCATTTTCAGGTGCTTTCCTCGTTTGTAGTTTGATTTTCGCGCAATTACAAACGATAATTCGGGAACTACAAACAACCACAAACGTTTGGACAGGTCGTGTATCGTTTGTAGTAAGCTAGTTTGTCACTACAAACGAATAATCTTGAAGAGAAGCCTTGAAAAATCATTTTTGATGCTTTCCTCGTTCGTAGATTGATTTTCGCGCAACTGCAAACGACTAATCGGAAACTACAAACAACTACAAACGTTTTAAGAGGTCGTTCATCGTTTGTAGTGAGCTTGTTTGCCACTTCAAACGAATAATTCCGAAGAGAGGCCTTGAAAAATCATTTGTCGGTGCTTTCCTCGTGCGTAGTTCGATTTTCGCGCAACTACAAACGATAGGCCGGGAACTTCAAACAACTACAAACGTTTTAAGAGGTTGGATATCGTTTGTAGTAAGCTTATTTGCCACTACAAACAAGATATCCTAACGAGAAGGGTTCGAAACTCATTTTCAGGTGCTTTCCTCGTTTGTAGTTCGATTTTCGCGCAACTACAAACGATAATTCGGAAACTACAAACAACTGCAAACGTTTTGGGAGGTCGGATATCGTTTGTAGTAACCTTATTTGCCACTACAAACAAGATATCCAAACGAGAAGCGTTTAAAACTCATTTTCAGGTGCTTTCCTCGTTTGTAGTTTGATTTTCGCGCAACTACAAACGATAATTCGGGAACTACAAACAACTACAAACGTTTTGAGAGGTGGGATATCGTTTGTAGTAACCTTATTTGCCACTACAAACAAGATATCCTAACGAGAAGCGTTCGAAACTCATTTTCAGGTGCTTTCCTCGTTTGTAGTTTGATTTTCGCGCAAATACAAACGATAATTCGGGAACTACAAACAACCACAAACGTTTTGACAGGTCGTGTATCGTTTGTAATAAGCTAGTTTGCCACTACAAACGAATAATCTTGAAGAGAAGCTTTGAAAAATCATTTTTCGGTGCTTTCCCCGTCCGTAGTTCGGTTTTCGCGCAACTACAAACGATAATTCGGGAACTACAAACAACTCCAAACGTTTTAAGAGGTCGGATATCGTTTCTAGTAACATTATTTGCCACTACAAACAAGATATCCAAACGAGAAGCGTTCAAAACTCATTTTCAGGTGCTTTCCTCGTTTGTAGTTTGATTTTCGCGCAACTACAAACGATAATTCGGGAACTACAAACCACTACAAACGTTTTAAGAGGTCGGATATCGTTTGTAGTAAGCTTATTTGCCACTACAAACAAGATATTCCAACAAGAAGCGTTCATAACTCATTTTCAGGTGCTTTCCTCGTTTGTAGTTTGATTTTCGCGCAACTACAAACGATAATTCGGGAACTACAAACAACCACAAACGTTTGGACAGGTCGTGTATCGTTTGTAGTAAGCTAGTTTGTCACTACAAACGAATAATCTTGAAGAGAAGCCTTGAAAAATCATTTTTGATGCTTTCCTCGTTCGTAGATTGATTTTCGCGCAACTGCAAACGACTAATCGGAAACTACAAACAACTACAAACGTTTTAAGAGGTCGTTCATCGTTTGTAGTGAGCTTGTTTGCCACTACAAACGAATAATTCCGAAGAGAGGCCTTGAAAAATCATTTGTCGGTGCTTTCCTCGTTCGTAGTTCGAATTTCGCGCAACTACAAACGATAGGTCGGGAACTACAAACAACTACAAACGTTTTAAGAGGTTGGATATCGTTTGTAGTAAGCTTATTTGCCACTACAAACAAGATATCCTAACGAGAAGCGTTCGAAACTCATTTTCAGGTGCTTTCCTCGTTTGTAGTTCGATTTTCGCGCAACTACAAACGATAATTCGGAAACTACAAACAACTGCAAACGTTTTGAGAGGTCGGATATCGTTTGTAGTCACCTTATTTGCCACTACAAACAAGATATCCAAACGAGAAGCGTTTAAAACTCATTTTCAGGTGCTTTCCTCGTTTGTAGTTTGATTTTCGCGCAACTACAAACGATAATTCGGGGACTACAAACAACTACAAACGTTTTGAGAGGTCGGATATCGTTTGTAGTAACCTTATTTGCCACTACAAACAAGATATCCTAACGAGAAGCGTTCGAAACTCATTTTCAGGTGCTTTCCTCGTTTGTAGTTTGATTTTCGCGCACCTACAAACGATAATTCCGGAACTCCAAACAACCAGAAACGTTTTGACAGGTCGTGTATCGTTTGTAATAAGCTAGTTTGCCACTACAAACGAATAATCTTGAAGAGAAGCTTTGAAAAATCATTTTTCGGTGCTTTCCCCGTCCGTAGTTCGGTTTTCGCGCAACTATAAACGATAATTCGGGAACTACAAACAACTACAAACGTTTTAAGAGGTCGGATATCGTTTGTAGTAAGCTTATTTGCCACTACAAACAAGATATTCCAACGAGAAGCGTTCAAAACTCGTTTTCAGGTGCTTTCCTCGTTTGTAGTTTGATTTTCGCGCAACTACAAACGATAATTCGGGAACTACAAACAACCACAAACGTTTTGACAGGTCGTGTATCGTTTGTAGTAAGCTAGTTTGCCACTACAAACGAATAATCTTGAAGAGAAGCCTTGAAAAATCATTTTTGATGCTTTCCTCGTTCGTAGATTGATTTTCGTGCAACTGCAAACGACTAATCGCAAACTACAAACAACTACAAACGTTTTAAGAGGTCGTTCATCGTTTGTAGTGAGCTTGTTTGCCACTACAAACGAATAATTCCGCAGAGAGGCCTTGAAAAATCATTTGTCGGTGCTTTCCTCGTTCGTAGTTCGATTTTTGCGCAACTACAAACGATAGGTCGGGAACTACAAACAACTACAAACGTTTTAAGAGGTTGGATATCGTTTGTAGTAAGCTTATTTCCCAATACAAACAAGATATCCTAACGAGAAGCGTTCGAAACTCATTTTCAGGTACTTTCCTCGTTTGTAGTTCGATTTTCGCGCAACTACAAACGATAATTCGGAAACTACAACCAACTGCAAACGTTTTGAGAGGTCGGATATCGTTTGTAGTAACCTTATTTGCCACTACAAACAAGATATCCAAACGAGAAGCGTTCAAAACTCATTTTCAGGTGCTTTCCTCGTTTGTAGTTTGATTTTCGCGCAACTACAAACGATAATTCGGGAACTACAAACAACTACAAACGTTTTGAGAGGTCGGATATCGTTTGTAGTAACCTTATTTGCCACTACAAACAAGATATCCTAACGTGAAGCGTTCGAAACTCATTTTCAGGTGCTTTCGTCGTTTGTAGTTTGGTTTTCGCGCAACTACAAACGATAATTCGGGAACTACAAACAACCACAAACGTTTTGACAGGTCGTGTATCGTTTGTAATAAGCTAGTTTGCCACTACAAACGAATAATCTTGAAGAGAAGCTTTGAAAAATCATTTTTCGGTGCTTTCCCCGTCCGTAGTTCGATTTTCGCGCAACTACAAACGATAATTCGGGAACTACAAACAACTACAAACGTTTTAAGAGGTCGGATATCGTTTGTAGTAAGCTTATTTGCCACTACAAACAAGATATTCCAACGAGAAGCGGTCAAAACTCATTTTCAGGTGCTTTCCTCGTTTGTAGTTTGATTTTCGCGCAACTACAAACGATAATTCGGGAACTACAAACACCCACAAACGTTTTGACAGGTCGTGTATCGTTTGTAGTAAGCTAGTTTGCCACTACAAACGAATAATCTTGAAGAGAAGCCTTGAAAAATCATTTTTGATGTTTTCCTCGTTCGTAGATTGATTTTCGCGCAACTACAAACGACTAATCGCAAACTACAAACAACTACAAACGTTTTAAGAGGTCGTTCATCGTTTGTAGTGAGCTTGTTTGCCACTACAAACGAATAATTCCGAAAAGAGGCCTTGAAAAATCATCTGTCGGTGCTTTCCTCGTTCGTAGTTCGATTTTCAACTACAACTACAAACGTTTTAAAAGGTTGGATATCGTTTGTAGTAAGCTTATGTTCCACTACAAACAAGATATCCTAATGAGAAGCTTTCGAAACTCATTTTCAGGTGCTTTCCTCGTTTGTAGTTTGATTTTCGCGCAACTACAAATGATAATTCGGAAACTACAAACAACTGCAAACGTTTTGAGAGGTCGGATATCGTTTGTAGTAAGCTTATTTGCCACTACAAACAAGATATCCTAACGAGAAGCGTTCGAAACTCATTTTCAGGTGCTTTCCTCGTTTGTAGTTCGATTTTCGCGCAACTACAAATGATAATTCGGAAACTACAAACAACTGCAAACGTTTTGAGAGGTCGGATATCGTTTGTAGTGACCTTATTTGCTACTACAAACAAGATATCAATACGAGAAGCGTTCAAAACTCATTTTCAGGTGCTTTCCTCGTTTGTAGTTTGATTTTCGCGCAACTACAAACGATAATTCGGGAACTACGAACAACTACAAACGTTTTTAGAGGTCGGATATCGTTTGTAGTAACCTTATTTGCCACTACAAACAAGATATCCTAACGAGAAGCGTTCGAAACTCATTTTCAGGTGCTTTCCTCGTTTGTAGTTTGATTTTCGCGCAACTACAAACGATAATTCGGGAACTACAAACAACCACAAACGTTTTGACAGGTCGTGTATCGTTTGTAATAAGCTAGTTTGTCACTACAAACGAATAATCTTGAAGTTCTCTTCAAGATTTGAAAAATCATTTTTGATGCTTTCCTCGTTCGTAGATTGATTTTTGCGCAACTACAAACGACTAATCGCAAACTACAAACAACTGCAAACGTTTTAAGAGGTCGTTCATCGTTTGTAGAGAGCTTGTTTGCCACTACAAACGAATAATTCCGAAAAGAGGCCTTGAAAAATCATCTGTCGGTGCTTTCCTCGTTCGTAGTTCGATTTTCAACTACAACTACAAACGTTTTAAGAGGTTGGATATCGTTTGTAGTAAGCTTATGTTCCACTACAAACAAGATATCCTAATGAGAAGCTTTCGAAACTCATTTTCAGGTGCTTTCCTCGTTTGTAGTTTGATTTTCGCGCAACTACAAACAATAATTCGCGAACTACAAACAACTACAAACGTTTTGAGAGGTCGGATATCGTTTGTAGTAAGCTTATTTGCCACTACAAACAAGATATCCTAACGAGAAGCGTTCGAGACTCATTTTCAGATTCTTTCCTCGTTTGTAGTTCGATTTTCGCGCAACTACAAACGATAATTCGGAAACTACAAACAACTACAATCGTTTTGAGAGGTTCGATATCGTTTGTAGTAAACTTATTTGCCACTCCAAACAAGATATTCCAACGAGAAACGTTCAGAACTCATTTTCAGGTGCTTTCCTCGTTTGTAGTTCGATTTTCGCGCAACTACAAACGATAATCCGGGAACTACAAACAACTACACACGTTTTGACAGGTCGTCTATCGTTTGTAGTAAGCTAGTTTGCCACTACAAACGAATAATCTTGAAAAACAGCCTCGAAAAATTATTTTTGGTACTATCCTCGTTCGTAGATTGATTTTCGCGCAACTACAATCGCTTAATCGCAAACTACAAACAACTACAAACGTTTGAAGTGTCCGTTTATCGTTTGTAGTAAGCTTGTTTGCCACTACAAACGAATGATTCCCAAGAGAAGCCTTGAAAAATCATTTTTCGGTGCTTTCCCCGTCCGTAGTTCGATTTTCGTGCAACTACAAACGATAATTCGGGAACTACAAACAACTACAAACGTTTTAAGAGGTCGGATATCGTCTGTAGTAAGCTTATTTGCCACTACAAACAAGATATTCCAACGAGAAGCATTCATAACTCATTTTCAGGTGCTTTCTTCGTTTATAGTTCGATTTTCGCCCAACTACAAACGATAATTCGGGATCTACAAACAACTACAAACATTTTGAGAGGTTCGATATCGTTTGTAGTAAGCTTATTTGCCACTACAAACAAGATATTCCAACGAGAAGCGTTCAAAAATCATTTTCAGGTGCCTTCCTCGTTTGTAGTTCGTTTTTCGCGCAACTACAAACGATGATTCGGGAACTACAAACAACTACAGACGTTTTGATAGGTCGCATATTGTTTGTAGTAAGCTACTTTCTTACAATAAGCCGCCGATCACGAAAAAAAATGGTCGGAAAATCATTTTTCCACATCTATCTATCGTTTTTTTCGAAAATTCGATTTTTTTCGGAAACGGTTCAACTACAAACAAAAATAATTTCACTACAATCAACTACAAACGATTTTGAATGAAAAATAACTCCGCCCGCTTAAATATTTTCATTAAGGGGGCTGACTTTTTTTTTAAGGGCTCTAATTTTTTTTCTGAGTTACTACAAACGAAATCGTTTGTACTACAATCAACTACAAACAAAAACAATCCGAAATAATAAAAAAAAATTAAGATCGGTCATACTCGGGTGCCAAGTTCACACAGGTATCAATGCCCGTCTACTAAAAGCATAGAATAATTCATACAAATCCAAAATAAAATAAAATACCCATCTGGGAATTCGACTTCGATGATTTTTTAATTTATAATTCGTCATTCGCTGGCCTCCAGTGAGGATTAATATTGAAGAATAGATAATGTTAATTAATAGCCCGATCAGAAAATGTTTCAAACAAAAGTTGTTTGGAATGATAAAATATGTATAAAGTTATCTGACGTCCAATCCCCTATGTTTGAAAATAGCGGCACAAAAACGCGAGAGCACCACTGACGAAGATAGGAGGTTGGACGTCAAATTACTTTATACATATTTGATTATTTCGAACAACTTTTGTTTGAAACATTTTCTAATCGGGCTATTAATGGTCGAGATACGGCGATTTTTAAGCTTTCAACCCCTATTTCTTAGGGTTGGGGCAAGTTGAGGGGCAACATTTGATTGGGGTTACTTTCAGTATGCAACCACCTAGCTTGAATCAAAAATTCTAATTCTACGCTAAAAGTGCTGGGTTTTCGTCTCTTTTACTGGACTATAAGCTGTGGTTGTTCCAATTGCAAATGATTTATGTCTTCGCTATAAGTAAACGTTACCATATCTTTTTTCAAATAGTCACTTTTTATAACGTCTGCTAAAAACTTTTACTCGACAAACCATAATATTAACCATATTAATTTGACAAACTTGAATAGAATAGTAGAAGTTTGAGTGAACAAAACCTAACGTGCAGTAGGGGAGATAGGGGCTACGAGTAACAGCGGGTTAAGAAGTAACAAGCGAGTTGCCGCCAAACTATAAACATTGTAGCTACGTATTAACAATATTCCAAATTTTTTACTACTCAAAGATTTGTCGTACTGTTAAGGGGTTAGGCGACTCCAGCGGCCGAAAAATAGGCTTTATGGGGATTATTTTTCAGAAAAACTACAAAATAAATCGAGATTATAAAAAAGGGTGTTTATCATACATATCAGTGACTGTATAGAATAATTTTTTTGAAGCGATTAATTTCAAAATGGCTGCTGTGCAGCATTTATCTCAAAACTGCATTTTTTAAGTTGGCCGGAAACATAACTCAGACAATTTTCAGCCGATTCACTTGAAATGTTGAATATATCTTGAAAAATACATTGTCTATGAAAGTACGTAGGATTTTTTTTTTTCATATTGCACGGTTCATTTGTTATTAACAATTATCTGACGATTTTTAGCCAAATTTTTCACCTTCCCAAAGAATCGTCAGATAATTGTTAATAACAAATGAACTATGCAATATAACAAAAAAAAATCCTACGTACTTCCATAGACAATGTATTTTTCAAGATATATTCAACATTTCAAGTGAATCGGTTGAAAAATGTCTGAGTTATGTTTCCGGGCAACTTAAAAAATGCAGTTTTGAGATAAACGCTGCACAGTCGTCATTTTCAAATGAATCGCTTCAAAAAAATTATTGTATATAGTCACTGATATGTATGATAAACACCCTTTTTTGTAATCTCGATTTAATTTGTAGTCTTTCTGAGAATAAAAAACCCCAAAAAGCCTATTTTTTTCGGCCTCTAGAGTGGCCTAAGGCCTTTACGTAGCTACAATGTTTATAGTTAGGCGGCAATTCGCTTGTTACGTCTTACCCCTGTTACTTGTAGCCCCTGTACTATACAACATTAGTATTTGTGCGCCGATTTTGTGATAGCACCGAACTAACCATATCTATATTGTCAAGTGTTTTACAATTGTTAATAATTATTTCGGAGATAGTCAAACGCGCCACGCATATCGCATTTTTAGATATCCTTTTCGCTCATAGTTGCGTTGACCGTATTATGATTGCGGTGTCAATAAACTTTCGGGAATTTTACTCTCCCCTCTGTCACCACGGGCGTTCTTTGTAATTACCACATACTTGTCTCTCAGTGTTATTGAGCACAACTGCGCGAAAGCTCCATGAAAAAAATCCTCGATTCATTGATGTTAACTCATTGGTATTGAAAGTCTGGTGCGAGTTCACATCAGCTTCTTTATTTATAGAAACTTCATTGACTCTTCGTTTCATCGAGTGCCTCGATTAAGATGTTACGATTGTTCACTGCTTGTCGTTTGATACGTCTTCCCCTCCTCAACTGATGATTGACCCCAATGTCACCTTTTAACTTGCTCAAACGATCCTGCACGTTACATTGACGCGAAGGGGAGAGGGTCGCGAAAAGGCCAAGTGTCGTATCGATTCGTACATGCGTTGTTTCACGCAGCAACGTCGTACTGCCGCGCACACACGACCAGTTGCTCAATAAATTTCCATAGAACTAGAATCCATAAGTTTCTTTGAGAACTGAGCTTCTGCTTGAAATCTTATCGGCCTTCTTGTCGTGGATGAACGATAAGGCGGGTGAAAAATGACAAATAGGTCGACGAAACGTAGACGCAGAGTGAAAAATGACTCGTATTGAAAAGTCTTCCGCTGGTTCAGGCCGAGGACGGCGAATAGGCGGGAAGAGTGAGCGGGTAAAAAAAAACGCTGAAATTCATATGTTCGAGTCGTCCTTCACGAAGGGCAGGTCTGGTTTCGTTTTTCTCCTCATCATATTATTATTATTCTTTTGCTCCTTGGCTCTCAACACTCGCCATTCCTCACGCAGTTCTCCCTCTTCTTTCTCACTCCGTCTTTTCTCCTCGTTCTTCCAACACCGTCTCGACGTCTCGTCGTCTGGTCTAGGTCTGATCGCATCATTCGTTCCAGGCACATCCGACCTGGGGTATCCCAGAGCGCCCACTTGTCAGCTCTTCCAAACGCCCCGAAAACCCTTTGCCGGGCGAACGTTTCGCGAAAGTGGACATGACGTGGAGGGGAGAGGAAGGTAGGTCCTTTTCACAATGGCCTTGACCGTGTAACTATATAGTCCGAGGAGGCGAGCTCTCGCCGAGCTAAGGAAAAAAAAACGATCAGGGAGGACACGTGATCGCCCATAGGAAGTCCCGAGGCAAAGGATTACGTCAGCCTCTTCTGGAGATCGTTTTCTTTATTTTCCTCTCTCGTTCTCGCTTGCTCTTCGTCCTCCGAGAGAAAAGAGAAGAATCGAGGATGTCTCGGACATGACCATGATGAACGGTGATTCATTGTGATTACAATCAATTTCATGATACATATATACATACATACATACATACATACATACATACATACATACATACATACATACATACATACATACATACATACATACATACATACATGTGTGTGTGTGTGTGTGTGTGTGTGTGTGTGTGTGTGTGTGTGTGTGTGTGTGTGTGTGTATATAGACGTGTTTTATTTTTTAAAGATGAATGGTCGATCGATCAATCAATTCCGCGATTAGCAGTGACTGGCAATGTCTCTGGCAACACAGTTTTTTTTTAAATTCATTCTACAAGCTCCACCAGACGGTATCGAACACCGTACACGTGCATCGTTTTATACAAACCGTTTCGTTACTTTTTTTTTCTCCTTTTTTTACGTCTTACGAATTATTCTGCAGTCTCACGCGAGCGTTTCGAGGAAAACAAACTATCGGAGAATACGAGGGGATGAAATGTTGTTTCAAATAACGTCTATTAGTGCTGAAGCAATTCAAGCGAACAGCCAGAGAAAAAGCAGCGAGCGAAAGAAAGGAGGCAGCCTCCCGTAGTAATGACTGACGAAGAAAAATCGTGCTGCATCGCGCATTTTTAAGAAACGAGAAAACCCGAGATTGCCAGTAGTTAGAGAAGTTTTTCGTGAAGATTTATCGAGACTATAGTATTTATTCTGTTGAATGAGTTAAGCGGGTACATACTAGGGGTATGCAGGAGGGCAAGGTTCAAATGAGGTAATTTAAATTCTCACCATTGCAAGAGCCACGAGAGAGAACCGTTCTTCTCGACGTTTGGGAATATTTCTGTTGCATGCTCTTGTTCGTTCACTAGTTGTTGGGGAACCTCGTTGGAAAAGCGTTCAGCCACGTTAAAGATTCTCTCGAAGTGTCGTTTCGTCGTACGACTATGGGGGATCAAGAAAAGTACTTTTGGGTATAAGCGGGAGCGTGGGAGGCAAAGGAAAAGGGATGAACTACGTGAGAACGCTTGAGAATTTTTTTCTTGAGAAGTAGAAAAATGTGAAACTTGGGAAAAAAACGTGTAAAGTATGAAAAGTGAAAGTAGCTATAACGTTGTACGAATTTATATGCGTACGTAGATACATGTATATTGAGACTTTAGTGTACTGAAGAATGCATGAAGTGGCGCTCGAGCGAACGGGAAGAAAAGAAAAAACCACTTCAGACAAATTTTCAAAATATACACGCGGGTATTATGGGTATTATGTAAGCTCGCGTAGAAAGCTTGCGTGTAAATGTGTATTAAGAGAAAGATATAACAATATGTTTCAATTGCCACTTTTCGAACATATTTAGAAATATCTCTAGTACCTAGCCGACGAAGCAATGGAACATTTGACGTACGAGTAACAATGATTCCGTTTTACTGCCTTCGGAAAAACTTTTTTTGTTGCAAGAAGCATTTTTCATCTTTGGGCATTTCCATTCTTTTCATTTGTCGTTGACACACAGCGGCACATAGGCAGACTCATTTTTTTCTAACGAATACGAGGGTGGGGTGAAAAGTTTCCAGCCTGACCAAGAAAAACAATGTTTAAAAAATTTGTTTGCTCTATTTTTCAACATAATCTCCATCAACACTGATACATTTCTCATAACGGTGTTCTAATTTAGTTATACCAGTTTCAAACGTAGATTCGTCAAGCTCCTCAAAATACTGATTTACAGCTTCGATAACTTCTTCGTTGCTCTTAAATCTTTTTCCGCCAAGCCATTTTTTGAGGTTAGGAAACAGGTAATAGTCACTGGGGGCTAAGTCTGGAGAGGAGGGAGGATGCGGCATCAATTCAAATTTCAATTCGTGGATTTTGGACATGGCAACAATCGACGAATGCGCTGGTGCGTTATCGTGATGAAACAAAACTTTTTTCTTCGCCAAATGAGGTCGTTTAATTTGCACCTCGTGCTTCAAACGTTGCAATAACTCTGGGTAGTATTGACCAGTGATAGTCTTACCCTTTTCAAGGTAATCAATGTATATAATTCCTCTCGCATCCCAAAAAACAGTAGCCATAACCTTGTTTGCCGATAAAATTGTTTTTGCCTTCTTTAGGGTTGGTTCCCCTTTTCCAACCCACTGTTTTGACTGTTCTTTATTTTCAGGAGTGTAGTGGTGGACCCATGTCTCATCAACAGTTATGAATCGACGCAAAAATTCGTTTGGATTACGCCTATACAGCGCCAAATTGTCGGTAGAAATGGTTTTTCGAAGCAGTTTTTGGTCGAGCGTTAGCAAACGCGGCACCCACCTTCCACACAGCTTTTCCATGTTCAAATGGTTGTGCAAAATATTTCGCACACGTTCAGCTGACATCCTACAGGTCTCCGCTATCTCATGCACTTTCAACCTGCGGTCTTCCAACACTATTTTATGGATTTTTTCAATCATCTCTGAAGTTGTGACTTCAACGGGCCGTCCTGAGCGAGGTTCGTCAGAGGTGCTCACACGACCCATTTTAAATTCAGAAACCCACTGCTTAATAGTTGAATATGATGGGGAGGAGTCTGCTAGTGCTGAATCCATCTCTTCTTTTATTTGTTTTGGTGTAAAACCTTTCAAATGGAAGTATTTGATGACAGCACGTTTTTCCAATTTTTCCATTTTCACGAAAACAACGGAAGCGTCTCGCGCAATGTGCTCTCAAACGCAAACTAACGTAGCGATTGGCCTGAAACTGTACATACAAGCTCGGTAGGAATGGTACTGTAGAACGCCGCTCCGAAACTAGACCTAGTGGCACCATCTCTTGGTCAGGCCGGAAACTTTTCACCCCACCCTCGTATACGATCGAGTTTTGTCAAAAAGATTTTAAGCCTTGGTTTGTCCAAACTGTACACGTATTAATAATTTGAAAAAAAAGTCATGTCCAAGCATTCAAGGGTAATCGAAATTACAGAAAAATATACGTTTATCTGATCGAGCGTGCGCACACGTAATTATTTTAGAAAAAAATAATACATAAATACAAAGCTTAGAATTTGAAGTGAGATTTCAGATTTTTGTTGTAAAACCTTGAAACAAGTGTCATTTCTGGACAGATCATTCGCTCGTACGTATGGAGATTAAATTACGACATTGGTAAATCGAAATTATTATGTGGACATTTTATGGTATTGAAGTTTGCATTGTTGGAGCGCAACGGAATTATTATTTCTTTTTTTGCCTAATTTTCTTTGGCAAATTTAGGCTACAAATATCACTAAAATATTTTCGAAATCCCTATTAGGGATCCATAACCTCAAATGACTAAGGAAAAGTTTGATAGTATTAAAAATTGGGAAATGAAAAATGAAGAAACATTTTCGTTGCATTCCAATGATGAAAACTTCAACACTATTACATTTTTAACACTGCAAGTACGGCTGAAACAAATTTTACAAGAACTTGGGATTTGATTATAAATGTATCTACCATGCACAAATATGTGACCACCAATTTTGAAAAAATTTCCATTTTTTTAGCCTAAGGAACGGTCCCATTTACTTACTCAGTAGTAAGTAAATGGGACCGGATTGGATTGAAAAAATTCGTTTGAAGGTTTCCAGGGAACGGGATGACAGAATCTTGGCCGAGGAAAGATTTTTTTCCTCTATTCGGAATAGATATAGACGTTAATGTAAGTGTAGCGAACAAGTAGTCAAAGGAAATAAATATCTGACAAGAATGGTTGAATTATAGTGAAAGAAGCTTTCTCGGTATTTCTTTCGATCGTTTATTTCTATTGGTTGATTTAATACTTGAGAGAATTTGCATACAAGTCGAAGAAGAAGAATACCAAAAGAAAAAGAAAGAGTAAGGAAGCCGAGGAGGAAAAAGAGCAAGAGAGTAGAAAAAGAAATAAAAAGTTGATTACTGACGTGCTGAGTAAATTTTTCTTCCTTTTTCGTTTTATTGTTCTTCTCCGCTTTCTTTTTCTTCTACGTCGTTCCTATTTCCGTCGAGTATTCTTGCAACCACCAACGAGACTTAACTTCTAGCGTTTTAAATCGCCCGTAAGCCCCTTCGCGTGTAATTTTTTTCGTCCTTTCAGGGAGAGAACTCTCTCTCTCTCTCTCTCTCTCTCCCTCTCTCTCTCTCTCTCTCTCTTTCAGCTTATCCTTTCTTGCGTATAGGGTATTCCGCATGAAGTGAACGTATAAAAAAGAATGCGCTCTACATTATCGATGTGACGAAAATATACGTGAAGATGAGCGGCAGATAAGAAAAATATATTAAAAGAGAGCAGATCACTGAAATAGATATTAACAAAATAATTATGTCTTTGCGAAAAAAGAACGATTGTCCCATAAGCCGCAAAGAAAGGAATAGCAAAATCGAGAGTGAATGAAAGAGACAGAGCGAAAGTGAGGAAAGTGAGAAGGGAGAATTCGCTAAATGCGAAACTGGTACATCGGACCTGGTCCAAGATGGCTAAGCGGGGGTTAAACAAAGTTGGATAACGGCCAACCTGAGCTTGCACCGAGGATATTTATGGCTGGCGCTTGGAGACCCATATGATTAAGGTCTTCAAAGTTCTCCCACCAACATTCACCACTACTACACGATTACATCGTACCAGAAACCAGGAGCACTCTGTGGCGTATACATCGGACGTTCGGTGAGCTCGGAGAAGGCGCGCCATAGAGAGACCGAAATGGAAAAAGTTGAGAAAAGTGCCCGGGGATAAAAGAGGGATAAGAAGAAGAAGAAGAAAGAGAAATAGAAGTGAAGGAAGATGAATAAAACGCGAAAGAAAAATATGAAGATAGGGAAGAATAGGAGGAAAGAGAACGCAGTGAAATCGATCGCAATACCCAGGCGATTTATGGATTCGACCCGATTCCGAGCACAACCTTCGAATCTCACGTAATGCTACGTCTCTCTCTCTCTCTCTCTCTCTCTCTCTCTCTCTCTCTCTCTCTCTCTCTCTCTCTCTCTCTCTCTCTCTCTCTCTCTCTCTCTGTCTCTCTCTTTCTCTCTCTTGCGTATTTCTGATGATATCCGGCGCGGAATAGACCAGAAGATGCTGACAGTTGTACTCCTGTTTGATTTTAGCAAGGCTTTCGATACCATTTGCCACCTGAGATTGCTGCAGAAACTGAGATCGATTGGCTTCTGCACTACCACGCTTGAGTGGTTTTTCTCCTATCGACAGGTAGAAGTCAGGCAGTTATCGACGGTGCTCTGGGTGGCCACCCACTACCGTGGGGGTCCCCCAGGGTTCGGTACTCGGCCCTCTGCTTTTTTCATTATACGTTAACGATATTGGCGCCGGTTTGCGATACTCCAGTATTATGGTTTTTGCCGACGACACTCAGTTGTATTTACACTTCCGCCCATCTGACATAAACAACGCTATGGCGATTGCCTCGCGGGATGCCAACGCTATTGCCGAGTATGCTGTTACCAACCGCCTTATTCTAAATCCGGCCAAATCGAAGGCTCTGATCTTTGGAAGCTCGGGATTTATTCGCTTGTTGGATTATGCTACGTGCCCTCAGATCACTGCCGGACCGGCGGTCATCCCTTTCTCGGACAATGCATGCAATCTCGGCGTTCACTTTACTAATACCTTGTCGTGGAATAATCATATCTCTTCTGTATCGCAAAAAGTAAATTATGCTTTATATCGCCTCAAGTATCACAGACAATCTTTGTCAACCGAGCTTCGAGCGAAACTGATAGCATCTCTGATCTTTCCTTATCTGGACTACTGCTGCCTCTTGTTCCTTGACTTGCCTAGCTACCTGAACATCAAGCTCCAGCGCCTCATCAACCACTGTGTTCGTTTTGTCTTCAACCTCAGGCGCGATGACCATGTTACCACCTATCGTCTCAGCTTAGGATGGCTATCAGTCTCAAACAGACGTTTGTATTTTTTGGGCTGCCTCACGTACCGTATCCTCTTCTTTAAGTAGCCGGCATATTTACGGGAGCTCCTTCCTCTAGCTGATCGGTCGGTGCGGAGTTCAGCGCGACTTCCGCCACCAACTTTTTACATTCCCCACCACTCGACAGCTACCTTCCGTGGGTCCTTTGGTGTTTCTGCTGCATACTTTTGGCACTCCTTGCCCTCTACTGTAACGTGCGCTTCATCCTTGCTGCAGTTTAAGTCACTGTTGCATGATCACCTTATGAATACCGAGCGTGCTGAGGTCTGAGCGACTGTTCTTGTTCTTGTTACTTTAGCCGTACGTAGCCTTACTTTCTTCTTTATTGTATGTAGTCAATTGATAAAATGATTACTGTAGATTAAGTAGATTAAGATTCCTCTCTCTTTTTCTGTATTCTTGCTTGGCTGACCGCACAACGAAATTTTGTACATGAGAAGAGTATGTGGCTTCCGGATGGAGGCCGTGTTGAGGATCAGCGTTGTGCCGACGTTTCGCAAACGTTACAGTCTGCATCATCAGGGCTGAGAGCTCCGATACTGAAGCTCTCGTGTCTCAGGTATTCCTTATATAGTTGCAGTCATCGTTCTGGATCGCTGCACCAGCCAATCAGATGTTTTAATTGATCAGCTGGTCAATTAAAAAACCGGGAGGACGGTGTGCCAAATAGGATTGACGTGATATCCTCCATCTCTGTTTAGATTGTCCGGATGTTTTCGGATTTCCAAGCCTTCTCGGTGTTTCCTGGAAAAATAGCTGTTTGATGGGGCCAGGCTTTGGGCTTTGTCGAACTGGATGGCATGACCAGTCTCCATCCAATGTTCGGCCAGCGCTGATTGTGTAATATGGCCATATTTGATACACCGTTGATGTTCTTTGATCCGTGTACTGATCTTCCTCCCGGTTTCTCCTATGTACACTTTACCGCATGAGCAGGGTATCTTGTATACTCCTGGTGCACTTAATGGTGGTCTTTGGTCTTTTGCACTCGGAATCACTTGTGCTAGTTTCTTCTGAGGTTTGAAGATGACTCGCACGAGAAACCGGGAGGAAGATCAGTACACGGATCAAAGAACATCAACGGTGTATCAAATATGGCCATATTACACAATCAGCGCTGGCCGAACATTGGATGGAGACTGGTCATGCCATCCAGTTCGACAAAGCCCAAAGCCTGGCCCCATCAAACAGCTATTTTTCCAGGAAACACCGAGAAGGCTTGGAAATCCGAAAACATCCGGACAATCTAAACAGAGATGGAGGATATCACGTCAATCCTATTTGGCACACCGTCCTCCCGGTTTTTTAATTGACCAGCTGATCAATTAAAACATCTGATTGGCTGGTGCAGCGATCCAGAACGATGACTGCAACTATATAAGGAATACCTGAGACACGAGAGCTTCAGTATCGGAGCTCTCAGTCCTGATGATGCAGACTGTAACGTTTGCGAAACGTCGGCACAACGCTGATCCTCAACACGGCCTCCATCCGGAAGCCACATACTCTTCTCATTACATAAAGAGCCGTGAAAGCCTTAAAACTAAAATTTTGTACATGTTGCCCCAAAGCCTGCTAGGGCAAATAAACACATATCATATCATATCATATCATATCTCTCTCTCTCTCTCTCTCTCTCTCTCTCTCTCTTTCCGTTTGAAGTTTCCGGTGGAACCGCACTCATCGTGCACACTTCACTTTCGGCGCTGGACTACGTACGTCGGAGAAAACAAGAAGAAAACAAGATCAGTCCTTTTTTTCTTGCGATTCTCGCTTTTAGACATCTCCATTTGAAGTCCCGGGATTTTTGTCTGTATACTCCACAAAGCTCCTGACATCGATCGGATTAAAAGAGAAATAAATACATACACAGAAGGGTTGAGGCAGAGGAAAAAATGTTGAGGCTTCGCTGAAAATTTCGTATTTGGAATATGTTAGTCGTTGAACGGGCTCGAATGGAAAATGAAAATGGCGAGAAGACTTTTCGTCCAATGTCATTTACATGGAGAACAAAGGATGCCGCGACAAAAAAAGCTGCGACTGTTCCTGCATGGCAGGCTTAACGCCTCCAGAATTCGCTCTCTCTCTATATTTTGTGCACTGCCACGGTTACCGAATCGACCGGATTGCGGTGGACGATCCTGCGCAGAGCTTCCGGTTCTGCCGGTGGTATCATCAAGGCTTGCCACTGGAAAAGGATCTCTCTCTCTCTCTCTCTCTCTCTCTGTCTCTCTGTCTTCCGCTCTCTCCCTGTTGCTCTGTATATGTGTGCAAATATATGCGCTTGTGGAAAGGTTCTTCCCGGATGTATTCGGCGGAATAGCAACACCGAAGGAAAAGGAAGCAAAGAGACGGAAGAAAAAAGGGCCCAGAATGAGAATGGCGGAAAAAGAAAAACTAAGGGAGAGAGAGAAAGGGGAAAAGGAGGAGAGTGAAGAGAATAAAAACGATGGAAACGCGCTCGATACTGTGCTCGTGAACCGGCCAAGGGCGAGGCCTCCAACCTACACAGGTGAAAATGCTTTTCGCCGGAAATTTATAGCCGACGAAAAAGTGCGGCAAGGATCTCTTTCGATAATTTATTTTTCAATTCCAGTATGTCAACGTGTTCCGACTTCCCCTCTATTGAAGAGGGTTCATGCCATTCGAGGAATATTTTCAGTTTCATCTCTTCTAATCCTTTGACATTGCTACTTTTTTTAATTGCTCTTTATGCGGCGTGATTTTTTTTTTACCGTTGGAGTCTATTCACTGTCGCTCAAGTTGAAGCTTTGTATTAACAAACTTATATATGTATTAATTCAAGTAGAACCAACCGGAACCCGCGATATCATCAGTTTTCATCAAATCTAACTTTCAAGTAAGCCTCTTAAGACCTCTTAAATTTCGAAAGCTCCAAATCTCCTTAAAGTCTCGTTTAAAACTTTCGGTATACAGAATTAGGGATGAAAAGGCCGCAAACAATTTTCACTCACCATTTTCCGCGAACAACTTTTATTCGTGTATTTCGAATGGTATGATTTACACGTTACGTTGCATCGCCACGGACCGAAATATTGGGTACTACGTATATTTCTTTCGCTCCTCCGTTTCTCCTTCGTCTCTATTTCCTTCAGGATCTCTGGAGGTTGCTTCGTGGCTGGGTTATAACGGCCCTTTTTGCCCACCGAACATGGCCACGATAGGAATATAGCGTACTGCGAGAAAAGCGGTTGGAACGAGGAAGGGCAGGCAGCGAGGTCGAGGGAGACGTTATTGTTGGTACGTGAGGTCATGAACGCGTGACGACGATTTTCTCTTTCTCTTTATCTCCCTATCTCTTACTGGCGCGGAGGAGTGAAAGTTTCGCCAATTCTAGGTTCGTTTCGTGCTCTAGGATTTATCTACTGCAATTTAATCCGACCAGTTCTTTTAATACGGCCATATTGTTTTTCTTTCGTTCGGGGGGAAAACGGGGAAAAGTCACGGGTTCCAGCCATTGTCTGTGTGCTCATCGTGTCGGGACAAATCGGGGATTAACTCGCGCCTCGTCTGACCACACGCGGACCTTATCTACTCCCGACAGTATAAACGTAAGCCCTTGTGGGGCGTTTCGCTTATTCAGATTTCTCCTCGGACCACCTTAGAAACCCTATAGACGTACAATTTCACGTTTTTTCGTGGAGACCATCGTTCCGTAATCGCGGGCGGATTAATAAATAGATTAGAACGTATAATTAAAGTTGTGTATACCAAGTACGAGATTGAAATGAGGTTCGAACCAAAAAAAAACTCAATTAGGCCTGTGAATATTACTCGTTCGTCCATAACTTCAGTAATTTTGAGTCTTTTGAGACTAGAGAACGACGGCTGTTAAATTTCGACATGAAATTATCGTTTGGCTCGAGGAGAAAATACGATGAAAAAATCATTGCTCTGACAATTCTAATATGTCGAGGTGTCCCAGTGAGTATATTGTAAGTAAAATTTGTTGGAATTATTTAGTAAGTAAAATATACTATACTAAATATATTCAGTAGGTAAAATATACTATACTAAATATATTTAGTAGGCAAAATATACTATACTTAATATATTTGGTAAGTAAAATATAGTTGAGTATATTTGAAAAAGATACGTGTTGAATTTATGCGGTTTTAACAGGCTGCACGTTTGAATTAGCCTCGTAGGTGCGATAAAATCTCGTGATGCGTATCCAGGGTGCCAATCGTGCCAGGATTCGAAACGAATAATTATATCGCAGAAGGGCGTATTAACACGTTCAATATTACTATAGTGAGTCTTCTCGGAGTATTCACTTCATTGAGCTTGGGGCGAACTACGTGTTGTCCTTCTTCTCTTTCTCCGTCTCCTCACCCTTTCCATGAGTCACGAATATTGCACACGTGACCACCCTTCAACCTTCTATAAAAGGGAGTATCTCTTTTCTCGCTTCCTTCGCGAGTTTTTCGAGCAGGAAGCACGGACGATGAATCGGTAGCCTGCTTTTTTACGAACCTGTCACTGCTACACATACGATCGCGGAAAACGTGTTTCTGGCGACTTATCATCGAGATTATTTATCTACCCATGTGTCACTGTAGTTGACAAAGATGAAACGTGACATTAATATTATTGCTGTTGGACGAAAAACGTGACGTGAAAAAGCACAAATTTTCTCACTGTCAACTTTTGCTTTGCAGACGAAACATATGACATAAGCTTATTATATATTGGGATGTTGAATAAGTTCTCGCTGTTTTTTTGGCGAAAATTAATGCTTTATTTAAAAATCTACAGATATTACACAAAGTGCAACTATTGCATGGCATCGAAAATGTAATCAGACTTTTCGGGTAATAAAAAACAGGTACGTGTAAATTAATATAAATTGATTTTTATTAATTTTCAAAGAATATTGAACATTGACGTATATAATGTGGTTTGTTTGTGTAATAATTGTTATATAATTTTTGTAATATATTTGTAATATAAGTTGTCATATCGTGTTAAAATTAATAACAAGATGAGAATTCCTGTGGGAGAAGGCATTTTTCAACCAATCACAGGTATTCAGCATGTCACAGCTCCCCCCCCCCCCCCCCACTCTACTGCAACACACTGGCAGTGGAGTGGGGATAGCGTTAGTTTCGTGTGACATCCAGCTAATTCAGACCCCTATACCCAGCCTACATCAACAAACATGTACAGTTTAAAAGCATTTTTCATGCTGAAAAATCATGCCTAATGCTTTCAAATGTTTTGGAACTGCCGTGTGATCACTCCTGATGATTCTGCAAGTTCGTCTAGCGTCTGACATGAGCTTTCATAAAGCCTCCAATTCATCACATCAAAATCATTGTCTTTGAAGCGTCTGAACTAATCTCTGTATGTTGTTTCCGACAGAGCATAGTCGCCATAAGTCTCAACAAGAAGTGTGCTTCCGTTGCACATTTTTTTTTGAACAAAGTAATGGAGTAAAATTCCCCGCAAATACTCTTTTTCTGGCATGAAATTTGACATGTTTAACACTATGAAAAACAGTTGTTTACACTTCGGCGAAGTGACATACACTGAATTTCAAGCTTGCTTGTAGTGCTTCTTCATAGATGCGTTACCATCTTGAACCCGTACGCAGTTCTGGTAACGCCATCTGTTGGAAAACAGCGAGAACTTATTCAACATCCTAATATAAATCCTTATAAGTCTTCATGCTCACGAAGGGAAAGCTGTGACAATCGACATATTTTACCGTTTGTTACAACTCTTATAAAAATGATTCTATATGGTGCTCAGTAATCGAGGTAATGCAGTACAGTAATTTCTTGATTATTGTTTACAACAATAATCAAGCTGCAATGGATCGTGTAGCTCTTATCTTGAAGGTTGACAAAGAATCCTGATGATTATCAGGCAGTCGAGGAAAGATCTCCACTGGGTAATAGAACTACCTTCGTTAAAACTTTCACGTATCCATTGAAAAGTTTTATCTCAATACTCTCGCAATTTTGGATAAGAAATAACAAGCCAAATATCACAATAGAATACCGAACCCCTGCATAGCTGCTGTCCTCGTTATCAAAGTATCAAGTAGCTAATCATTAGGCGTTCCATTTACATCATATAAAAATGTGACATTCCAAAGATGTACAACATTTCGAACGTTGGCATAAATAGCTCAGGTAAGGATACCAAGAAACCAATTTTCCTCTGAGCGGAAGCACCATAATGAATTTAATGACAGTCATTAGGTGTGCCTATATTCTAACATATCACACATATATAAGTACACATACGCATATATATATATGCATGAAAAAAGGCATAACAGTGGGCTCGGTTAGAAGAATACCGTCGTGAGAGAGAGAGAGAGAAACAGAAACACACGAACACACACCAAGGAAGATAGAGAGAGAGAGAATGGAGGATATCAAATGGTTACTCTTTAAGTGGAGAGGGAGAAGTCGTTCAATGTCAAGGTTACATAGGCGCACGCGCGATTGCTAGAACCCAACCACAGATAGACAGACAGACAGCAAAGCACCGCCGTGAGCCTGGTGGACTATTGCGCAGGCTGTTATATTCACCGAGGTAGCTGGTACGAGATGAGGTGATGCACGTTTCTCTCCGTTGCATCGTGATCGCCACTCCGCGCAAGCATCGTCCATTGCACACCCCTATGTCTACGTGTATAGACGCAGATTATGTCTGAAGAGGGGAATTCATGGGGAACCTCATGCAACTGCAGCACAAGGGCCTCAGGATTGAGAGCAGAGAGGAAGAGACAAAGACGGAGCGAGAGAAATAGGGATATATTCCGTGGGGGACAGGGATTGAATTATCGCACGGATGAAGGGAGAGTTCGCTCCCCTCGAGATATATCGATTGATTCCTCAATCCCGGATCATTTCCTGCTTCGGGGCTCGTTGCAGCGGCCCAGAATTCAACGCTAGTATCCTTGGATTAGAACCAACACCGGTAGGCATTACGGTACAGTGGTAAATCATTAACGCTTCACTCACCGAAAGATTGTCCATCTCTGGGAACGAATGGCTTTGATTAGATTACCATGATGTGCAGCAACAACGATACCATCAAGATTCTCTTTGCTGATACGAAAAATTCGAGACCTAAAGACGTGATACTTTTTATTACAATCGCAGGACCTGATGTGTCTCGAAGGTTTGTCAATTTTTGCCGTGATCTCCGTAATTTCTCACGTCTCCATTCATGTCCTGTTCCCACCAGGATACGTATGTGGATAGCAGTAAAAGAGGACTGGTAAGGAATGGAAGCGCTTTAATTCACTTTCTTTCGGCTTCGAAGAGCCGGCAAAGGACATCAGACTTTACGTGCTTTTTACGTGCCAAGTTGACGTTCCGGATAATGCTCGAGAATCGAGTGACGACTAGACGAATGAGTGGAGCATCAAACGAAGAGATCGCGAAAGACGAGAACGAGAGAGCCGTCGAGAAGATGTTCTTCTCTATCTATACAAGATGAAGGAAGCGCAAAAAGTGCTTCAAGTACATTAATTAATTGGCTCTCTCGCTGGAGGATCCTTGAGATCCTCCTGCACTAGCATGACTATTTACGGGTATATATATATAAGAGTATGTGTGTGTGTGTCCTTTTCGTTCTTTTGACGATGGGAAAAATCGTTTGGTGGGAGTGAAGGTGATGGGCGAAGCGACGGGAGTCAGGCCATAAAGTTAACCACCGGAACACCCGTCTACTGTAGATCCGCCGGAGTTATATATACATACCCATACATGCCCATACGTGTGTACGTATATACCAAACGTGTGTCGTAAACTATATGTGCCTAGTTGAAAAGCTGTGGAGCAATCGTCGATTCACCAGGCCCCAGCTTTATCGCTGTATATTTCAGCATTCAAAGATCCATATCTGTTCATTCGCATCTGCAAAATTGCCTCACACTATCACCAGAACATCGACCTAGTATTTCTCGGCCCTCTCCGTTTATACTTACGAATAAAAACTTAACAATCAATTGAGTCACCTGTCAATTTAAATGCCAGATGTTTCGCGGCGTTGGCTATGAGAAATCGTCATATTTGGAAGATAAAACGCTATTTCAATGATTGAGGGACCTACTCACGAATATTCCTGCACAGCACTCGAGGTGTAGGAAGAGGCATTATTGTAAAAATGAAAGAAAAATCTGCTGCGGCAATAGTCGTTGTTGCATGGATCTGAACCTTTCTGGTTCAATGCATCGGGGCACTTGCAAAATTACACTTCAGAATGCTAAGTTCTGCCTGCGCACGGAGAAGTCTAGAAATGAAACAACGTCGATACTTTCCAAATCACCAGATTGGTTTTTAGCGCGTTCGAACGTTAATGTTGTTCAGCGAATTTTTCAGGCTGATCGCGTCGACACAGGAAAGCAGGAAGTGGAGACAGAGGGATGCAGAGATGAGATTGGCTGGCTGATCGTCGGTGGAGGAGAGAGTCGGTGCACGCAGGACGCCAGCTCGAGGATGACCCGGGCGAGTGGTAGTAGGGTGGTACCCCGGGCGGAGGTTATTGGATTCCGTAGTCTGCAGAATGCCAGACTGCGAAGCTACAGACGCGTCTATTGTCGGGAATGGGAGGGAATGAGGCTGCAGGAAGAGATGGAAAAGCCAGTTAAAGTTTTATCCCGTTCATTGTATGGACAGGGGAGTTAGGCAACGGTTGGGGTAGAAGAGCGGAGAGTCGAGCACACGGAGTTAGCTAGACGAGTTAACAACTCGGCGTTGACGTCGTGTCCGCTAGTCCAGAACGAACCCCTTTTATCGCCGTATGTGCCCTCGTCGTTGGAAGCACACCCTTAACCCCCTCACATCCCACCCACGGCCGCCCCCCGCGTATGCCTCGCCAGGAGCAGAATTGGAACGAAAATACACGGGGCAGGTGAAAAAGAGGAGGATGGGAGGGTGCCAGTTGTGTGTAGTGGCTACACGCTATTACAAAATTCTCTTTGGCGACCCACGAGACCGTTATCCCCGATTGCCTCCTGTTCCTTCATCCCTCGTTTGGCTGGAACGAAAGAGTGAAGGAGAGAGAACGATGGAGAGTTAGGGGTGCAAAAAAAAGCGTGGCAATAGGAAGAGTACCACGGACCAGTACCCACGCTTGGCTCAACGGTCTGTCCCGTGTAATCGCGCGTATAAAAGCCAACGCGAAACTTGCTTTGCCTCAGAGGTAGCGCGCCAACGACGCTGTACATACATATACTAAGTCGAAAGTGGAGAAAAGTGAGGAAACGGCGACCGAACGAAGAAAGATATGAATGCGGCCAGACACAGAGCGCAAAAAAAAAATACAGAGTGGGAGAGGGCGAAGCGGGAGAATCAAGAGATAGAAAGAATGAGATTCGAGAAGGAAATAAAAAAGGTCTAAGAAAAAGAGATGAGACAGGTATATAGACACGCCTGCGCGAATACGTAACACACACACATCTATATATATATGGAAGGATAGAAAAAGGAATATGATACTAAACCCGTTACACAGTATGCTCAGAGAGAGAGAGAGAGAGAGAGAGAGAGAGAGAGAAAGGGAGGAGGGAAGCCTCAAAGCTCAAAGAGATTCTTAATAAATTCTGGAATAAAATATAATCCTCGAACGTTCGCTGACTTTTACTGCGCGCGGAATACTTTACTAACGGCATAGGGAGTGATGAAGTGAGGTCAGACGAAGAAAAGAAAGAGAGGAGATGCTGCTTATTCGATCCCGCTCTTTTTCTCTCTCTCTCTCTTTGTCTTGACCTCTTTCTAACTCGCGTATGAACCTACACATGGAACGTTCTGGGTAAAATCAATAACTAATAGTTTAACAAGCAGCATAATTCTCGGGTATGTTGCATCAACATACCCAGTTTTCATATGGCTCAAGTTTCTTTGGGCTATAACAGAGCAAACTTGATCTAATACCAAGATTTTCTTACTAAGCGAGTAGGACACACAAGGTGGATGTACAACTTCAGTGATCCCCCATGTTAAGTCGTTTTAGCATGAACCAATAGTTGCATAGGTGACCGCTTAATCGCATATTGACTTGCGCGCCGATTACCGAGAGGCAGGCGGATTGATTGAGTCTCCTATGAGAACGCAGCTGAAACTCAACGGAAGAGAGCCGCCTGTAACGGCACAGGTTTTTCCGCTGTTTTGCTGTGCCTTTGTGCAATCGTTATACAGAAACGCATTAGGAAACGAGTAGCTGTGGGGAACACTCCAAAGGGATCTCTCGTTGAAGTCGCCGAGGAGCCCGAAAGGGCATGCGCAGCAATATTGAAAAAAATAACAATATCATTCTCTTTTCAAGCAACTTGAAGCAGGCTGCATTTTCTTTACGCACTCCAAGCCCAAACGAAGAAAATAAAATTGCGAGATTATGAAAGTTGCGAAGTTTCTCTATCGACTTGATTTTCTTGGTTATTGGCAAGGTCAACTTGTGAGCAGAGGCTTACTTAGTCATCCAAGTACGTTTTTGATGGCGATTCATTCCTTGTTTCCTATTTCGACAATATCCACTTTTAATGGAAATTTCGGGTGAGCTTCGGCTTATTGTCCATGGAAAGGACTGTACATGAGGTTGTGAGGCGAGACCGCCTCCTTGCTCGCTTCGGGGATCTCTTTTCTTTCTCGTTCCTTTAATTTATACCTCGTCGGTAAAACTGCCAGTGGAGTTTTTAATGCTGGTGGTGCACTTTTCTGAAAGCGTCTCGGCTGTATATATCCCGGTAAGAACTGGGTGGCGAGGAGAGAAGGGACGGCAGACGAACGACCACAAATTACCATCGATAACGAGAGGTAGGAAATACAGTGGTGGCGTATGCCCATAGTTGTATGGTGTGTATAAAGCGAACGCAAAAAGACACCTATGGTGTTACTCTAGCGAGGTACACAGAGCGAACCAGTCGCAGTTGGATTGTCGAGTAAGTAAGAGTTCTGGGTATGCTTTAGGATTGTTTCACCTAAACCGAAAGTACCACATGGAAAATATTGGTAAAAGCGACCAGAGGCAAATGCTGTATCGAAAAAGCTGCGTGACTTCAACGGCAAGCGTGAATGACTGGTTGACTAACGAATCGAAACTAGTGGTGAAGGGACATGTGTTAAAAGAGGACAAATAATATGAGCGAGAATGCGGACACATACTTCGCAAGTAGCTAGTAATACACGGTTGGAAAAACGCTCACGAGGAAGGGCAAACAAAGAGAAAAAATAGGAGTAAGTGGGTCAAAAGTGTAAACCTAACAGGAAAATTGTAATGGGCATTGACCATCCAGGAAATTACCATTGCACTGTTTTGTGCCCGAGGACTGAGTAAGTGAGTCTAGAAAAATTGTTTCAACATTGCATGTCTGAGCGTTATCAATTCCGAGAAACCACGGCGTTTCGCCCTTTCGTTTTTGTCTATTTTCAATTCCAAGCAACACTTTCGGAAATGTGTGTCACCGCATATGAATGAATAATTACGGTATAATGTCTTGCTGTTCGAAAGCCATGGTGTACGTTTGTCATCTTAGGCTCGAGTTTGTGATTATTTGAAAAATGAAATCGATTCGAATGGTATGCCATTTCAATACAGATTGATCGGATGTTCGCTGTCATTCAGATTCTCGCGACGAATCCCAGTTGAGGTGACGGCTCTAGCTTTTTTATTCTTGCCGTATGGCTATATTGGAAGAAGTGGCATACACATGAGAGAGGACGTGAGATCTTTGCGTTTGCTTTTCAAAGACGTAGAGAGTCACGGGAAATCGGGTTCTATCCCTTTCTATCCTCCCTCCCGCCCATCTCTCCGCCTCTCTTATTTCATTTGTCGTGTATATCCGAGCAGAGAACAAAGTCGGATCACGTTCACGGAAAAGAGCGCAATGACAATGAGAAAGTGGGAGAGGAGGAAAGAGAACAATCGACTCTGGTGCACTACTTGACAGCCTCATCTCTGCCAAAAGACGTCCCGGATATACACTTCTCTTATCATTTTGTTCTCTCTCCCTCTCTCTCTCTCTCTCTCTCTCTCTCTCTCTCTGTTTCTTCTCTTTTCCGTTATCCACAATTTATCCGCCATTCGGTCTCCTCGCTTCATCTCAACACTCCATTCTCCCGGGTGTCTAGCTTTCCTCAATTTTCCCTTACCAGCATGAACTTCTCTATCTCGTTTTCCACAGTCCTCGCAATTCTTTCCGCTGCAACATCCCGTTCGTTGTCAAATTTGGTGATACTAGGAGAAGTAGGATTATTCTTTTCATATTGGGTCGATATGTCCTCATCTGATGCCGAGCTTTCAGGGCGTAGAGTGGACTGGTCTGTCACGTTAATCCACGAGAGAAAGAGAAAGCAGAGAGAGAGAGAGAGAGAGAGAGAGAGAGAGAGAGAGAGGCACGATGAAGGGGCGCTTTTAAACCCTCGTCTCATTTACTAACCATCCGTTCTCGTCTAAAATCTTAATTAACGACTCCATTACTGTCCCGAGCGCCGTCTGGATTATACGAGATCGAGGCTACACTAATACGTGTTGCATATATCTTTTAATTTATACACATACCGCTAGCATTTGAGATGTGTAAGCTCGGATAAAACCTCTCGTGACCGCAGATAGTAAAGAGAAAGGAGAGATACAATCCTCGAAATCCTACATGGAGACTTCTCTCGAGCTTTTAGCCTATAAATCCGGCTGGCGTTGTGCATCTCGTCTCGGTTCCCGCGGAGACCCGACGCTTAACGAGAACGAAGGAAATAAGGAAGAGCTTCCCTGTCACCCTCCCTCAGCCACTCGCTCCCGGAAGACGTGAACGCCACGAGAGAAGACGGAAATGTTCCGAGACCACCGCCGCGAAAAGAGGATGAACGAAGTACTGGGAGAACGAGGAACTCGGAAAAGACGAAGGAAAAAGGTCCCAGCGGGGTCGTAAAGTTGAATTAAAAATTTCCATGCTGTAGAACGACAGTCCTGACGTTGGACAAAGAGAGGGAGAGAGAGAAAATAAGGTGAGAAAGGCCAATGGGGTTGCAATGAGAGAGAACCATGCAAAGCGGAAATGGCCGATGCCACAGTATATCCTACCTCCCTATCTCCCGCTCAATCCTTGTCTCCCTCGGTTTCTCTCTTGAATTTTCTCTCTCGGTTATAAATATATGCAGAGCCGGGAGATTAGGTTGGTTTAGGTTCGAATCTCTCGATAATGCGACCGGCTGGTGCGCTCTCGGGCAACAGCACAGCCTTGGAGAACTGTAGCTAGATGTCGAGGACGCCGGCCCAATTACCCCTGTTCCGTATCCAACCCTCCCGACTATCCGCGACCAGCCACGAACCAGAATCGAGGATAGATCGACCACCGGCAGTGAAAAGGGCCTAATACACATCAGTTCGCCTGGTCGATTGTGGGGATTACGCCCTCTTGTTAACTACCCGGTTGATGTACTCATCCGCCCATATCTATATATCCAATTCACAGTTCACTTCGTCGCTGCTCTCCCGTGCGTCACTCTGTAGCCGCTCTATGGTGTACTGCTGGGTCCAACCCTAACACCCTAGGCCTCGACCTTCGCCCCTGAACACCCTCAGTCAGACCGGAAAATTATTATAGTCGGAGCACCCGCCGGTGGGACGGAAGAGGAAGCTGTGGAGGGATCAGACGGAACCTGGACACACGGTACCCTCGGCTTGGCGAACCTCCACCTCGCCCTCATCCTCCTCTTCGATATGCTATCACGGACCGGAGCGGGCAGGGTCGATAGTTTCTGCAAACGTGCGCGATCACCCGACCTTCGACATGCACAGGCTAACCCGTGTCGCATCATGCTCCAAAATTTTCAGCTATTTGCCATGCGTGTCCTCTTCTTGCTCCCTATGACCTCTTTTATGGTGGGCACTGGTCACAATTTCGCCCCGTTTACGCGGCTAAAACAACTGACAATCTTCGGGACACACGTTTTCACCACTTTTGTGCCTGCGTCCAAGGACTCTGCCGATCCAGGGTTTTTTTTCACGCTTGGGTTTGTAACTATAATCTGTCCCGTATGGGGACATTCAATAGTTCGGTTGTCACTTATCAGATTGTTTTTTGCCCATTGTAAATAGAATGTCTAGTCACATTCTACCTAGCTAGCGTTTGTTAGAGATTTTCACAGTTCGTGAGTGGAGATGCTTAACGCGTTGGAGTCTTTTTATTTCGCCACGACGATCTAGTAATGCACGAGCTAGTGTGTTGGGATGGTTCCGGAGCCTCTCCACGTATCGTTTGCTAAATCCTTGGATGTCTTTTTAAAAATAAATAACACTCGTAGATCGTTGTGTACCGTTTCGTTATTGACATACCAAGGGGCATGAGCAATTGTTCTTAGAGCTTTAGATTGGAATCTCTGAAGTATATCGACATTGGACTTGCTGGCCGTTCCCCAAAGTTGGATACCATAATTCTACAGTGGTTTGAGTACCACTTGATATAGGAGTATTTTGTTTTCCATAGAAAGTCGAGATTTTTTCCAATCAGCCAATATCGTTTTTTGAGTTTTAGATCAAGCTCTTTTCTTTTCGTGTTTATATGTTTGTTCTAGGTTAGACGTCTATCTAGGTGCATCCCTAGATATTTGACTGCATTCGATGTAGGTTAGGGTTATTTGGTTATTTAAAACAGCCGTTGGGCATTCTTCTCCACGCAGCACGAATGTGATGTGTACAGATTGGCTTCCGCTCGCCGTTATCCTCCACTTTTTTAAACCACTCTTCGACTTGTGTCAGAGCTCCTTGAAGTACATGAGATGCCAAAGTAGGGTTTTCGTGTTTGACTATTATTGCTGTGTCGTCTGCATATGTGGCGATTGTAACGTTGTCTACCAATGGTAAGTCTGCAGTAAATGGCGTGTACAAAACTGGGCCAAGAACACCCCCTTGTGGCACTCCTGATTTACCGACCCAGGTGAGCCACTGTCTAGCTCGGTCCGATCGTGCGTGTGGTCAGAAAAACAATTGTCACCATCTAAGGCCACGGAAAACGCGCTGTGAATATGACAGAGGCGAACTGTGTCAAGCTCATTCGTTTCGAAAGTGTGGCAGCAGTCTGCACCGGAAGTGCGGGATCGATTGTGCGCGCGTCTAGACGTGCGGAATAAAAGAGGAAAGTTTTATTGTGCGGAAACGCCGGAAAAATCGGGCGTTGAAGTTGCACAGACAACGACAGGTGTCTCCGGAGAAGGCAAACATATGTCATTCTGCTCGATCGTTGGTTCTGTTTTTTTTGCTCTTGTTTGTTTGCTATTCGATTTTGTCAATCACGTATGTCCCCGGTTTATGCATGGATCACCTCCAGGCTCCGGAATAAAATGTCCGAATGCGTGCCTGTATCTCATCATGATTCGCTGCATGCATAACAGACGCACTTTTGGACGTTCCTTTTGTACCAGTCTTTTTTATTTTGTCGATGACGAAAACGGAAATAGATTTTCAAACGAAAAGGACAGAGGATGATAGACGAGGTGTATGTATAGATTTTGAGGTTACAGAAATTGCCAGAATGTCAGTGCCAGAAATTATTTCATTTTTTCATTTAAATATTGCAATTGACTTCAGTTCTGATTCCGAGTCGAAATTTTCAGCCTATTTTGCCCCTCCAGATCCTCACAGTGGTAGGAGATAAAGGCAGTAAAGTAGCTTCGTATTCAATATAAAATTAGCTCCTACTTAGGACCTAGAACGGGAACAAATTTCCCTTTTCTCCACTTGCAGGCGCTAAGGAGGACGTCGATTGGCACACGTATACACGCACACGCATACACTCTATTGCGCATATAGATACATATGCCTGAATACGCGCATGCGTAGACACACATATATACCCGCACACATACACGCCTAAACATACACCAACACACGTATACTAGTACCTATACGTATGCATGCGTTCTTGCTATAGGGATCCGCGTATCATGCGTACGTGAGGGTAATTCCTATAAAAAATATTGTAACTGTTTGCCCAAGGTCCATTTCTTCCACTTTGGAGAGTTGCTGGAGCTGCAGGGGCAAGTTTGAAGTGAATGCGAAAGGTTCGCTGGGTGGAGATAATGGAAAGGCCATTGGAAAAGTACGCCTCTACATCGAACGCGCGGTCCTACCTAGTCCAACGCATGATGGTTACTAAAAACTATCAGACCCCCTCTTTCGAATGCGACCATCCCCACCTTCGTTTCGTCGAAACAGCCAAACGCGCGATAGGTCGAAACGCAATTAAAAGAGGAGCTGCAACGACTTCAGCTAGGTTAGGTAGGAGTACAAGGGCCTATGCAGGGGGTAAGCAGCAAAGGAAGAGCGTTGGGACCCATAGTAGGACTTCTAGCAGCAAAAGAGGAGCTGCAACGACTTCAGCTAGGTTAGGTAGGAGTATAAGGGCCTATGGAGGAGGTAAACAGCAAAGAAAGAGCATGTTAGGAGCCCATAGTAGGACTTCTAGCAGTAACCAGACTCAAGTGAGGCTGACATAGGATCAAAGGCCTTTAAAATAGGCTGAAAATTTCGACTCGGGATCGTTATAATCTATTTCCCTATGGATCACACTGCTCTTTCAGTTTTGAGGGGTTTATCATGATCGAAAGATATAGTAGGGCCAGAGGAATGATGCAAACCTTTTCCTATGAACTTTATATTGGTTCATTGATATCATCTCATTTTTCTTTGAATATTGATCTTGCTCGTTTTGTTTCAACGTCTTTTTTCCTACAGGATCCTGTTGAAGCCTTTCGTATCTCCGTTTTGCAGCTTCTCTTTTCCTACGGAGCCTTCCTTCTTTCGATATCGGCATGGCAACAATCTAAGAGAATCATTTTTATGTAACCTCATGGATATCCACATATGCGTAACCAAGATGCTGTCATTCCTGTGGCGCATCTATCATGCCCCTGGATCTCACATGTTGGGAGGGATAATGCCAGAGGGATGACGATTCAAACGAGTTTTCATGCACAGCGCGGCATGCTTCGTTTTTCTAACCTCAAAATCTGGCGATAAGTAGGTGTCTAAAAGTTCCACTTGAACTGGTAAAGAGAGACTTATTTTATCGAAAAGTGATACAGTTAAGAATAACCAGAGGAATGACTCCCTCGCCTGCGACACAACCTCGTAACATGCAAGGTTTATAGAAAAAAAAGCGTAAGCTACAAAAATGATACGACATAATCAGTCTCTTCGTAAAAGTAGGTTTAGAAGGCACTGCTTTGGCAAGCATGATCAACTAGTACCACCGGCCACACAATATATGAACTGACTTACACAGCTCTCCAGAGGAATGATTGAGAAAACGGTTACAAAATTTCGCTATTTATTGTAAGATACCTGTACTCGTGTTTTTTTTTTATTTTTCAATGAGGCATTACATAATTGTCCAATGATTTCGAAGGGTGTGTTTTGTCTGATGTTTAAAAAATGTTAGTACCTCTTCAGCTGGCTAGTGCATATGAAGTCTGGATAGTTACACCACAGAGGAATGATTTTCATTCTCGGAATACAGAAATAAAAATGGATAATGACGTTTTTTAAGGCAAATCGGTTTTGTAGGAAGATTTCGAAATATTGCAAACTGCTTTATTAAAAAAAAACCTACAAAGTAATCGAATAGCATCCATTTAAAAAGTCCGATTACATGCAAAATGATCATTTCGGGAGAATCAACCATATATGTCTACCCTGGTGTATATATGGATGTGTGTGTGTGTGTGTGTGTGTGTGTGTGTGTGTGTGTGTGTGTGTGTGTGTGTGTGTGTGTGTGTGTGTGCGTGTGTGTGTGTGTGTGTGTTCACATATACTATAGTGAGAAAGAAAAGGAAGAGAAGTGAAATTACGAAAAAAGCAAAAGAAATGAGCATTCGGCGGGTGCACCCCCTAGGCCGAATCTCTCATTTCTCTCATTTCTCTCTCTCTGTCTCTCTCTCTCTCTTTCTCTCTTGCTATCGGTCCCTGGCGCTCACGTTCGCCAGAAAACCGCGTGCGACCTATACCAGGTCTCTCTTCTCCATAGCCCCAAGAGAGAGCTCTCTCGGGTTCGTTACATACATAGGTAGAGTGAACTCGTCGACGAGACTGCCGGCGGTACTCTGGTGCGCTCTCCTCGCCCTTTCTCTCTCATCTCTCTTTCGCCGTCTGCCTGTCTCTCTCTCTCTCTTTCTTTCTCTCTCTCTCTCTCTCTCTCTCTCTCTCTCTCTCTCTGGTTCTCTCACTGTGCGAACCGAGCTGGTCGATAGTCCGCGCGTAGCAACAGCAGACCGGGCTTTTTCGCTTGACTTTTAAAACCTCCCCCGAACTGCACCAATGCCGTCGACGACGACGATGACGACGATGGCTCAACCCCCTTTTTTCGCTCAGTCACCGCAACTTTAATGTCGTGCAGATTTTGCGTCATATGCCGCCTTTGCATTGCCTCCCGAGTTATCTAACCTCAAAAACCGTACGCCTTGTGTTGCTCGTCCGAGAGCCGTGGCAACCGAACGAATGTAGAGTGGACTCGCGGAAGTATCATACGTGGTTCGAGTGTACTGAGACGAAAAGATGTCAAATCTTCCCACTTTGACGTATAAAAAGGCGATAAAAATTGGTTCGTGTATCCGAGGCTCTAGTTTTCTGAGAAGAAGGAAATCTTCGCGAGAACACGAGAATGCTAATGGGCGGGTAGCGGCTATTGACCGGACGCAGCATGCAATAGCAGAAGGTCGGTCGGAGATTAATAAATAACGCCCCTTATTCATGATCCCCAAAGTCGAAAATCAGGTCGAGACGACTTTTGGGCCATGTTCCAATGACCCCGCGACGTCGCGAACCAAGGAACGAGCCCTTTTTCACTATATATATATATATATTATTCACACGGTAACAGGGCGGAAGATCTCCGTGGTATCCGAAAGCGTCGAGAGGCTAGAGTCCTGAGAAAGGTAACGGAGAGGAATAATAGACCAAGAGCGACAGGGACGAGGTAACCGACTCGTTAAGGGAAATACGACGTCTGGCGTTGGTAAAAGCAACGACGATCGTCAAACTTTAACGTCTAGTCGGCTACGAGCAGCAGCCTGTTAACTGCAGCCGAGCTGATATGACGTAACGAGATAAAAGGTGGAATGGGGCGAGGGTGGCTCAAGGATAACAGAGCGAACGCGATGGTGAAGAGGGAAAAGCCAAATAGCAAAAGGGAAAACAAGAGAAAGACGAGACAAAAATTCGCTATATACATACGTTGCAAACACCCACACACACACACACCTACACAAATGCATGTATCTATGGAAGATAGAGGAACGCAGATGAGAACGAAAAGATGAGCAACGACCAAAAAGTATTCAAGTTATTTGTGTGTATGGGATTTATGTATGTTCTATCGAGAGGCGCATTCACGGTTGTGATTTTATATACCAAGTTACTGGTCATCTCAGCGGAGCAGTTTTTATGGCTATTTCTTTGTAGTTTCGAGTGTTTGCTTTCGACCGATTATCTTTATATAACATTGAAGTTGCTACGATATCGCGTGTATGTGCTTTCCGATATCAGAGCTGCCGCGTCATCGCATTTTATGAGAAGGTTTTCTACTTGACCCAAAATCGACACACGGACATTTCAATTTTTCAGAAACATTATTTATTTAGCAAGGGTCGTAATAGAATTATGGAAAAATTACATCAAACGGGAACCCTGGGTTTTATTAACAACGATGGCGCAGCAAGTTTACAGTCTGACTGAGATAAATAACTTTCGGCATCTTTCAACAGAAAGTAACATCGGCAGATAAATAACTTTACATCAGATAGGTTTTTTTAATATAATAAAATTCCACAGGGCCAAAGACGTACATAGAAACAATTAGAAAATTGAAAAATTCGATGAAAGATAGAGTGAGATTTGGTTGGAATTTTAAATACACGAGACGTGTCGTTAAAAAAATAACGCGAAATAAATATGTTTCGAAAATATACAAATATATATCCTCGGATAAAATTTTCTTAAACTTCATATACATTTTCGATACATTTAAAGCCGTATTCTAGTGTGGACGCCTGTTTTAAAGGTGATTTTTTGGGAATTAAGTTTAGAGAAATGGTTGAATCTACAGTGTTAGTATTTCACAGTTATACATGTTCGAAGTAACATCTTAAATTATTGATACATGTTTGAAGTAACATCTTAAATTTTTTCAGATAAATTCATTCGAAATTGTACAAATTGTACGCGTGTTTCTCAAAACAACATTTTCGGGATCGGGCGTGTGTTTTTCTCAGAAATTTCTAGGCCGATCGACTTGCAATATTGCACACATGTAGAGTACATGTGAGACTATCGTTCGGCCCTCCATCTCTCTAATTGCTTTAAAATTGCTTTTTTTGCGGGCCGCGAAAGAGAAAATTTTATTGTAAAAATCAACGTACTTTTTTTCAAAGCCCGCTATTTCGTGAATTTTTGCTATATTATTTTATTAGAGGGCCGAACGATAGCCCGACAAGTGCTCTACATATGTGCAAAATTGCAAGTCGATCGACCCAATAGTTTTTGAGAAAAATACACGCTCGATGATAAAAATAACTACGCGACATGACCTCCACAACATCAAATATCATGTGCAATTTCAAATAACATGCTTTGAAAAAGCTTGAGATCGGAGCCTGAATTAGAAGGTCCAAAAAAAACTTTTTTTATTGCTTAAATGGATAGATTAACTATCCAAGAATATATTTACAAAGTTACAGAGGCCAATTGAAAATATTTTCGAAGATACAAGGCCAAAAGCAGAAAAGCGATTGATATTTGATATTGATATTTCCTCCTATTGAACATTTCGAAGCGCGTTTTCTCCAGTTTTCATTTTCACCATTTTTCACAACTGGCGGGCGAGATAGCAAAAAAAATAAACGATCTATTCAATCAAAGCAAATTTTATTTCCTTCAGTACGAAAATCGCTTCCAAGTGAATTAAAAAAGTCGTTGAAAAAGTCTTTTTAAATAATTTTTATAGCATGTTCAAGTGTTTTGGTCAAACACATTTTTTTCAATCCTGAAAAAAGTTGTGATTTCACGATTTTTTTTATTCACTTAGAAAAAAATATATGACGATCGAAAATTTTATTGGTTTTTTTGTTTCAGTCAAGAATTACGAGCTGCATCTTTCCCGCCGATTGGGGACTGCGGTGGCAAGACGCACATGGTATAGGCTGATAAATCTACAATCATTTATTGTTTCAGGTTGAAACATTTTTTTTATATATTTCAAATATGCATGAAAAGATACCTCAATGTTTACTGGGCTCACTTGTTTTTTCCCTTCTAGAAAAATTCCCGAAAATACGATTTTTTTGGACCATCTAATACAGGCTCCCGCCTTAATATGTTACTTCAAACATGTATAAATATAACTGTTTAATCCTAGCACTGTATATTTAACCGTTTCTCTAAATTTAAATCCCAAAAAATCACGTTGGAAACTAGGATACTTGGACCCTAGGATACGGCCTTAATTGAAAAATGCAATACTTTTATTTTCGGCAAAACTCCGCTTCATGACCCCGCGTAACATTGGGTTTCTTTTACTAACTTAGAGTTGTCGCTAGTAAATTAAAAAATCCACGTAGAAAATATGTACCAAATCACTTTTGGCCCTTACACCAATATCTGTACTTTAGCTGTCATTAATATTCTCCGAATGTTTTTTGTTCTTTTTATTTATATATAACAACCTCTTTATATAATAACTTTCCCCAACTCGATGGACATACATCGAACAAAGAATGGAATTATTCTAGACCAGTAAATAACTCGAAATAAAAAAAAATACCCTTGAATAATTTAATAAATTCCATAACATCTTTCTGTCCGACAACACGCAAAATGCAGTAATTTCATTATCCAAAAAAACATCTTGATGATTCTGCGTAAAATTAGCCTCTCGTCTGATCATTTAGATTCGAAAGGCTGGTTTGGATGGTTAGTTAGAAAATTGAATCTGGCCACTTCGTGTAAAGAATTTTTGTTTAAAAAGGGACTTAGATTTTTCGTGCAGGGTGAAAAACAGAAGACGGACCAAGCCTAGAGATGTCGATACCGTAGGGTGCGTGGACGACGAAAAGGAGAAGAGACGTTTATATCTACAGTAAGAGGGAGGATACCGAGGACGAGGTAACGACGTCGACGATGGCGACGACGCTTCAGGCTTGGGGGTTAAGTAACGAGGGAAGTTTTCCCGAGTGGCCACTCCTCGTAACTCGATTCTCGAACTGACCCCGGGCATATACCATCACCTACGTTTAGACACATACGCAAACACGTGCAAAAACATGCACCACGAGGCAGGAAGAAAAGGGGGCAGCGAAAGAGAAACCTTAAAACATTGCACATTCTGCAAGTTCGTGTCTGAAGACGACGACTCCTCATTGATTGAAAAAAAAGGATTTTTTTTACGAAGACGAGAAAATACAATTTCCACATTATCGTTTTCATTGTGTCACAAGAACAAAAAATTACTTAACATTTTTTATTTTCGTTTTGCTAAATTTGTCCAACAAATGTTCGTACGAGGTTTTTAATTGTATTACACAGTCAGGTTTTTTAAGCCTATTTAAAAGGTTCAAAAATGCCCATAAATGGTCCGTTTGAACCGTTTTCGTTATGGCAATTAACATTTGATTTTAAGGAGGTTAGAGCATTAGAGACAATCCAAGATTAAATTTAAACAAATTTGTTATTATCTAGACAATACTGACAAGGAAAGGTCGCGAGGTCGAACTCTCCGATTTCGATGAAATTTAGCATGTTTGTAGAATGGGTAAAAACATGCGACACGTATTTTTTTATATCTGCGGAACCCGATTATTAAGGGGTTAAACGCACCCTCGAAAATAAGGGTGTTTTTCGTTTTTCGTCGATAACGTTTTAACGGTATGAGATATGAAAAAAAATCAAATTGCAACATCGCTTACTTTTCCGTGTACTACATATTGGAAATGAGAACGATGCCGATAACAACAAATTTCATATTGTTTATTGCAAAAATATAACTTTTTCATACGTATCTCCGAGAATGTTTAACCGATTGGGATGTAAATTTGCATACATGTAGACGATGGAAAAGTAGCGGATACGTATTTTTTCGTTTTTCCGATATCTCATAATTAAGGGGTTGAAAATGCCCTTCGATTTTATGTGTGGTGAGATAGGTAAGACGTTCACGCTACGGGTGATCTAATTTTTTTGGCTATTAAGCACCAAGATAAACCATTTATAACTACGGATTAACGCAAACTAAACCTTTGTAAACATTTAGAATGAAAAACCACGTTGCCCATTGTGAACCATATATATTCAATATTGAACCATTAAGGTTTGATGAAAGATTACGAATCTTGACTGGCGAATGAAAAGCATTGCTGTCAACCTCAATGACCGCGAAGTGGCCGTATTTCGGCAACATTTAATATTGATTAAGGGTAATAATAAATAATCTCGTGACATAAATATAAATAGACATAAGTATAAATGATTGAAAATTTCATTCTGAATTGTATAAAGTATTCGTTGACGCAGATTTTTTAATAATAATTTTCGATAATGTTATGAGTTAGTAGTAACACAAAAGTTTTCCTTAATTACGTAATAAAAAAATATAAAAATGCATAATTTTGCCCTCGAATTATATATTTTATGAAAAATTAGCACCCACAGAAATCTATACCTCGAATGCATTTTTTTGCGGTTCATTGAAAGAAAATTCATAAACCGTCATTTGACCCAAGTGGACCTTGAAAGACGTACGACAAATTTTTTAATTTAGTTTTTTTTAATTCAATTCGATCGACACATGTTTCCAAGAATTCTCATTGAAAAGATATAAATTATAAAGTTCCGATACCTATAAGTTAAGAGCACTTTATTTTTTGACCACACGTGGAACACTCGAGACACGAGCAATATCCATTTCATCGACTGCCATTAAAGTTACATCCGCTTAGGGCTCCTACCCGGAAACGGAGGAACTTGTGGCACTATATTTATGTTACGAGGTCGATAGAAGTGAAAAACGTTAGAGCCATAAAAGTAAATTACAAAATGCGTCGGTCGTCGGGAAAAGGGAATCAGATGGGTTAGTGGTAAAAAAAATTCTCCTATGATTCATAGGGTTATCCGACCAGTGAACGGACAGAAGCAGTGAATGGACGAAAACTGAATTATATGCGCAATAAGTAAAGAATATGGATTGTCGATAAAAACTCGAGTCGCTATATTTTCACAAAAAAATCACAGGTGTCATTAAAACTGGTTTCTTAATTAAATATCGAATTTTGACATCAGCCGGAATTTTTCTACTTTGTGGTACTTGCGCACCGCGCAATTCAGTTACAATGAGGCTGTGTACACTAAGTGTTCTGAAGGCAAAAAAGAAAGTTTTCATGAGTTTTGAAGGTAAGTGTTACTTTTACTACTTAAGATAGCATCAATCATTGATTTTTTGGTAAATTTTCGACATAAATTCGTAATAATAGGTCAGAATCAGACATGTTTATTCATGGGGGCTGTATTCTATCCTCTTTCCAATGAATGGACATATGGTCTCTGTTCTGGTGGTTCTTAAAGCAGAGTAACAAATTTAGCTCATCTGCTTAAAATTACAAACTTAATTACTGTTAAAAGATGACAATGTCATCTTTTTGACAACATTGAATGTTGTCATAAAATTACTGCATTGGTTTTTTTTTCTTCATCTTGACAAAGCTTGATTTTCTGTTTCTTTGTGGAAACAAACTTTGGTAGATTTTTCACAATTTCACGTTAAAATAGCAGAAAGCTTGTGTATTTTCTATGGAATTGCAATATCAATTATATAAAACTCATATGTATAAGAATATCATAATATTCATATGTATAAGAATATTATCATTTTTGTGGTACACCGTGATCTCCAAATTTAGATTAAATAAAAATGTATAATAAATCGTTATCGGCAATTAACATTTGATTTTAAGGAGGCTGGAGCGTTAGTGACAATCCAAGATTAAATTTAAACAAATATATGTTATTATCTAGACTATAATGACAACGAAAGGTCGCAAGGTCGAACTCCTCGATTTCGATGAAATTTAGCATGTTTGTAGAATGGGTAAAAACAGGCGACACGTATTTTTTTCTATGGAATTGCAATATCAATTATATAAAACTCATATGTATAAGAATATCATAATACTCATATGTATAAGAATATTATAATTTTTGTGGTACACCGTGATCTCCAAATTTAGATTAAATAAAAATATATAATAAATCGTTATCCTTTACAGCCTTCATCTACACTACACGTCCATTTACTGGTGTTTTCATCCGTCTACTTATTTATCAATTCCTCCAATATTATTTGTTCCAATTATTTCGAATATTTTTTCTACTATCAGACCATTATCTTTTGTTAGCTATAGCAATGAAAAATTAGTTTTACGAAGTTTTACTTTACAAGTGAACGGGCTTACATCTACCTAGGTGGGTCAAAAAATTGCATTTTCCAGAATTTTTTTTATTCAGTAGTATCATCTTTTAGCGACATTCCCTGAAAATTTCATTAAAATATTCTTAAACTTGAATGAGCTGCAGCTTAAGCACGTTTTTCTCGAAACACTATTTTCAAAATCGGTGGACATGATATCTCGAGAACCACTTGACGGATTATTTCCAAATTTACAGGAGATACGATGAGAAACATTTAAAGGTCGTTGACGATCTCAGTTTGTTAAAATCGATCTTCATTTTTCAATAGTCACGTAAAAATTACGACTTTTTTCATAGATTTTGTATGCGTGAGATTCGTTGCCACGTTGTTAAGAAAAATTATTTTTTAAATCGACGATCGTCAACGACTCGTATTTATTGTTCACTTGAATAACCCTTTTGATTTTTAGATTTCAGATGGACCGTTTGAGCTGGAAAGTGTTCACCGTAAAAAATCGTGAAAAAAATTTCATCTGCCGGCACCTGTTTTAATGTTTTCCTGTTTTTTTTGGTGATTTTTTTTTAAGACTCGAACTCGATCCGTTCGTTTGTCATTTTTGTTTGTCGTGTCTTATACATGCCGTGTGTAGGATCGAGGCAAACGCTTCGTGTTGGAACGTGGCTATCTTTGCTTACTTATAACAGGAGTGAGTAAACGACGTCCATCAAAGGTCACGAGTATTTCTAAAAATAATATATTCACGGTGTCGTACAACACTAGTAGATAACAATGGGAATAGCTATGCGTCAAGTTCTTCTTAAGTATGATTGACGGTGAAAAGAATTCCATAGGCGATAACCCGATAACTGTCTCTGTCAGCAACCTTTTTCAGGTCAATGTTTTCCCCCTTATCACAGATATTTGTAAAAACATTTTTTTTTTAAACCTAATGCTAATTGTATTTTTTCGATTCGTCCGACTCGACGTGGGACATCCCATACGCACGTGTGTGGGACCTTGAAGTAAATTTCCTTTTCATCAAGTACTCGCGATCGCGCTAGAATGCCGCGAAGGCCTTTCGGTCGGAACCTATCGAGAGATTTTATCAGAGACACAGGACGTGTTAAGGAGGCTTCAAGACTCGTCAATCGAGTACACACATGCGAGGAATTGTTTGCACGATGGTTTTCGAATTAAAAAACTACAAACCCTGTATGGATTGTGCGCCAATTTTATGATCCGCGTGCTGTATCGATTATTGAATAAATCGTATGTTTTTCAAGCGGGTCCCAAATCAATACCGAAACTATTCTTTAGGTATGTAGCAAAATAATCATGCCACATTTTTCCCAACATTAATCAAGTTATTCTGCACACTGGTAGAATTATACGAACGTAATTGCCGAAAGAGTTTTCACGCACGCGTATTACCGTAAAATGGGATTACTTTGAACAGGTTATGGGCGTTTTTGTAGATAACTTTTTTTAACATCCTAAATTCCAACTTTATTGCTCCAATAAAACAATGTATCCTTTCACTATTAAATGTATAGAAAGTCAAGCCCATACAATTTGATATAAACATTTTTTAAAGTGTCAAAGTAACCTAGAGTGGGGGGTTTCTTTGACAAGGCATTGAAATGCAACTTATGTCAAAGATTAACACCATTTTGATTTAAACAAAAATTAATATTTTATGCATTATACATGGAATTAAATGAAAAACAACAATTTTTTACAATCAAATAGTCATCTTTATCAAGGAAACATTGTACATAAAACTATCAGTACTTAGGGTACTATTATAGGCACTTAGTCTTATAATTATCATTGAGATCAAAATCAAGTTGAGCAACATTACAATCAACTTTAGCGACATTATAATAAATTTGGACAACAAAGTTAAACACACTTGAATGCGCACACATTTAAACCGTATTTTGGCGCTCTGTCAAAGTTACCCTTAAGGACGAAGCCTGAATTAGGTCTGAAAAATCGTTTTTTTTTTTTTTTTTTTTATTGCTTCAATCGATCGATAAAGTATCCAAGAATATATTTACAAAGTTACAGAGGCCAATTGTAAATATTTTCGAAGATACAAGGCCAAAAGCAGAGAAGTAATTGATATTTAATGTTGATATTTCCTGCCATTGAGAAACTTTGAAGCGCGTTTTCTCCCGTTTTCATTTTCACGATTTTTCCAAATTGACGGGCGTGATAGCAAAAAAACTGAACGACCTATTGAATCAAACCAACGTTTATTTTCTTCAGTATGACAATCTCTTCTAAGTGAATTAAAAAAGTCGTTCAAAAAGTATTTTTAAATACCTTTTATAACACGTTAAAGTGTTTTTCAACACATTTTTGTTCAAACCAGAGACAAGTTATAATTTCACGATTTTTTCAGCTTTTTCTTAGTTCACGCAGAAGAAAAATATATGACAATTGAAAATTTCATTGGTTTATTTGGTTCAGTCAAGAATTACGTGCTGCGTCTTTCCCGCCGACTGGGGACTGCAGTGGCAAGATGCACATTGAATAGGCTGATAAATCTGCAGTCATTTATTGTTTCACGTTGAAGCATTTTTTAAATACATTTCCGATATATATGAAAAGATACCTCAATGTTTACTGGGCTGACTTGTTTTTTCCCTTCTAAAAAAATTCTCGAAAAAACGCTTTTTCGGACCTTCTAATTCAGGCTCCCGGCTTAATGTCAATTTAACCCCGTGTTACGGCACAAAGTGTAGAACCAACGCGAGCACTCACCTTTAAAAATGAAACAAAATTATTTCCGCGCTGATACTGACAGATAACGCAAAGTTGAAAAAAAATCGCGTCTAAATGAATTCTCCATATTCCAACTCGTCGAAGACCGGAAAGAAAGGAAACAAAGACAAATAGGACGCCACGAGGGTACTGTTTGATTCCGGCAAGGTCTCTCAATTGTCCATACACGCGCGGATACGTACAACATATACGAGAATTTATGTCTCTCAGGAGAGAACGAATGTTGTGTTAGGTGTTACGAGTTATTTGGTCGTCAATGAGTAAAAAAAAAAAACGACGGGGAGTAGGACGAGCAGCGACGATGGCGAATGTAAATTGCTTCAGGTGCAACGAGAACTTAATATTCAGAGTGCAGTTGGCTCGTTGACGTTCGAATTGTACGATATACGAAGCAGCAGCGATATACGATGTGCACTCGCACATCGACAGCCGACAAACAAAAGGGCCTCATTCGAAATCATCCAAAGAGCTTGCTCACGCTCGTTGCGCCCTTCAGTGCGAAAGGGATGCTCGATAAACATCACAACAGTGGCGTGCTACTTCTCATGTGTGGATATAGATGTATGTATATTGTTAAGCGATAAGTTGCACTCTTTGGCACGCATCACGCACTTTGGCGCTCGTGTGGTATGAATTCACCCCCCGTATAATCATTAGCATAATCTTCTAAGTACTCGGTTCGTGCGTGCACATATACGTACCAACACAACCCAAAATACGTAAAGTTCATATAAATATAAACGATGCAGTGTACTTAGGCGACGTGTACGTGAAGGTATTGACACATGCAAACGTGTTTCACACGTGTGTGACCATAAATGCAATTGGGTATACGTACGAAATGCACGTGAGGATAAAATATTGCGAATAGGGCAGAGCGAGCTCAATCCGTGATAGGATCGCTATGTAAATTAGCGTGTGGCAAATATAGTCAGGCAATTTGTCAATGAGTTGTGCTGCAGTGACTATCGACAGGGTATACCAGGGTATACCTTGCTGTAAGTCTGTCAAATGGGGACTACACACGGTATAAATGATAATCATTTATTACGTGACGAGATAATTGAATGTGCTTTCGTTACAAGAAACAAAATGGCCTCTCGGTTGTGGCGAAACATTGGGATGGAAAGTTTTCTTTGGTTTGTACGTGAATTCAAATTTGATCGGTCCATTCGGCAAGATATTCATTTTTGGAGGCATGCTCGGATTGTCACGAGTAGGGTCAAGGTGGGATCAGTGGCTCATTTTTTTCAGAGGTTAGCTGCCTAACCATTCACACAATCTTAATCAAACCTGTACTAAACGCGAGGTGTATTCAATGACTTGATTTTATTAAGGGGCCAGTCCACTTTGAAAATTTCACAAAATCGAAAGCAAGCAAGACTTGAAGAAATCGACGATGATGAGCAATCAGAAGGGATTTTGGACGGTGCAGGAATTGCCGACTGAGTTTAGGTAAGATTTTTTCATAGTATTAACTTCAAACGTGTTTTTCTCGAAACAACGTTTTCAAAATCTAGCTCCATAGTATCTGTAAAACTAATAAACCGATTCTCTTGAAATTTGAACCACATATTGTAAACATGATTCACAGCAAGCTGACCCTCGGTGGATTTAAAATTTGAATTTTTACTCTTTTTTTTGCGAAAAACTGCGAAAAAACGCGTTTTTTTTTTACTTTTTTCGTTTTTCATCTGCCATTTTTTTATTTTTTGATAAAACTTTATATCCGAGGGTCATTTTGTAGCTGGTGTCGTGCTGAATCGAATGGACTTTGATTTTTTTGTTTCAGACAAGCCGTTGCCGAGTTGTGATGGAGCTACCTAGCCCACCTATTTTTGAGGCGTTACGTTAAACTATGGTTTTTGTACTTAAAAATGAATAAAAATGAACTAAACATTTTTGTAATGTATTTCAAGACTTTATTTATCAAGCCCGATAACTTTTATATTCATATCTTTTATAAAATCCTCAAAAGAAATCGCGAAAATAGGCTTTTTTCGTGGCTCCAAAGTGGACTGGCCCCTTAAAAGACACTGAACGACCTAACCCAATAGATACTGAGATAATAACCATTTTCAAAAAATGGGAATTGATCCACTGTGTACTTGGGAGTGTACACAAGGAAACATGCATAATTTCACAGTCAAACAAAATTTCAAAATCAAGCACAATTTAAAGAGAATTACCCCGATCCACTGTACACTTGTAGTTAATGGAGTGCTTTTCTCTACACAATGGGAAGTATTGTACAGTAAACTATTGAAAAATTAATATAAAAAAACAGCCTATTATGGGATCAATCACAATCATTTATTGAATGTTAATCAACAATGAGTACCTACCTAATGAGGTAGTACCATTGCCTATCCAAATCACAACGCGAAAATATTCATTTTATGACTTATTTCTGTGGACCTCGGAAATATTGAGCCACTGTGTACCGACCCTCCCCTTTTTTCTAAAGCGGGTACTGTCAAGTTTCTATTTTTGTTAGGTTAACAAACACAATGCTCAAATACCGCAATATAGCTGTATATTGCGGGAGAACAATGACTTCGAACATAAGTGCGATAGGTAAAGAAGCAAAAACCATACAAACTCAGCTGGCTTTCCAACATTTGACACCAAAAATCATATAAAATCACCTGTCACAGCCGAATTGCGCGGGAACTACTCACAGACAGGTTCAAACCTATTGGTATCCGAGGGCGGTTCCAATGTGAAAAAGACTCACATATATACATGTCCACTTCTGAGAAACAGAAAAGGTTCAGTGTACCTACTGTTGCCACTGTCCCCATTTTGACCCTACCCGTGTAGCAATTTATTGGGGAGTCCCCAGATCCTAACAGATCCCTACCATCCAAGTGGACCTCGTGCTTTTTCTCGATTGACGTCGTTCGAGGATGTTTAATTTGAAATTCTCGACGGGAATTTGTTGGATCTCCAAAAAAAAAAATAGCCGCTCGTGATCCCGTGCACACATTTGTTGGGGGAGTCCCAAAATGCACCCACATTTCTATAGGGTTTTGTCAAGGACACCGTACATAGAAAGTCTTCATTGGAATCCAATTGGAGTCCGCATTGTTCCTCAATAAACGCTGTTTGAGAGTTCTTACCACGTTTGAATGGAAAATATGTGAAAAGTGACGAGAAAAAGCTCGGCGTGTTGAAACATAACCTGCAAGCTTCGTGGGCGTGTATGTGGATGGTGATATTATGGAAAAGTGCAGTAAAATAAATAACAAACGATAACTACAATGGATTTAAAATGATTTCAAAGATATACTTTTTTAAGATAAGATTTGTACCTTTCGAGATCCACAAATGTTGTATGTCTGTATATTGTTTGTTTAGAAAATTCAACGTACAGAATGCGATGGGATTCATCAAGTGTTGTATGGGAGTCTGTTCGATAAAGTGGAGATTCTTTAGAATTCAAATGGGATTCGTATATTGGATTTCAACGGGGATTCCCGATTAGAATTCAAAGTAGTAGCGTGACGTTTTAGCATAGGGATCCAATGCGATGACCCATTGGATCTTTAGCAGGATGTAGGGACGAGTATGGGAATCTAATTGGATCCCTGCGATAATTTCCGCACGTGTAGAGAAAGTCTCGTATTATACAGCGGGTAATAGTATAGTACAGTTCTTTATTTCCGAGTATACCTTTGCGGGTTTTTACACAGTTCTCTCTGTACATTGATACCCTTACACAGTTCTCTCTGTACATTGATACCCTTTTACACATTTCCTCCTTTTTGTGTTAACATTTGTCTTTCGTTCTTTTTTCCTTTATGGTTCCTCTCCTTTTTTTCCTTCTTTTTCCCTTTATGGTTCCTTTGTTACCATGCATTCGAAGGCACTTACATACTCGCACAACTCTTTGATCGGTTTTTCCCTTTCATATCTTTATTCATTTTTCGTTTTAGTGCCTCCCCCTTGTACCCTTTTCACCACTTTTCCGAACCATCTACCACTTCCTTATTCCTTTTTTTCTTCGATTTTCCGGCATTTGAGAATGTGTTCCAAACTTTCTTCTTGATTTTTGCCACCTTTTCCTATACTTCTGCATATGAACTTGGCCCATTTTTCTTTAGCTCTTCCCTCTATGCCCTTTTCTTCCCAGTACTATTTCATTTCTATATGTTGTTTAATATGTTGTATATGCTTCATTTGTAGCTAGTCGTATTGCCATTTATACCCATTGTCATTTTCACATATTTGCAGTATGGTATTGAAGTTTGCAACGTTGGACTGCAACGAAAATATATTTTCTTCGTACAGCCGATTTTTCAAAATACATCTAAACTACAGAAATTCCTGCAACGTTATCGATCCTTTTTTGAAAATCTATAGCTGATACCTGCAAAAAAAAAGATTTTGGATACTAATAAAAATAGAGAAATGAAGAAAATTATGAAGAATTTTCGTTGCATTGCAACGATGCAAATTTCAGCACTATATTTGCAGTTTTATTAACATACCGTAGCTGTGTTAATGTACAACGGGTAATAAATACTTGATATTTGGAATGAATCGCGCGATATCTTTGTATTTGTGGATGCTTGGTTACATGCAATGTTATTTGTCCGTTTTTTAAAATGAATTTCATGAAATTTTTTCATTAATTATTAATGGAAGGAGAATGCCTTCGGAGGGGAATTTGTGAAAAGATATATTCACTCGAAGGAAATCGGATACGTAAAGTGGCTGAGATCCGTAATGGCGATCTCGTGAATCCTCGGCTGTTGCCAACGTCACTCGTCCGGGTGCGCCCCCTACCGTTCGGCACTCATCACTCAGCAGGCGGGAGAGAGAAATGGAGAGAGAGAGGGAGGGAGAGAGGGAGAGAGAGGGAGAGAGAGAGAGAGAGAGAGAGAGAGGGAGGGGGGACAACCGGTTCACGTAACTCTTTCGCTCATAACCCTCCCCGGGAAGAAATAAAACAAGAATTCACGGACGAGCTACGATGAAAGTGACTCTGGATGAGTTGAAAAAAAAAAAGAAAATAAAGAGCAGAAGGAAATTATCCTTCCGAGAAGTACGAGCCAAGATTCTCAAAAATTAGGGGATTAACGTTACTTAGAGACTACGAAAATTGGTTTGTGGCTCATAAAAAAAAAAAGAACAAAGATAATTACTATCTTATACCGCTGGTCTGTTTTACCAAAACTTTTCTGCGCAGTAATAATTGTTTTTGCGACTTCTGCGAATAGGCACATCATTATCTAATGATTAATGAAGCTATGAAAACTCAAGAAAAAAAACTGAACCACTGATCGCAGAATGAATTTCGAAAAACCAATTTCCTAAAGTTGAACACATGCCCTATGGCTCTATTAAGGCGGGATACCAATGTGACGGGTAAAAAAATCGATTTTTTTCTGCATTTTCTCAAAGTAGGATTCAAGATTGTGTGAAAAAAAATGACAATTACAATATCGAAAATTGACCATATTACAGGCAATTTAGTGAGAGCCGGGAGCGCAACGATTTACATATACTGAAACTTTCAGTCGCGTTTTTCTCGAAACGACTTTTTCTACCTGCGTGGTAATTGCAGTAGATATCGTCGTACGTAGCCGTTTTTTTTATTGCGGTATTCTTTAAACCTTCGTATATGAGTACAATTTTGCCAAAATACCATTTTTTTTACCCGCTATTTTGTGAATTTTGTTTCTTCCGAAAAACTGCTACGTTCAACTTGAACTACATTTACATAGATAAAACTCTATTTCTTTTCCGTACCAACCGTTGTCAAATTATGGATCCGACCGTTGGACCACATTTTTTTATACGAGGCTCTATCATATCTCAATAACGTTGCGAATTTTTTATTTTTTCAAATAAAAAATTACACGAAATAAGTACAATGTGTGCTTAAAAGTATACCCTTTTTCCAAATCCCAAATAAATCATGTAATAGACGAAAAAAAATTGGAAAAAACGACCTTCTTCGACCCATCACAGTGATATCATTCCTTAAGGCACTCTTGCGGTGTGGAGCGCTGTTTTGGGGATGATAGTTAGGAAGGGATATTACTGTTAAACTCTTTCAGTTTTCTTTCTAACATTTTTAAATATGTTTATTGATCCTTCAAGAATATGTATAAGTAAAAAATATATCAAATGGATTATCATGTACTTTCCATGTACATAATTTGTAAGAACAAGTGTGAAGGAAAAGAGAATATGAGGGGGGGGGGGGGATACGCGTCTACACCCTTAAAGGATATACCTTGAAAATAAAGTACTACAACTATTGTATACTTTTGTACGTTTGATTACAACGATACCCGGAAAACGTCCAAATTGGCGACCAGTGTTGTGGTCACCGTATTAATGTGAAAAAAAACCAAACATATTCTTGATCTATATGAGTGCTGTGATGTTTGGTACCACATTCAGCAAAAAAAAATTACAGAATGGCATAAACTTTCATTATAAGCTTTTCCTATTTTTCAGACCATTCGACGAGTTGTTTAAAAAAATATTTCGACTCAATTCTGCGACCAACGTTAACCCTTTGCGGCATAGTGTAACACTGCTGTTACACCTAATTTAACGGGAGATATACACCTAGATGGTCGAGGCCGAGGATTTAGAAGCTATGAACATTCCGTCGACCGTAGAAGATCTACACTATGGGCCTGGTAACGATGATTCCATGTAAGTTGACAAATTTCATGATTTGTTCATTCCCAAATTTTCGAACGCGTTTTCCTCAAAACCACGTTTTTCAAATCGGTACCCAAAATTTCTCTAAAACCAATGAACCGATTGCCTTGAGGTTTTTTGTGGTTATTCTATACACCAAAATCTAGTACGTGTCATAGGATTTTCTTTCCGTTACTCAGTTTTTGTTCTATAGGCAAAATAATAACTTATTTTTGGCCCAAAAATCACTATTTATGTTCAAACATCCGCCATTTTGTCATAAATCGATATTTTGAAAATCGGCTATGACAAGTACCAGATTATAGTATCTAATTTAATAATCTTTTTGGTTTTTTTTTCAGATGATTTTTGAAGAAACGCCAGTGGGTACCATATACGCAGATTTTTTTACGACGCTCCAAGGATCATACAATATCCTTGTATATTTTTCATATTTTTAAATAAAGAAAATTAAACATATTTTTGAATGTATATACTTTTAGATAATTAAAACCCCAATCCGAAATTTCAAATAGGTTTCCTTGAAAAAATTCACAAAAATGACCTTTTTCCGGCTCCTAAGTGTATATCTCCCTTTAATTCAGATTTTGACGAGTCAACAGTGTTTTTTAATTATATATGGCGGTTGCAAATGCGTTTCAAGGTTCCTAGGACTTCATCAACTTCTAAAACATACCTGTCAAGTTTTTTATTTTTCACGTAGCGGGTGTCATCAATAACGAAAGTGCAAAAAAAACAAACTTTTTACATCATAAATCTGATTACGATTAATCTAGCAGGTAAACCATAACCAAAAAACAGGTAAAAACTTGGTTTTTGATCGACTGAATACAAGCCCGAAGTCTGAACCGTCAAATTGAAAATGACGGATCCAATATGGCGGCTGTAAATGGCAAAAACTATAGGATTTTTTCCAAATTTGATGTTCTTCTTTTTTTGGAGCGCTTATTTCATGTAACAGCGACTCCGAAAATCCCCGAGTACCAACTTTCGCTATCATCAAACAACGTTCTGCATTTATGGTCCGCCATATTGAATCCGCCATCTTGAATTATTGAATTTTGAGTGCAGATTCGTAATCAGCGACCCCGAAAACTCCCGCGTACCAACTTTCGCTATCATCAAACAACGTTTTCCATTTATGGTCCGCCATATTGGATCCGCCATCCGAATTCCCGAATGTTGAGTGCAGATTCGTAATCAGCGACCCCGAAAACCTCCGTGTACAAAATTTCAAGCAAATTGCACGTAAAGAAAAATGTATGTTTCAAAGGGTTAAAAAAACAGTCTGCTGAAGGTGTGTGCCAAATCTGAGCTCGATCAGCCAAGGTTACCGAGACATCGTGATTACCGATTCGAAAAACAAAGTTTCGAAAAAAACGTGTTCTAAATTTGCTGCGTCTCGACGGCGCTGCCCGAGCGTGCTCGTTATAATTTTTCTAACTCAGCTAATTTAATGAGTACCATTAAACGGTTTTCACATACGTATCTAGAGAGGTCCTTGGAAAAATAAAATAAAATTAAAAAAACAAAACGATTTTGTCAAATTTCTGGACAACAAAACTGCCGTAATATTCTATTTTTCTATGATCGCTTTATAACGCTCGTCCGTCATAAGTTAAAAGACCCGTACCGGCTGAAAGTCCATTTAGTATTCCTCGATCAATGCAAAAACTTTAAGTTTACTTCTTTTTTTATTATTAATGATGAAGTTTGAAAAAGAGAAGACACCTTTCCCGCTCTCCCACGTGAAAAACGCTTCTCCAATTTTCGAGGTGCTTCATTTGTGGACCTGGACATTTACACGTGATACCGCACGCGTGATAATCTATACGCGAATAGAAATAAAAATAGACGGAGGAGCCAACAAGAGCAGGATATATGATACTGTTGAGACTTACATTTGTTACATTGTAGCTGGTGTACTGTTCTTTCGTGCTCCCACCGCTGTTCTGATCGCACTGTTTGTTCTTGAAGGCCCTGTAGTTCTCCCTGAGCTGCTTACCGTACTGAAACAACAAAGTAAATAAGCCTCTTTGTCATTGAATAGCGCGCAAAGGGGATGAGGCTAGAGGGTGTTGCCTTCTTCTTATACACATAGACGTTGCATTATGTAAATATATATATATGTGTCTGTATTCGTTTTCGCGATTATATGGTCGTATCGTCTGTTTTCAGATAAGTATATGACGAAATTCAGGCGTCAAACAAAAATAGTTCAGTAAAAGAGACGAAAACCCAGCACTTTTAGCGTAGAATTAGAATTTTTAACTGAAGCTAGATTGTTGCATACTGACAATAATTCCATTGAAATGTTGCCCTCCAACTCGCCCCAACCCTAAGAAATAGGGGTTGAAAACTTAAAAATCGCCGTATCTCGATAATCAATAGCCCGATCAAAAGAGGTTTCAAACAAAAGTTGTTTGGAATAATAAAATACGTATAAAGTTACCTGACGTCCAATCTCCTATCTTTGAAAATAGCGGCACAAAAAAAATAGCGGCACAAAATTGTGCCCCATTTTAAAGATAGGGGGTTGGACGTCAAATAACTTCATACGTATGTTATTATTCCGGACAACTTTTGTTTGATCCATTTTTTGATCTGGCTATTAATTATCGAGATACGGCAGATTTTAAGTTTTCAACCCCTATTTCTTAGGGTTGTGGCGAGTTGAGATGCAACATTTCGTTGGGGGTTACTTTTATTATGCAATCATCTAGCTTCAGTAAAAAATTCTAATTATACGCTAAGAGTGCGGGGTTTTCGTCTCTTTTAGTAGACTAAAACAATGAACACCAGAACAGCCACCCCCGTCCGCTCCCTCGGAACGCCTTACCGTTATTCGTGCGCAAAGGTGTCACATATTTGGAGCACGTATTACCAAAAAAAAAAGTTCTGTGAGAGCCCATCTTGAAAATAAATGCGGCTTCGGAGAATCTAATTAAAATTAGCTAATATACTTACAACAAAGGGATGGATGTTCGAGCACATTGGGATATTCAATGAATTCGAACTCTAATTTCCACAGTTAATCAAAACTTCGCGGCATATTGTGCGTATGTGCGTGTGTGTGTGTGTGTGTGTGTGTGTGTGTGTGTGTGTGTGTGTGTGTGTGTGTGCGCGCGCGTGTGTGCGCGTGTGCGCGCGCGCGCGTGTGTGTGTGTGTGTGTGTGTATTGCTAGATTTATCGAAACACATCGTTCAGCAATGCGACAGACTGAGACTTTGACCTCCAAGAGGGTACTCATGTAGGTTTCGCCAATCGAACCGTAACGGCCAATACTTGGACCAATGTTGGCGGGACGATGATGGATTAACCAATTGTACGCCAATGCTCGGCTGAGTATTGACTAGCCAACATTGGTTTGCTGATACGAGGCCAATGTTCGGCCAAATATAGACTCGCTAATCATTGGCTTGTCGATACGAGGCCGATGTTTGGCGAAGTATAGACTCGCCAATTATTGGTTTGCCGATACGCGGCCAATGTTCGGCCAAACGTAGACTCGCTAATCATTGGCTTGTCGATACGAGGCCGATGTTTGGCGAGGTATAGACTGGCCAATCATTGGTTTGCCAATGCGACGCCAATGTTCGGCCAAGTATAGACTTGTTCATTATTGGTTTATCGATATGATGCCGATGTTTGGCGAAGTATAGACTCGCCAATCATTGGTTTGCCGATACGAGGACAATGTTCGGCCAAATATAGGCTCTCTAATCATTGGCTTATCGATACGAGGTCGATGTTTGGCGAAGTATAGACTCGCCAGTCATGTTTTTGCCGATAAGAGGCCAATGTTCGGCCGAGTAACGCATGATCGAACCGCCATTCGTATATTGACGATTCATTGTTTCGCGTTGAAGTCATTGAGAGACGAGATAAATACTTTTTACGAGTCCATTGGACATTATTCTTAACAAATATACTACCAAATCAACGCACTCATTGTTGGCCGATTCTCGAACGAGCTCATACGCGAAATTCTGCCGATTTTTATGAACCATCCTACACTAAAGGAAAAATTCTTTTAATATTAACTAACCGCGTCTATTTATTTATTTTTTATTTGAATTAACTAGATTTTTCGTGAAATCAAATTTTTCCTATTGCATTCCCTTATTGGAATTATTCATTTTAAATATATTTGTTTATTCAAATTAAACTTGAACTAATGAACTAATGGTCTGTCTTTATTGCAACACACATATTAACGGGTTGTGGGGGTAGAGAAGGTGGAGAGAGAGGAATTATATATATATAGGTTAGGTTTGAAAATTCTATAACATGTCATTCGATAAGGCTCTCTAATTATCACAATGATATTAACTAATTGATATAGTTTATGTGATACAAATAATGATGAGAATCCATTTGGTATCTTATGCCATATCTGCGATTCAAATGTTACAAGCACTCGGTAGCATAGGGGTAGCGTATTTGGCTATGAGTAGGGAAGTTCAAGGTTCGAGCCCCATATGGGTGAAATATTTTCTTCGAACTAATCATTTCGAAAGACCAGGTAATGACGAATTACAATACAAAAATAATTAATATTTTTTTTTGGCAGTGCAGGACCAATTTTCGTGATCTATATTGGGTCACAATTATCCGTCAAGACTCGGTCGATAATCGGGCCAAGTTCGAGTGCCAATGATGGCAATCTTGAGGGGGCTTATTGTTGGCCGATTCTCGAATGAACTCCTACGCGATGCTCGGCCGATTCTCATAAGCCATTCTAGGGCCAATATTGATTGCGAATATCGGGCCGCTCTTATCATCCAAGGCTCGGTCGATGATCGGGCCAGGCTCGAGTGCCAATGTTGGCAAGCTTGGCGTCGAGCATCGGCCAATCATTGGCCACTACCGATCACCCTACATGGGTAAGCGCCGTCAAGTCCAATCCCATGTAGGGTGATCGGTAGTGGCCAATGATTAGCCGATGCTCGACGCCAAGCTTGCCAACATTGGCACTCGAGCTTGGCCCGATCATCGACCGAGCCTTGGATGATAAGAGCGGCCCGATATTCGCAATCAATATTGGCCCTAGAATGGCTTATGAGAATCGGCCGAGCATCGCGTAGGAGTTCATTCGAGAATCGGCTAACAATAAGCCCCCTCAAGATTGCCATCATTAGCACTCGAGCTTGGCCCGATTATCGACCGAGTCTTGGCGGATAATTGTGACCCAATATAGATCACGAAAATTGGTCCTGCACTGCAAAAAAAAAAAAAATCATTTTTGTATTGTAATTCGTCGTTACCTGGTCTTTCGAAATGATTAGTTCGAAGAAAATATTTCACCCATATGGGGCTCGAACCTTGAACTTCCCTACTCATAGCCAAACACGCTGCCCCTATGCTACCGAGTGCTTGTAACATTTAAATCGCAGATATGGCATAAGATACCAAATGGATTCTCATCATTATTTGTATCACATAAACTATATCAATTAGTTAATATCATTGTGATAATTAGAGAGTGTTATCGAATGACATGTTATAGAATTTTAAAACCTAACCTATATATATAATTCCTCTCTCTCCACCTTCTCTACCTCCACAACCCGTTAATATGTGTGTTGCAATAAAGACAGACCATTAGTTCATTAGTTCAAGTTTAATTTAAATAAATAAATATATTTAAAATGAATAATTCCAATAATGGAATGCAATAGGAAAAATTTGATTTCACCAAAAATCTAGTTAATTCAAATAAAAAATAAATAAATAGACGCGGTTAGTTAATATTAATAGAATTTTTCTGTCAGGGTAGGATGGTTCATAAAAATCGGCAGAATATCGCGTATGACCTCGTTCGAGAATCGGCCAACAATGAGTGCATTGATTTTGTAGTATATTTGTTAAGAATAATGTCCAATGGACTCGTAAAAAGTATTTATCACGTCTTTCAATGACTTCAACGCGAAACAATGAATCGTCAATATACGAATTGCGGTTCGATCATGCGTTACTCGGGCGAACATTGGCCTCGTATCGGCAAAAACATGATTGGCAAGTCTATAGTTCGCCAAACATCGACCTCGTATCGATAAGCCAATGATTAGAGAGCCTACGTTTGGCCGAACATTGTCCTCGTGTCGGCAAACCAATGATTGGCGAGTCTATACTTCGCCAAACATCGGCCTCATATCGATAAACCAATAATGAACAAGTCTATACTTGGCCGAACATTGGCCTCGTATTGGCAAACCAATGATTGGCCAGTCTATACTTCGCCAAACATCGGCCTCGTATCGACAAGCCAATGATTAGCGAGTCTATATTTGGCCGAACATTGGCCTCGTATCAGCAAACCAATGTTGGCTAGTCAATACTCAGCCGAGCATTGGCGTACAATTGGTTGATCGATCATCCTCCAGCCAACATTGGTCCAAGTATTGGCCGTTACGGTTCGATTGGCGAAACCTACATGGGATACCAACAAAGCTCTGTAGTTCAATACGATCCAAGGGCCGAGTGAACGATTTATAGGGTGAATTAATCTGTTAATGGTTGGCCATCAGTGAATTAGTACTACTCCGCAAAGTATTATTAATTTGAACGTGATTAAGGGGTTTCCGCTCGGCAGGCATTCGTATTGAATTGAAAGTGCCACTGTTGCCATTTAATTTGGATGTTTTGTCACGGATTGTGTTGTTGGTAGCCAAAGGGAACAGCAGTTCGCTTCCGGTTATAATTGTGTACGCGACAGTGCATGAGAAACTCCGATAAGTATTGCGTTCCTTTTTACCGGAAATATTATTTCTCCGCAAAGTCCAAATTGTAACCTACACTTTAATGCGTAAAAACTGCAATCCTCCGCTTTTGGCGGCCAACATTTAAATTTCGATTGTAATTTTCTGGCTATTTTTCGAAATCGCCTCAATTAGAAGCAATTTCTCGGTTAAACGATTGCTTTGATACGAGTTGTAGGTAAGTCGATAGTCGTTGAATGCAAGTAGAAGTGACAAGGATATAGGGAATAAAAAATGCATCATCGCGGGACAGGATCAATATTTTCCATCGTGATAATGAATACGCGATTGCCGGTAAAAAAAAAGAATACGTTTCGTCGGTCGAAGAGTCATGTTGTTTCTATCGCAACCTCAGCCACGATTCTCGTAGGTCTGACGACAAGGAGACTCTGCGGGGAACCTTTAACGATGTATGAATTGCAATATCGGAGATTAAAGGAGATAATAAAGAAGAAAAAATCACTATAGAAACGAGAAGTGAACTTTTGTCTGAGAGCAACGTGAGTGAGCAAAGGATCAAGGTCCGTATTAAATCTTGAGACAATGCGGATGACTCGACGGAGAATTGAGTTTAAAATGTCTCCCGACTCGAGCGAGTTACAAGAACGATGAGTAATTCGCGATAATGAAAGCTCTGTTTTTTTCTCTCTCTCAAATCGAAACAATATTTATTGTCGTTGAAATTGGTGTTCGTTTTTTTTTTTGTTCAAGCCTCGTACGAATCATACGAAACGGAGCAATGACTTGCGAAAGAAATCTATATTATTTGTAAAAGTATATAAAAAGTAGATATTCATATAGAGTGCATTGAACGACGGTACTCTTAAGGGGTTATGCCTAGTTGTAAAAGTCGAAAAATCCCTCTTTTCAAAACCCCTATATTTGACAGTATATTATCTTATAAATGTTCCCTGAAAATGTCAAGGTGATCGCATCAAAATGGAAAGGCTTTTTTTTCTCGAAAGTAGGGGAAGATTATCACTCTTTGTATAGTTTTCACATTCTATTTTTTTTTCTCTTTATCTAATTGAGTTAGGACTCAACGGAAAACGTCTAACAATAGCATGTTCATTTGAGACTACGGTAATAAAGTTTAATACGGTTAACTAAGAGGGTTATCGAGTGAAACTGATTTTCCCTGACGGAGGAATTTATAAGAATTTGCACCATGAATGGGGTAGATGTGTACAGACATGGGGGCACTTTCGGACACCTTGGGGTAGTTTCGTACAAGCGATACAAAAACAGGAATAACTTTCAACAGTCTTTACTTATTCATTGCAAAAGCATAACGCTCTTAAACTATACTTCAATTAAAATAACTCTTTAATACTAGTCAACAAAAACATAAAATATTCAAATAAAAAACAATGTTCATAAAACAAAACGTTCGGTATGGAGATAATCAGTCAGAAGAGATCAATGTTATTTTGGCGATGCCGTTGGCATAAATTTACAATTCATAAAATATTGAGTAAGGTTATAAAAATTACTACACATTAAAATTTGTTAAGGGGCCAGTCCATTTTGAAAATTTCAAAAAATCGAAAGCAAGCAAGACTTGAAGAAATCGACGATGATGAGCAATCAGAAGGGATTTTGTACGGCGCAGGAATTGCCGATTGAGTTTAGGTAAGAGTATTTTATCGTATAAACTTCAAACGCGTTTTTCTCGAAACAACGTTTTCAAAATCTAGATCCATCGTATCTCTAAAACTAATAAACCGATTCTCTTGAAATTTGAATCACATATTGTAAATATGATGCGCACCAAGACGACCCTCGATGGTTTTAAAATTTTGATTTTTACTCTTTTTTGCGAAAAATTGCGAAAAATGCGTTTTTTAAACTTATTTTCGTTTTTCATCAGCCATTTTTTTTATTTTTTGTTAGAACTTTATATCCGAGGGTCATTTTGTAGCTGGTGTCATACTGAATCTAATGGACTTTGATTTTTTTGTTTCAGACAAGCCGTTGCCGAGTTGTGATGGAGCCCCACCTATTTTTGAGGCGTTACGTTAAACTATAGTTTTTGTACTTAAAAATGAATCAAAATGAATTAAATTTTTTTTAAATGTACTTCAAAACTTTATTTATTAAGCGCAATAATTTTTATATTCATATCATTTATAAAATCCTCAAAAAAATCGCGAAAATAGCCTTTTTTCGTGGCTCCAAAGTGGATTGGCCCCTTAAATTGAGTGACGAAGTGAACAGTCTGGAAGTTCTAGGCGTACAAGCTGATGGTGGTTTTGGACCAGATAGAATCATTGTTACGTCACTGATGTACACGGTATATTTGTGTTCAATGTTTAGCGTCGTTTTTTATTTTTTCGCTCGGCTTTCCAATATCGATGCTTCAAGGGGGTATCCCTCTCTGGAAACATTAAAAAATCTTTTTTTGCATATTGTTATAGTATGAACTTTCTAGAATATTTTTAAACCAAGCGGACCCTAAAATTATTAAAACTGACGAAGTTACACCTATTTTAGTGAAACATCGTGCGTCGGGTTTACCGCGATCCGTCGAGTTTGAACGCAATTATCTCGAAACTACATATCTTGACACGGTGGGATTAATATCTTGAGTAACTTTCACACTATTGACTCGAATTTGCACAGTTGGCGTTCAAACAGTAGTCATTTTCGGCTCACGATCGCATTTTTTAATTGGATGAACCATTTGTTGATAACAATGCCTTCAGCATGCAGTTTTTCAAGAGAAAAGTGAGGTTTTCGTTGGAGAAGCTGTCATTTTTCGTATTTTTCGAAATTTCGAAAAGTGGATCGTGTACCCATAGCCAGTTGGATAGATTTGAAGAAATTTTTCGTTTTCATTTCTGATTACATTTGAGCCTGGTACAGATGCCGCCGTTTTGGGCCTCGCCGCTAGAGGACTGCAACGCCAACTGCAGCACCACGAACACTTTGAAAGATTTTCTTCCGAAAAAAATACATTGTAGCCACAAACATGTGTACAACATGCTGGAAAAAAATATTTATTCTAACCAATGTATAACTAGAAAAGAAATTATCATTCTGACCCTTCAAATTCGGCTTCCAGAGAGGGATACCACCCCGTTAAGCTATATCTACCCGCAGCCTTCCTATATGATAGTCGTCCCTGCACCACATCCTCTATGGCTAATTGCATCGACTTTTCGTCTAAATCTTTACTCCAAGAGTCCTTCCTTTTATAATTTCGCACCTTATAATGGGAAATAAAATTAATCCAAATACAATAGATACTTATAGAACGCTTTATCGTACAGCTCACATAAATGATATGTACACTGTGTAAAATAAAATAGGGAACAATAAAAGGAAACAAAAAAAACCCCTTCTGCTGTCCGAATGAACCCCACGGTACATACAAACGTAAAACATAACCTATAACCTAGTAACGTATAAACAGAGAAATATTAGTCATTAAAACATTGTTTTAACGATATTCACTTGTCTTAAGGCCTTAGGTTACAGTAACGAGTATAAAATCATGTGGGAATTTAACAATTTTTTTCGTATGAAAAAGTGATTCACTCATAAAATTAATTACACATCTATTTAGAATGAATATCAAGCTGTTAGAAAATGTTTTTTTTTTTTTTCGATCTACAAAATTCGTTTCGAGAAGTTTCGACTACTCGAAACTTCTCGAAACGAAGGGAGGTTTTTTCGAAACTTGGAGCTTTTTTCCAATTGGCGTGACAAATAACATCAACAATTTTCACTTGATTTACTTCAAATTTAAAAGTTATGTTCCTAATTGCATTTCGCAGAGAAGTCCGTCCGGAATTTCTGATTAATCGAAAACTTTTCATTTTATAAGCAGTTTATGAGCAGTTATAACGAAATTTTTCTCTGAAAATTCATTTCTTAAGTTCAAATATCTGTAACTTTCGTATAAAACAATATTTTTTTCATTCCATACGTACTTCTCTAGGTATTCTAATGTAGATTGACGAGAATTTTTGTTTTTTGTTCTAGGTCAAAAATTGGGAATCTAAATGTCACGCCGCGGAGCGCCTAAAAAAGATAACAAAAGAAAATATTAGTAGTCGGTCATTTTGTACATTGAAAAAAAAATATATATTTTTTCTAACAGCGTGATATTCATACTAAATAGGTGTGTAATTAATTTTATGAGTGAATCACTTTTTCATACGAACAAAATGGTTAAATTTGCACATGATTTTATACCCGTTACCGTCCCTAAGGCCTTAAGGAGGTTGGAGCGATTCAGTTGAATCATATGACGGTTTATTAATTTTTTTTTTTCAATGAGCCTCAAAAAATGCATACGAGGTACAGATTTATTCTATATATGCTAATTTTTAAAAATATATAATTAAAAGGCAAAATTATGCATTTTAACATTTTTATTACGTAAAGTAGAAAAACTTTTGTGTTACTACCAACTTGAAAAAGCATAACATTATCGATGATTATTATGAAAGAACTACGACAACGAATGTTTTATACAATTCACAATGAAATTTTGAGTAATTCATACTTATGCCTATTCATATTTACGTCACGAGGTTATCGGCCCATGGTTTACGATAGGCAAGACGAGGATTTCTTTTCTAAATGTTCACAAACGTTCCGTTTGCATTAATCCGTTGTTAGAAATGGTTTATCTTGGTCCTGAATAACAATAAAAATTACATAACCTTCAGTGTGAAAGTCTTGCACATGTAACCGCACGTTAAATTGCATACATTGAACTATTTTTTATCTCTGGTGTTTGGTGGTGAAAAAAGTTCAACAAATTCGTAAAGACTCAGTATAGTGTAAACAATACCATGTATTTTTTTTATTAAATTTAACCTTGGATTGTGGCTAACGCTCCAACCTCCTTAAACGTAAACATCTCGTTAAAAACGTAAAGTAACTAGTCAGAACGCGACGAAAAATGCTCATTTTTTTGCAAAAATCGCGACTCTCACTTCAAACAGCCACTATTTTTTTTTGAATTTGATATTTCGGAAATTCCTTCTATTAGTTATACTATAAACTAATATACTAACAAAATCTGTTTGATTTTTTTTATATTAGATAACCCAGTCCAGAAGGGCATTGTTCACTGCAAAAGACGTTTTCGCGAGGTGCTTCCCGCCAAATTTCAGTATTTTTCACCGATACTTTTTCAAGTACCTAATTTTCGTGGAAATTTATCCTCGCGATCTTATTTTGAAAAATCCCAAAAACAAGCTACTGTCAACTGTTACAACTAGTTACAACCCATTAACCGAAAATTTCCATGAACAAGTGAATTCTTCTGTTGTGAATTCATCAAGATGCAAAAATCTTTGTGCTCCATAGATCCGTATGGTCATGGCGAATAGATACCTCATTGCTGCTAATTCATCAATACTTTATCAGGAAAATGTCGAAAATTCAGCGTTGATTTGACTCTTGTGCAGCGCGGTGCTCACCACTAATGAAACTCATTTTGTTGGGTGGAGAAAAAAGGATTAATTGATAAATAATTTATGTGCGGTTGTCGTTCGGTGCAGGTAATCACCGGAAGGACAATTGCTAATCAAAAGATTACAAGGCCGCTCGCAATCTTAGGCTTTATCGCTTGGAAAAAAAAGAGGATCGATTATTTTTTAAGCGAAGCGTTTTCCATTTCGTTTTTCATTTTTTATCCATCACGCGGATAAAATGGGAGAAGAGTTACGCTCGGTCTAAGACGAAGGTAACGCGAGGACGAGCGATCCCGAGGGACTCGTCAAATCGTAATGGGACTGAAGTGAAAGGGAGATAGGGAGATGGCTGATAAAGTGAAGGTTGAATCGGTGCTCGTTGAAAAAGGGAAGTGAAGAGCGCGTGTCTCGGGTGCGTAAGCTACTTTCGTCTCGTCTTCTACTCCTAATAATGAGGAAGATAAACCGAGTGCTTTTCTTCCTCTCTCTTTCTATTTCCCTGTCCCATACACTGCATCCCTCTTTTTCATTTCCTTAGCTTGACAACGTGCAAATTTGACCTTTTCCCACAGTTATTTTCCGCACAAGTTGATAATCGTCTGAAAAAAACGGCAAGAGATACGAGCATTAAATAATCCTGATGGACTCGAAAGAGACAGTGACTCTTTAAGGGGAAGAGAGGTGGGATATTTTTTTCATTTCCTTGCGTACAATTTTTGATAGCAAGGTCGCGAATAAATATAAATTTAGTTTTAGGGTAATTTATTATGATATTAAAATTAAATTAAAATAAAAAATTAAATTAAATTAAATTAAAAATAATTAAATTAAATTAAAATTAAAAATTAGATTAAAATAAAATAAGAAAATGTCTCTAGAGTTATTTTGAGGTTGATGGTTATCGCATGGCGAACAATGAGGCAAACTATGTAATCCGGATTTACCACGGTATATGGAAAGCCCCTGGAGATATCAATTTTAAATTTGGGTAATTCTTTAGATAAGTGACTTTTCCGAAAAATGAGTGTTTGGGTTTGTTTGGGTTGGACCCAAACCCAAACAAACTCATTTTTTGGAAAAGTGACTTATCTAAAGAATTGCCAAAATTTGTACAGGAGTTGTAAAACACTGTTTATACACAATATAAGTAAAGAATGTTTTTAGCACTTTATAATAACAAATAGCATCAATATCCGCAAAATTTTCGTTATCTGTACGCCATTTTGGTAATTTTCTTTTCATCCTCAATTTTCCAGGTACACTGAGAAAAAAAACCAATTGAATCAAAAAAATATTTTGGTTGATTCAAATAAATGTCTGATCGCGGAGCGCCTCCGATATATGAGATTGTTACAATACTTTGAAATATTGGAAACTTTGATTGATTCAAATAACATATTGTTTTATTTCAAAATCTTCTGTTCTCTGAATATCTACATTATCCTTCAAATAAAATTATATTCTATTGAAATTATTCGATATACAATCCGTAGATGTATGGATGAAATAATTAAGCGGTTGCTACAATATTTCTTATTTCGTACAAACATATAATCAATAGAATGAGTTATTTCTTTACTACATCGAAACGAAAATGCCATGAGACATAAGTTTTTAAATTTATTTTAGATCTTAAATAAAAAGTGAACATTAGAATGATCATCGAAGATAATAGTGGAGACAATATCAGATATCCAATGGAATATCCATGGAGAGAATATCACATATTCGACTGATAAGAACAAATACTACACTTTGATCTTAGCCACAGGCCAAGAAGCGATACTATATAGAGTTTCTCCGGCGTTTAAGTAGATTTTCGGTTCGCGCTGCGCTTACGAGAAACGTGCGCGCGTGCGGCTTCTAGCGGTTACTCCGAGAACTACGGGTTTCCTTACACCTATAATTCGGTGGCGCTCGGCCATGATTTGGTTTCATTTTTTCAATCAAATGCGCAAGAAATAAATTTTATTTTCGCATAACTTTTTAACCAATTCAGACATTTGCTTAATATTGTTCAATAAAAATAAAATATTAATACTTTAACTCATAATATACTTGAAAATCAATATCGGATATGGTAAAAAAAATAAAATAACATATTTACCCAATAGAAATTTTATCTGAATAAAACGAGCGAAATTCAATTTTTCTTGGGTACTCGAATCAACAATATTCATGTTGTGAATTGAAACGCTTTTTGTGTTCGTTGCAGAAAATGCATTCAAAACTATATAATTTGTTCGCGATTATTTTTTAGATAGTTTCAATAATATATTGTTCTCGGCTAACAATATATCTTTTGAATGGAAAAAAAAACTTTCAATTTTATCACGTTATTAAAGTCAATAGCGTTTTGTTTGGACTAATAAATCCGATTATTTACACCGACAATTTTACAATTGGTTCAACGAAATTTCATTCAATAACACCAATGATATTGGATCAATGATTTTTTTTTCTCGGTGTATAATCAACAGAGGGAAGTTCAAGAAGAAAAATGATCCTTGGGATTTCTCAAAATCTTTCTCCATTAGGCCGAAATCGTGGTAAAATCGAATTCGCCTCATTACGTTGGAGCGCCGATATTGACCTGGAAATAAATCTCGACCAATTTCATCATGTTACAATGTTATGACAAATACCCTTCGGAGAAAAAAAATTTCCATTGATCCGAGGTCTTATGAAAATTAAACACTGTAAAAAATTTCAATACTCCGAAACTTCCGTAGTTCTCTTATTTTGCATGCCCTCCGCTTAGAAACTTCTCACCAGAGGCCAGAAATGCGAAAAAAAATGTATTGAAAAAGAGCGTCACGAAAGAATAAATCAAAACCGGCACGAAAAAGAAAAAACCAAACATTTTCGAACTTCCGCATTCGAAATCCGGGCAGGTTGTTAATCGGCGAACGGCAGAGTCAACGAAATGGTTCAACAAACCGGAAGTCGATGCGAGATCGAAAAAAGGGCTTGAACAATGGAAAAGCCGAAAGTATGACAGAGACGGAAGATAATTTAGCGCGGGAGCATGATTTCTATGGCGGAATCAAAGCTTCGTGCCATTTCCTGCATTACGTGTGCAGATTGCAACAGCGATGCAATTTCGTCGGGGCACGAATTTAACAGTGAAATGCATCAATTTTGCATTTCGTTTGGATGGGATTGACGCAACGATGCGTGACGACGTTTTAGGCGCGAAACGAACGATTTTCGCAGTTTGGTATTCTAGTACGCGGTATTCTAGGACAAATGGCGAGAGCAAACAAATAATGGAACGTAGTTTATAAAAAGCGGCAATTATTTTATGAGTTCTTGCGACGCTCAAATACTGCGGAGCAAACATTTTCCCATTGTAAAATTGCAATTACCTGGGGAATGATATAGTTGTTTTTTTTTTCTTTCAAAGCGGTCGCGAGTTCTCGTTCTACGTGAAAATCTCGAGTAGAGAAAATCATCCCTAACGAGACCTGACCTACTTCGACGCGCCCACGTGGAATATTGTACGTGGCCACCAAATTTTTGCACCAAAGCTGAACATTACACGTTCTTCAAAAAGTCACCAATCTCAATTTACGTAGCCGAGACATTCCGAAAAAAAGAAAAACCACTTTAATTTCATTCTACAGGGTGGCACAAAATGACCTGACATTTTTATTTGGTAGTAAAAACGTATTATTTGTTTGAAACATACGGATATTTTAATTTTAATATGAGGTACAAACATGGAGGTTATGTGTGGAACGCAATATCCGATAAATGGCTGTCTCCTCGTCCCATTTGGCAATCGTTCACTCTTTTGATGAAATTTTCACTGACATATTGGCATAATTGCGGACTAATTTCATTAAGGGGGTATCCTTCTCTGTAAACTTAAAATAATCGTTTCGTTGTTGCATATTGTTATAGTGTGAACTTTTAAGAATATTTCAAGACCAACCGGACCCTCACTCCAGCATGCTGTTTTTCAAGAGAAAAGTGAGGTTTTCTTTGGATAAGCTGTCATTTTTCGTATTTTTCGAAATTTCGAAAAGTGGATCGTGAATCCACAGCCAGTTGGATATATTCGAAGAATTTTTTGTTTGTTTTCGTTCCAGATTACATTTGAGCCTGATAGAGATCCCGCCGTTTCGGGCCTCGCCGCTGGAGGACTGCAACGCCAAATGCAGCACCACGAACACTTTCAAATATTTACTTCCGAAAAAATTACATTGTAACCACAAACATGTGTACAACATGCTAGGAAAAAAAATAATTTTTTCCAACCAATGTTTTGCTAGAAAAAAATGCATCATTCTGACCCTTCAAATTGGGCTTTCAGGGAGGGATATCCCGTTAATGGTGCGTCCAATTGTTTCTTCGAGTTCCGAAATGCTCTGTGGATCATTGGCATACACTTTTCCTTTCAGAAAACCCCAAAGGAAGAAGTCCAATGGCGTCAAATCACACGGTAATGGTCGCCAATTCACATCGCCGCGGCGCGACATAACATGACCATGAAACTTCGTCTGCAATAACTATGCAGTAACAATGCAGCAAATAACAATTTCTACGCGTTGCTCGATCGTGCAAGTCTCCACCAATAAACCTCAATACTTCCTGATTCCAGTTGTCAAAGATCAATCTTCTATGTTCGCCACAAAAAAAATAGCGCGCAATTTTAAATGTCAAGTCATTTTGAGACACTCTTTATGATCCCACAGAAGTGGCTCCGAACAGCGTATTAAAGTTTGCATCCTTGGAACGCAACGAAAGTTTAGTAAACCGAACCTTTTTTGGCACATTGAGGGTACAAAAATAGCTCAATGGTTTTTTAGGAACCTCATAAAAAATTAACAGTCCAAGTTCGCAGGATAAGAACTCGGATGGAGAAGAAACGGAAGAAATTTAAAAAAAAAGGATTTTCGTTGCATTCCATCTCCTCCTCTTCCAACCTTCAACGAAGAAACTTCGCAATGAGAATTATATATAAAAAAAAAGAAAATGCAACTAATGGCAAAATTTATTTTTCAATGCAAACTAGGAGAATTGCCTCGAACTTCAATCGAGTTCAAAATATTAATTGAGGTTTTCCCGAATAATGGATAACGGAAAATAAATGTGCCGCAATAAAAAAAAACCCCAAAAAGGGAGAAAAACTGTTGTATTATGTGGGCACTTGGCGGAATCGGAGTGGAATTGTTCTTGTTAGTGGTAACGGTTCTTGGTAGTCAGACACTCCTGGGCGAGCGCTCTGGAGACTTGCTCGAGGCTGCAGCGGCCTCGAGTGAGAGATGGAGCAGCGAGTCGAGTGCGGTGTCGACAGCGGGACCGTGTATGACCCGCGATATCGACCCAGAAGACTGGCGGACGAACCCATCCACCCACCAACGACCAAGCAACACTGCGCGACATTGTCCCCGGGACTAGACGCAAAACCGGTTGGAAACACCGCGAACGAATATTTCCGGTCATATACACACACACACACACACACACACACACACACACACACATACACACACGCACGCACGCACGCACGCACGCACGCACGCACACACACATACACACACGCGCGCGCGCGCGTATACCCATGCATGTCTATCAACGTGTATAATATTAGTATAGTATACAGAGTGTCTGAATTAAAAGTCCGGCAACTCTTTTCATAACCTCTAAGGTCCATTTATAAAAAAAAAAAAATATCTAGTAACTGTGCAGCCACTCAGCGATACTTTAGGAGATCGGGCAATTATTTTCTACTCCATCAAGTTTTGGTCTTCATTTGAAATGTTCGTCATTTACTGACCAAATAATAGTTTTGTCATTGACTCATTAACTACGTATGATTAACTCAGCTACTAATCATAAAGTCATTAGCTGATTGTCAAATGAAAATTACGCTTTCGGTTCAAACTAAGGAGAAAAAAACATTTACCGCGTGCAAAACAGTTGTTATTCATTTTTATGAAAAAAAAAAAACAATTTATTATTAATATATTAATTTATTTTATACAAAAATGAATATTTGATACAATAATTATTATTAATTTATTTTATACAAAAGCATTTATATTGTGTCTAGTATTCGAGAGTTTATTTCTCATTTTGGATTACTGTGCGAAAGTGATAAAGATTTTAAGTTTGAAAGAAAAACTCCTCGGAAAAGCACCTCGGCAGCTCGAAAGAGGTCATCCTGAGAATACGAGTTTTTTTTTCAAGATTGCTCCGGAGTGGGGTGATGAATTTACTGCACTTGCGATTCGGACACGCTGTATATATACGTGTGTATGGGTACGTGTTTACAAGTTTATGCCTATATATGTATACACAAGCATATTAACAGTGTGCGCGTCAAAGAGCCACAACCGCAAGGATATTCGGGTCAACGAGTCATTCAACTCAGTTGGTGAGAAAAAATATATAAAAGAGATTGAAACAAAGAAAATACCAATTACCAAAGTAATGAGTACTAAAAATGTGTGAAGAATTTTGGGAGATTCGATCAATGATGAATGTTTGGAGATTGAATGTTACGGATGTATCGATGTATTTGTATATACATGTATTTTAGTTTCCGAAAATGTATGGAGTCAATTAACCCTTTCAAACACTGCAAATATCGCCAAATTTACTTGTACTTTCTCTTTTACGATTTATAAAATTGCCATACACCAAGAGTGGTCCGACAACTTTTTTTCTTCCATTTTATGTACATGTGTCACCCATAATTCAACAGGTATTTGCAGGATCGCGCTAGACACTCGACTGCTTAATAATCCATCGGTGCGTGTCCCGATAAAACTCTCCGATGCAGGTCGATAATCGATTTTTTTCGCCTTCCTCATACTGTTTTCGCGCGTTGCATAAATGAATGCAGTCTTCCATTATAGCTAGTCGATAGTCTGCGGAAGCGACGTTAAAGTTTGCATCGTTCAAATCGAACGAAAATTCTTTGTTTTTTTTTCGATCAAACGCCAAAACTTTCTGGCACCACCAATAGCCCATTTACATTCAAGCACAACGCAATGCGCTATTACTGTATTGATATTATTATCATATCCTTTTATTAATTAAAATTATTATATTAATTTATAAATAAAAAACCCAGAAATCCTAGAAAGTGTAATTAATATTATTATAAGGAAATTGAATTATAAGTAGATTGATTTTATCATAAGTATACGAAAAAAATTGGTTGATCAATAAAAGCAAAAAGTGTAAGCCAAAATGGATTTTTCGGCTTCACTGAACAACGGATGATCCCTAACGCGCCTAACCATTTTCTACGATCAAATCGTCATCTTTATCAAGGAAACATTTTACATAAAAATATCAAGTACCTAGGCTACTATTATAGGCACTCAATCCGTCTTATAACTATCATTGAGATCAAAATCAACTTGAGCAACATTGCCATAAACTTTACCAACATTATAAAAAAACTTGAACCACAAATTCAAACACATTTAAATGCGCACACATTTAAATCCTATTTTGGCACTTTGTTAAAGTAATCCCAAAAACTGTTACCCTTAATGTCAATTCAACGCCGTTTTACGGTAAGCCTTTCCTATAATGAAAGCTCAAAAGCAAAACGCGGTCCACAAAATAGAGTGACCTTTTTATTTCGCTCTTTTTTTTTATTTATATGTCCAAATATTTTTAACACGAAAAGTCCAACACTGATCGGTATTGTTACTGTGTCAATGCGTACGAAAGACGATATCCGTCGAAAAGAAAAGGCATAGATAGGATACGCGGGTCACGCCGGACACGCGCATTCTTCCGAATTAGAACGGACAATCAACCGGTTATTTATCGAGTGTGTAAGAGGCAATTAGTTCCAGAGCGCGAGAGAGTTCGTTTAAGAACGATTAATTACCGGCGGCGAGTTTCGCACACACCTTAAAGGTAGAGAGATATGGTGTTCAGAACGTGCACGGAGAGAGGCTTCGACGGTTCTGAAAGTTCCGAGCTACGGCGAGACTTTCGTAATTCGTAATTAATCCGCGCGGGTAAAGGAAAGGGGCCAGGGGTGCGGGCTTTCTTGGCCGACAAATAGTTTTCTGATTAGCCGATGGTAAAACGCCTCGCGTCGAACTCTATCCGTGTGTTTGTCTGACCAAACTCGGAAACGACGGAATAAAATATAAATTGGGAACTTTGGCTCGATGCATTTGCTCATATACGGGGTGTGTTTGAAGATACAAAAGTTTAATAAGCACCCGAGTACTTCGTTGTGAATAATATTCCAGACGAGACAGTTTTTGGTAAAATTTATTCATTCATTTCATTTAATGAAAGTTGTATTTTGAATTCCAATATCGCAATTATGTCGACCTGAATAATAATTGGTTTTAACATAATTTTTTGTTTTTTTAACTTCGCTTTTACTTTTACAATTATAACCTGTTATGTGCCATAACCCATGTAGGGTGATCGATAGTGGCCAATGATTGGCCGATGCTCGACGCCAAGCTTGCCAACATTGGCTCTCGAGCTTGGCCCGATCATCGACCGAGCCTTGGATGATAAGGGCGGCCCGATATTCGCAATCAATATTGGCCCTAGACTGGCTTATGAGAATCGGCCGAGCATCGCGTAGGAGTTCATTCGAGAATCGGTCAACAATAAAAGCCCCCTCAAGATTGCCATCATTGGCACTCGAGTTTGGCCCGATTATCGACCGAGTCTTGGCGGATAATTGTGACCCAATATAGATCACCAAAATTGGTCCTGCACTGCAAAAAAAAAATTAATTATTTTTGTATTGTAATTGTCATTACCTGGTCTTTCGAAATGATTAGTTCGAAGAAAATATTTCACCCATATGGGGCTCGAACCTTGAACTTCTCTACTCATAGCCAAACACGCTGCCCCTATGCTGCCGAGTGCTTGTAACATTTGAGTCACAGATATGGCATAAGATATCAAATGGATTCTCATCATTATTTGTATTACATAAACTATATCAATTAGTTAATATCATTGTGATAATTAGAGAGTGTTATCTGATGACATGTCATAGAATTTTCAAACCTAACCTATATATATAATTCCTTTCTCTCCACCTTCTCTACCCCCACAACCCGTTAATATGTGTGTTGCAATAAAGACAGACCATTAGTTCACTAGTTCAAGTTTAATTTGAATAAATAAATTTATTTAAAATGAATAATTCCAATAATGGAATGCAATAAGAAAAATTTGATTTCACGAAAAATCTAGTTAAGTCAAATAAAAAATAAATAAATAGACGCGGTTAGTTAATATTAATAGAATTTTTCTGTCAGTGTAAGATGGTTCATAAAAATCGGCAGAATATCGCGTATGAGCTCGTTCGAGAATCGGCCAACAATGAGGGTATTGATTTGGTAGTATATTTGTTAAGAATAATGTCCAATGGACTCGTAAAAAGTATTTATTTCGTGTCTCAATGACTTCAACGCGAAACAATGAATCGTCAATATACGAATTGCGGTTCGATCATGCGTTACTCGGCCGAACATTGGCCTCGTATCGGCAAAAACATGATTGGCGAGTCTATACTTCGCCAAACATCGACCTTGTATCGATAAGCCAATGATTAGAGAGCCTATATTTGGCCCAACATTGTCCTCGTATCGGCAAACCAATAATTGGCGAGTCTATACTTCGCCAAACATCGGCCTCATATCGATAAACCAATAATAAACAAGTCTATACTTGGCCGAACATTGGCCTCGTATTGGCAAACCAATGATTGGCCCGTCTATACTTCGCCAAACATCGGCCTCGTATCGACAAGCCAATGATTAGCGAGTCTACGTTTGGCTGAACATTGGCCGCGTATCGACAAACCAATGATTGGCGAGCCTATACTTCGCCAAACATCGGCCTCGTATCGACAAGCCAATGATTAGCGGGTCTATATTTGGCCGAACATTGGCCTCGTTTCAGCAAACCAATGTTGGCTAGTCAATACTCAGCCGAGCATTGGCGTACAATTGGTTAATCGATCATCGTCCCGCCAACATTGGTCCAAGTATTGGCCGTTACGGTTCGATTGGCGAAACCTACATGGGAACATTAAATAATTTCGTTGTTTCAGATAAATGTCACATTTTCGTATTTAGAAGGCCATCCATTGACGTGCACCGTTCTATTTATTGCCACATATGTTTTTTATTTCATGTTTTATTCCTGGTAAAACCGCTGTCTCAAGTTCAGCGGTTTGAATTTCATGAGCCTCCTGACGAATCCTCTTCTGTCCAACAGGCTGAACGCCAGTGCGTTTGGATGGGTACCTAGCCTGAGCTCGTAGCTTGTACACTATTTGTGTGCTATTGTCTTCACGGTGTCAATCTTGAGGTCTTTATGCAAATTTGCATTTGTGATGTACCAGGGGGGGGGGGGGGGGTTGGCATAATTCTGAGAGTTTTTGCTTGAAATCTCTATAGGATTTCCATGTTTGAGTTGCTGGCGTGCATGAAACACAAGGCTTTCGTTTAGAAATTGCCACAATTAAACAAATATTGCTTCATCGAACTTTTTTTGTCGCACTGGTCTTGTACTGTCCAAGAGCATTTACCTTGATCGATGGCATTGACGTTTGCATAGTTGGCATGCAACAATTTTTCTTCTACATTTTTAATTTATTCATTTTCATCGTTATTAGAAGCCTCCTTTGGAAATTGAGGTCGAAAATCTCTACGAAGAATATGGAAACACGTTCGAACGATTTTTACAGCAAAAAGTAGCCAGCACATATTTGAACAATTTAAGGGGCTATACCAGTGTGACACTTTCAAAAAATCGATTTTTTTTGCCTCTTTCGACAGTTTATACTTTCACTAATATCCTGTAAAAATTTCAAGGCCGTATCTCTAATACTCCCCAAATTGCAAAAATCGATGGTTAAATCTTTAAGGGACAACACCACTGTGACGGCTTCAAAAAATCGATTTTTTGAAAACCATCTAGAAAAATCTAAAATACATTTAAGATTAAGATGCCGTTGGACCCAGGTCGAAAAAATAATTATTTTCGGAGATATTGAATATTTTGTGGAGCGGTGCAGCGCTCCGTGACGCTCGGGGTCCCGCGCAGCTGCGCGCCTCAGGGTCGGCAAGTATACCGGGCTTTTCCCAGGTCCTGCGGGTCTTTCCCAGGTATTCTTTCGTCTCCCTTCACAAAAGCCGGCTACTGTTATAAATACAGTTTCGAAAAAAAGCCATAGGTGGCGATAATTGAAAAATTTTCAAGTCGTCAATCGTCAATCGTCGATATTGCAGCTGATATCGCGGTATTATTATTCAATGATGGCCTGAGAAGCCTCATGAAAGTTTTGGAGACGTTGGGGATAACTATCGGCCCGAATTGTTTCAATTTTTGTGTTGAAACAGACGCAGCGCGGATCGAGCTGGCGTAGCGCTCGCTCACAGACGCTGCAAAAGAGGCAAGAAGAGCCTCTACAAGTTCGAGAAAAGATGCTAGGGACAATGATTTGCTTCTTGAAGGCCAGCTAGATGGTGCCGGCATCGCTGATTAAAGGTAAACATTTTTTTTTCCAATTTATCGCATAAATGAACAAACCTAAAACTTTGAACGCGTTTTTCTCAAAACCACTTTTTTGAGTGCGGCACGCAGCAGAACTCGAGCAATTTTTATCTGATTGACTTCAAATTTGGACTGCATCAATAAAACTAGATTATCTAAAGAAGTACATAGGATTTTTTCGATATCTCAATAATAAAAAAAGTTATAGCCTATTTTCGACGAGAAATTTTGCTCAAAAATCGTCCTTTAATTTCAAAAGCGTGCCTATTTTTTAAAAATCAATATTTTTTCAAATCCCTATGTACTGCTCTTCAGAATATCATATTATTAACGAAAACACTCGGTATTTTTTTTTCAGATCGACTTTGAAGAGAGTTCTGCTGCGTGCCGCGAACCACTGCAGAGGCAACAGTACCTGACGCGGGAGCTTCCCCAGCGTCACCATGGGGCGAGAAAAATTTGAAATTTTTTTTTTATGTATCTTCAATAAACGACGAACAAAACAAAACAAAAATTTCCGAATATCTCTTTTTTTTCCCACAAAAAAAAATTCTTGAAAAATGGCAAAAAAACAAGGGGTCACAGTGGTGTTGTCCCTTAAACGCGTTTTTCTCGGAATGAGATTTTTCAAATTTGCTGACATTGTAACTCAAAGAGCAATTATCCGATTGCCTTGAAATTTGAGCTGAGTACTCTTGAATATATTCACTCTACAATGATGTAGGATACTATTGATTGGATGAAAGTTGACGATTTGGCATTGAAAAAAACGACCATTTTATAGGCAAGAAAACAGACTTTTTTTCATAACTACGCCACTTTGTTAGATTTTGATATTTTTCGAAAATCCTACGTCATTTTACAGGAAATACCTTCCAGTTTAACGACATTTTTTCCTTTTTCGGTTTCGGCTACTCAATCGGCCGGAATCATGTCAGCAGTGAAGGAACTTTTTTTGGCGCCTCCGAATGCAGCGCATAAGTCGCTTGGAACTCAATATTTTTTTATGAAAAAATTATGTAATATAGGTCAAATATAGCCAAATATATTCATAATTTTCCGAAACATTTCATAGAGTACTTTTCTTCCCAAAAATTTCCGAAAATCACTCAAATGTTCAGCGTTCACATTGGTATAGCCCCTTAAAAGGTTTTTTTTTTTATTACCAACGATGCAAACTTCAACCATTGACTTTAGCCGAACAAAGTTACTCATGTAGCATAAAAAGAATGTGCAGAAAGCAGTAACCCGTGCAGACATTTTCGTAGGCATCCAATTGGATTCCCATACTTGTCTCTACTTCCTGATATAGGACATCCTAATGGGTCATCACATTGGATCCCGATGCTAAAACGTCACGCTCGTACATTGGATTCTCATCGGGATTCTCCATTGGAATGTAAGAATCCAGTTAGAATCCTAAAGGATTTCTATATTATCGAAAAGAATCCGATATGATTATTAATGGATCCCTTCGCATTCTGTACGTTGAATTTTCGTTACTTCTGTAGGTGGTACAACTCACAGGACGAACTTTTACCCTCGTACTTTGCTTACGCGAAGCGCTTCGCTTGTAGCCATCTGGCGGATTGTTGGCGAAATAAATTTAGGTAATGTCTTCCTGTCCAGGACATTGATATTTCCCAACATGGCGACAAGGCGTTCAAAAACCACTAATGACCTGCTTTACTTTTTGGCCTCATCAAATAATTTGGCTGTTCTTTATGCTCAAATCATTAGTTATCGTAATCTCGGTATTTATGATAAGCATTGCAACCCTCACCGATTATCATTGATGACATGAATGCTTTCAATGATGAATAGAATTACAACAGATGTATTAGTTTCATCCCAATCAATTATAAATATTTGTGATGAAGTGAAAAGCAAAGTAGCTTTTCTTTAGTTCTTGAAGACAGGCTCCACTTTTCACAACATGTTAATCTCCCTCCTTAATTATTATTATAATCATCCGGGGTTGCACTGGCGAGTCTCGATAAGACGGAATGAGAACTAGCGACGCAGTAAGCTGGCGATTATCAGTTTATAACAAACGATACGGCTGATAATGAAGAAAAAAAAGGAAAAAGAAACGACACACGGGCCAAAGAAGTTACGATGCAGAGACACGTGTAGAGGACGCGAGTGTCGAGGTCACTCGCGAGACACTCGTCATTACCGATCCTCTCATGAGGCGACCGAGGAGGAGAACGTCTATCCGTTGGCACGTGTGCAAACACAGGTCACGATATATCCCATTTATCCTCTGTACTATGTTGAACATGCGAGTAGTGTATATGTGTGAATTTTATCTTGAAGCAGGCCTGAGCATTTTTATTATATAAAGGATGAGATGAAACTACAATACTTTCGATTGCGAAAAAAAAAACGATTGAACTCTGACTATCGACTGTAGGAAAAAGCGTTGCGCAGGCAAATAGCTAGATTGATTTCCGAAAACCCAAAAACTATCGACAGAATCACTTTATACCCAAAGCATCCTGCATTTTACGAATATTATCAAATCGTAGTGTTCGTCTGTTCAATCGTTTTTCCGACCTGAAATTACGCTGGTAAGAATACGATGCTGAGACGATATTTATAAATTTACGACGTTGAAGTTTGCATCGTTGGAATGCAACGAAAACTATATTTTTTTATTTGCTCCAATTTCTATTAGAAAATCTTAGCTACGAAAATGGTTCAATAATTATTGAATTCACTTATTTAGAAATCAGTAATATAAATTTGCGGAAAATGATTTTTTGAGATAATGGAAAAAAGGGAATGAAAAAATTAAAAAGAATTCTCGTACCATTGAACGACGTAAACTTCGAGAGCATATACATTTTGGTAATTTTGTCTATCTGTACGATTGAAGTTGGCGTCATAACTTCTGCAGTTTTATTTTTCTCAAGCCTTTAGATGTGTAGCTGAACGCTTTCCGAATTTTCCTGCACTTTGCTTCATTAGGGACCGACAAGTAGATCGTAACCAAATTCGATTTTCTTAAAAAAAAAATATATATATATATATTTGTGCGTACCATTTTCGTCTATAAACAGTGACGTAAACAAATGTTATAAAAAAATGTATTTCGTAAGTATATTTATTAAGTGTAACAACTTTTATATCAATATCTATAATATAATCCAATTCAAAAAATGTATGAAAAAAGCCTTTTTTAGTGTCTAAAGTGACAAGACCCCTTAATACCAATAGAATTAATTTGTATCTACACTTTTTACGTTAAGATACAAATGAATTCTATTGACATTTTTGCGGTTACTTGAAAGCTGGAGAGCCAGATGTCCAGCTTCCAAGTACCAAATATCCTGAGTGAAATCAATTTGCGCGTACTGCCGAAAGCTTCAAAATTCGTGGCATTCCGAATCGCTGGATTATTTCACTACCCCAATAGATGAAATTTCAAAAAATAATAAGAACAATAATAATATAACGCCGAGAATGCGAAACAATATTGTTTTCGTTGTCAACAAGGCCCTCGAAATTCGTAGAGCCCAAAAAATATCGAACTTATCTAAGTTGGATATTTTTTCGAGGACCTTTCATGGGACTTGTTGATGACACAAACAATATTGTTCCGCATTCGCGGCACTTTATTATTATCATTATTTACTTGAAATTCCATCTACAGGTACCCCAAATATGCCAAATATGCCCAGCTTTGCGATACTCGACTCCTTCCTTCGTACAAAACATTTTTCGGTATGTGATATACACTTCTATATATAGGGTGTCCCAGAACTGAATGCGTTCTCTGAAATGGGGGGTTGGGGGTGAAATTCTGAGTCGATTGATATAAGCATGTGTAGGTCTGAGATCAAACACTGAATTATAATTAATTTTTAAAAGCGGACCAATCAGATGCGCCCGCCTTTAAAAATTAATAATAATTCAGGGGTTGATCTCAAGCCCACACATGCTTATATCAATCGACTCAGAATTTCACCCTCAACCCCCCATTTCAGGGAACGCATTCAGTTTTGGGACACCCTGTACACACACACACACGCACACACACTAAGAAAAATGTTGTGGTAGTAAAATAGATAAAATGTGATGCCGGAGAGCTGGTGAACGTTTATCTTACGATTTTCGCTGAACCCGGGGTGTTATCCATTGAGCGTATACGCTCAATTGCCAGGCTCAATGGTCGCCTTCTACAGAAGGGGATAATAATGTTGATGCCGTTGCTCGGCGGAAGGGGGGGGTGGTACAGAGTTATTTCACTAATTAAAGGTAGCTCCACTGTTATTAACCTGACGTACACGAATAATTGCATAATTGAATTGTCCTCGTCTATTCGTGTATCTAGTCGGAGAGAGCGAGCCAGGTTTACGCCAAATTTCTGCAGCTGCTACACACAAATCCATTTGCATACTCGGATACACAGACATATGTGCGCGAATTACATTTATTTGTGCATTGTGGATCGCGGATACAAATGGATTCGGGAGGCACGTTCGAATCGGTCGTTGGTCTAATCAAAGAGGACGTAGCGCATGAAATAATCTGGCTTGATGAACCTGGCCTGGACACGAGGTTGCACCGTGGGCCGACTATTGAGGCTTTGTGTATGAGAAGGGTTGTTCGGTGGAAGAAGCGGAGATTGGTGGAGAAGGTGGAGCGATGCAGAGGCAATGCGACACATCATCAGCATCGTCCTTATCATTGGGGAGCAAAAGAGTTTGTGCAGTCTACTGATAATTCTGACCCGTGAATAGCGATTTTAGGGTCATATCGTATTAAGGCAGTATTCTTGTCTTGAAATTCGAAAGAGTCGTTTTTTGGCATTTTTTAAGGTACAGACTTATAAGGGTAGGTTCTGTAAAGAAAATTTTGAAATCCCGAATATTAACGCCAGCGAAGGAGACTAGAATAGGATCGACCGGCTGGAGTTACGAACTTCAGAATCTTAAAAGGAAGCTAGAACTGTTTGCAGGGAAGAACGAGCTTCAGAAAATCATCATTTCGTAGTCGAAGAAGGCACACCTTACGCGACAGGAATGGGCGATTAATATAACGTAAGCATAAAATGCGATTATACCACTTAGATAATTACGGTTGTCTAAAATTGTACTAAAAACTTTAAACGCGTTTTTCTTGAAACTACTTTGTCAATTTGGTTGACCTAAAATTCCGAATTCTGGTCAACCGGTTGACTTCAAATTTGGTATGGACCTTCAGTATATATCCCTCCATCGTCCCTACCTCGGGCATTGCGAAACTATTATTACTATTTGAAAGAACGGCAAAATAAAAATAAAAAATATATAGCGAAAAAATAACTTTTTTTCAGTCACCATTTAAATTTTTCTTTTTGATACCTGCCATAATGACATTCTTATTGATAAAGAAAATTGGTTTCATTTTTGTTTCAGATGAATGCGGGCTTCGTAGTCATGTTAACCGCCTCAACCCCTTTTTTTCTCCCAGCCATATTTAGAGGCCCATAGCTTTTTCAATTTTTATTCTTTCCGCACAAATTTTTTTTTGCAACTTCTTGAAACGTCGATAAAGAGACCGTAAAAATGTAGGATATAAATATTCCTTGTTTTTTTTTATCAAGCCCGAAAAACGCCCGACATTTAGGCCTCTAGACTAGAATACCCCGTTGGAGGTTATATACGAAAGTGAACAATACGTTTTCTATAGATTAAGATATGAACAGGTTTTCTACATAGTTACGAAAAACTTGTTTTCTGTAAAGCCTAATATATACTCATAATTACGTTAACACAGAAACATTAAACTTTGGGTCAGCTAACATGAAACTGTTATAGATCGAGTATTTACTGAAGAGCTTCCGCATGAATGCGGAATGCAGTCGCGCTACGGTCTTATTGAACCGAACATCGCATCTCTTCAAGTTCCCTTCAATAGGGATCAAGATGAACGAAAATTCAACGAAGTTCTGGAAGCGTTAATGTTCCCTTCCTAAAAGGGTCAGAAAACCCTTCACCCGATTTCACCCCAACTTCGCATTCACCAGCTGAACAGGCAGAATTTCGTAAAAACTGACAGACATTATCTCAGCAGGGCATTCTAACTCCATCAGTTCCAATTCAGCCTGGACAAAGTGGAATCTAACTAAAATTCCTCAGCACAAGATAACTGTATTGATAACATTGGAGTTTGCATCGTTGGAACGCACCGAGACTTTCGTATACCAATTTTTCACACATGTCAGAATCCTCATTGGAGATCTTAGCCTTCAATGTTCAGAAAAACATTCTAGATCATAGTTGAAATGAGAAAACAAAAAAATGAAACTTTCGTTGCACTCCAATGATGCAAACTCCAACATCGTCCGTATTGCGGTTACTCTGGCTCGACGACGAGAATAGCGGAAGAACATTACACCGAGAGTTTTCGAAAGAGTGTCTGACGCGAGGAAACTTCCACATTCCACGCGCTCGGACTAATCCCCGATCTGCTTTACCCACAGTAGTGTCGTATACGCCGGCAAAGGCCACCCTCGTGTGTTCGGTCGAACGCGTCCGGAGACTTTGCGAAATCCGTACGTCGGTGTCTGGGTTGGGAGACTTGAGGTAACGGAGGAATCGCTTCGTCGAGTGGAATAGACAGGGCCGGGGCGAAGAGAGAAGAAGGGGGTCGAGAGTGAGAGAAGCGAAGAAAGTGTGTGAGTGTTGAGTGGAAGGGTGAGGTTGACTAGTCAGACAGAGGGTTGTGGATTAAAGAGACTCGGTTGAGAACGATGAAGCGCGAACGGATAAGAGGGATAGGAAAAGCGAAAGAGTTCGGTCTAGTGATGATGTCTCCGGGTGGGCGCTACCCTGGCCAAGGTCTCGCCGGAGCCTCCCTTTCTCGTATCAGAAATGAAAGAGTCGCAAAGACTGCCGGAGAAACAGCTAAGTCGTTAGTACCGGTGGAAGAGGTAGCTGCTGCTTCTCATCCGACCGTGTGCTGTATCACTGTCAAGCTTCCTCCAAGCTACCTTCGTTTCGCTCTTCATCCCCCTCGCTCTTCCCACCGTAGTCCGAGAAAACCGAGCCGGAAGACGACCACAAAGAGAGTGACGGTTCGCCAGGGCGGTAGGGTGGCGAAATGTGGGAAGCAAAAGGGCTGTTGGAGCAATAGCAGGAGACAGCGATAAAGAGAGTGAGGGAGAGAAGCGGAGGGAGGGAAAGAAAAGCACAGAGGGAATGGGCGAGGCGTCCAAGTACGAGAGGAGGCGTACAGACTCCGTAGAGGTTAAGAAAAATAATGAAAAAGTGTTGCAAAGAAGCAAAAAGGAAGGCGAGGAGCAAGCGAGCTAAGCAGAAGCGGCTCTCAGCGAAACTCAACTTGAACCTCTCGTCCTTTCCACTCTTCCCTCCCACTTATTTCTCTTTTCTTCAACCTCTTCGGCTTTCTCGCTTTCGCCAGGTGGATATGCTTACAACTTTTGCATTCATCGTTCTTCTCTCGCGGGCGCTATCGCTCCTGGTTGCACAAAGGGATCGTGCGACTAGGGGTAGTTTTCGAGTAGGACAAGTGCGCGGATGATGACGATGTCCCCCATCGTCCCTCCGCCCCGGCCGTTCAGGCGTCTAACCCCTCAGTCGTCCGCTGGCATCGGTTTGCTCGGGTTTCGAGCAAGCGGGGCGCCGGTGGAGGTGATTGGGGTGGCGGACATGGTAACGGAAGCATCGCCCAGCAGTGATGTGCCGTTACTTCGTGGTGCTGTTGTTGGGTTGAGATGTAGATGAGGGCGAGTGGGTGGACAGAGGGTGTACGGAAGATGGCGAGGGCGGCGAGGGAGGCGTGGAGAGAGAGGGTGATGCCTCAGCTACGAAAGCCTCTAGAGACCGCACCCAGACTCGAGAGGTACGGTCTGAGCCGCTACTTGGCGGAAAGAAGAATAGATCCCCTAAAGAGTTGCATAATGGGGCGGCAGGGGCCCTTCGCGGGGTCGAAACCCGGCATCCTTGGCATTTCTTGGGGGTGCGCGCGCAAGCCTCACCGGAAGCCGTTACTCAACGACAAATTGCCGCGGGGATAATAACGACCAACGAGCACGGCCGACACGGCCGAAATATCTGCGGGCTGGATGCCTCTTCCGTTCATCATTTCGAGACTGGTTGTTGGGGCCTGTGCGCGGGAAATAGTTCGAATCCCCATAAACCACTTTGGAAAGAGAACGCGAGGCAGTTTTTTTTCTTCTTCCATGTACGCAAGTAGACCGAGGCTCGGCCCGAGTCGAAATTTTCAGCCTATTTTTTAGGCCTTTGATCCTATGTCAGCCGCACTTGAGTCTACTGCTAGAAGTCCTACTATGGGCAGCCACGTGCTCTTCCTTTGCTGATTACCTCCTGCATAGGTCCTTATACTCCTACCTAACCTAGCTGAAGTCGTTCCAGCTCGTCTTTTGATTGCGTTTGGACCTATCGTGCATTTGGCTGTTTCGACGAAACAAGGGTGGGCATGGTCGCATTCGAAAGAGCGGGTCTGATAGTTTTCAGTAACCGTCATGCGTTGGACTAGGTAGGACCGCGCGTTCGCCGTAGAGGCCTACTTTTCCAATGGCCTTTCCATTATCTGCACCCACCGAACCTTTCGCATTCGCTTCAAACTTGGCCCTGCAGCTCCAGCAACTCTCCAAAGCAGAAGAAATGGATCTTCGACAAACAGTTACAGTATTTTTTATAGGAATTGCCCTCATGTATGCATGTATACGCGGATCACTATAGCAGGCGCGCATGCATACGTATAGGTACTAGTATACCTGCAAGTGGAGAAAAGGGAAATTTGTTCCCGTTCTAGGCGTTAAGTAGGAGCTCATTTTATATCGAATGCGATGCTACTTTATTGCCTTCATCACCTACCACTGAGAGAATCTGGGGGAACAAAATAGGCTGAAAAATTCGACTCGGGCCATCTCGAGACTGGTCGTTGAGGTCATGTGCGCGGGGAATAGTTTGAATCCCCATAAACCACTTTGGCAAGAGAACGCGAGGCAGTTTTTTTTTCTTCCTCCATGTAGGCATGTAGACCGAGGCCCGTGGCTTTCTCGAGTGCAGTCTTTGATTTTGAACGTGCTTTTGTGCAGCTCTGTTGCGTTGGAAAAGATTCGAGAAACGACGTAGAACGAGAAGTGAATAGGAAATAGGAGAGGAAGAAAAAGACGAAGGAGTGAAAGAAGAAGAAGAAGAAGAGGTCGTTACCTTGGCGAGCCTCATGGCTGTGAGCCAGCAGTTGCGTGCCTTTTCGCTGGTGAAGGCTATGACCTTGATTCCTCGTACACCAGCCTCGGTGTCTTCGGCTTCCGCGTCGCTGGACGGCCTCAGACAAACGGCCCACTCGTAGGGCGCGTTGAAGTATTTCTTTGCGTTCGAAATCTTGTAAATGTAATAGTCCGACAGGTGAGCAAGGGTACTCGGCTGTTCGTTGTCCTGTAACGAATAGATATCAAACACGAACGCGATTAGTTAACATGGCTATTATCGCATGTGTTTTTTTTTCGCGGTTAAATTCGAAACACATATTATTTATACATATTGGGTTACGAGATATCACGGAATTTTTGCACGACAGTTCGTGCACGCGTGAACTCGTGTGTTTCTCGAATGCGCGCGGTGGAAATGACGTTGTAAATAGGAGTTTGAAAACTCCCATCGCGTTCCAGCACGAAGGTAAGGTTAACGATCTATCGTGTGGTTAATAAGCAAAATAGGTCCGAGCGGTTGGGAGAAGAGAAAAAGTTATGCCTCGATCGTCCGTGTCGAGGAAGCCGAGGTAGTTGAAAAATTAGCTTGAAAATTCCGCAAACTCGAAGTAGGAAAGATCGTGAAAGACCGCCGGAAAGGAAGATCACGAAGATTCCAATTATATTTTCCATTCTATCGGTCGTGCACATGAAACAATTAAAGTTGTAATATCGTGTTCTCGATTTCACGCGCCCAGGCGCTATTTTTTGTTCTCTTTGCGGTCTCTCGTCCGTTTTTCTTCTTCTTCTCGTTCAGCCGGTATGGCAAACTTGCGTGTGAGTACGACGGGGAACGTATGTACACGCGGGCGTCAAGTATTCGCGACACGAACCGTACGCAGTTCAAACATAAAGTCCGCCGATACGGGAGGTCAGAGACAAATGCAGCCGTTTCAAAAGTTCCCTTTGAACCAACATACTCGATTGACAACTGGGCCAATTACCCATACGGCCCAATGTTCAGCGATCCTACACTCCAAAAAAAATGTTTCAGTCAAATAGAATGTATTTATAGCAAATAGATTGTATACGATCCAATTTGTTTCAAATATATATTTTTATTCTTGGTTTTGATTTTGATTGATGTTAAATATATTCAAATTAAATAAATAAAGATTCGATTCAAATAAATATTTATTTCCTTATAATATACACTGTAAATCCAAGTGTACTATATGCATAGAATATTTCATAAATCCAGAATAAAATGAAATACTCAATTTAGAGTTCTACCACAATCATTTCCTAGCATAATACGTCATTCGCGAGCCTTCTGAAATGATTTTAATCGAAAAAAATATCTCACCTACATATGGAATCGAATCTACAACCTACCTACCTATAGCAACGCACTCTGCCACTACGCTACCGAGTGTTTGTAGCATCATAGTCGCAGATATGGCATAAGAGACCAAGTAAATTTCTATAATTATTTGTTGTATCACATAAAGTATATCAATTAGTTAATATCATTGTGATAATTAGAGAGTTTATATTTAATATATATATGAGGCGTTACATACCATTTCGAACGGTGAAAAAGTTGTCCACTCTCAAAAAAATTGAAATTTTGTCAAATTATTTAATTATATGAAAAAAAAAACAGTGTAAATTTTCGGATCGCAATTTCTCGAATTTTTCAAAATTTCAACATTTTCAAAATACCGTTATATCTCGTGAGCATTTGAATTAACAGAAAAATGTTTGAGACAAAAGAGTTGCAATTTTACATGAACTTTGTGAAATCATTATTTTTGAAGTTTTCGAGTTTAAAAAATGCCCATTTTCACCAAAATTATACAAAAATATTTTTTTTCGGTCGGTATGTCACCTTTGATTTTTCTCAAAAAATTCCAGAAAATACTCTGAAGTGTGTACCTATTTTTTTTCAGAGTGGCTCGATTCGTTGTTCCCAAGCTGTGCTTTGTTTTATTATTATGAGATATTTTTTTAGACAAATCAATTATTATTAAAAATTATTCTCTCCCACATTTTTCAGGTAATAAACACCCATAACAGTAATAATTTTTTTGAGCTTAATCATAAATTATGGGTAAGGTATACAAAGAAAGAAGCCATATATATATATATATATATATATATATATATATATATATATATATATAGGGCTATGCTATTTAAGACTATGCTTGCAAAATCTATAGCACGATATTCGATAAAATTCTCTAATTATTACAATGATATCAACTAATTGATATAGTGTACGTGAAACAATATATATATATATATATATATATATACCCGAGTCGAAATTTTTAGCCTCCTCTGAACCTCGCAGGACCCATTTCTTTTGTAATACATAAGCCGCCAGCCTCCGTTGAACCTACGAAACCTCATTTGTCGAGTTCAGTGCCATGCAGAGACCTCCTCTTGGCCCACAGTAGCCTCTGCTAGACCTCCCAAACCTTCTCTCGACCCCAGTTTCAGTGAAACGTGCAGAGCACAGGCCTCCTTAACCTGCTTTCAACCTCAAACTGTTGCCTCGACCCCACCTAACCTGCTTTCGGCCCAAATTCGATATCTCCTCCATCATCATTCCATTGTGGCCTGGTCGGTAACCCGTTCGATGACGAAATTAATAAAAATACATCGTCCCCTTATCAAATTATTAGTGCAATATTAATATGCGAAAACAATCAAATTTTCTCAATATCGATTTATTATTATTTTATAGGCAATTCATAAAAGAATGCTTGTATATACAGTCTTACTCCAATTCTATCGGATTAATGGGCGTTTTCCTGTCAGAAAAAATCTCACAGGAAAATTCTTAAAAAATGTCAGTCTATCCACTATAAGCTTATGCGACGTTTTTCGTCCTTGACGTTTCTTCTTAAACCCTCTAGTTCTTGAGTTACATTGCATTATCTAGAATTAGTCTTTTTTAGCAAAAAAATGAAATAACATTGCGAAAAAAATCGTACAAAACTTTATAAAAACGCAAATGGACTTCTCGCTACCCCGTTCAAGTTTATCATGGATAAACGCAACAATTTTTTTTGCATAAGTCATGCGCCCAATTCTCGATGGTCGAAAAGAAGCCGAAAATCAGTCACGTATAAAAGTGCGTACCGGGGCGAAAAGAAAATTATAAAAAAATATTTCAGAAAAGCAATATAAAGCTGAATTTATTCCCGTCAAAACGCCGTTCGGTGAATTTGGTTATCTTTTTATTTACGAAGCTATGTAACTTTTCGTGCAGCAAGAAATATAGACTATGGTGTATCCAAACTTTTAAGCGACGGTATATATTATATAATACTATATATATATATATATATATATATATATATATATATATTATACTCGAAATAAGTGGTTGCATTAATATATTGGAATATACACTACCAGTCAAAAGTATTCAGACACTTCAGATAACTGCAAAACTTAATATCACTTTGGATCATTGCAAACTTATGGTAGAATAATAATTATTTTACGAAGATAGTATAAAGCTCTGTATAATTACTTAATTATATAGATCTTTATAGTATGTTCGTGAAATAATAAATGAAATGAATTATATTACTCTAACATTATTTGGCAATTATCCAGCGCTCAAAAGTTTTGCGATTATGTGGAGTGTCCGAAAACTTTTGGCTGGCAGTGTAGATCTAAATAACATATAATGTTGATATCTATATGGAACGTTAGGGTGTTAATTATAGTCTATTTCATGTTTTACAGGATTGAAATTGTCGGTTTAGAATTCAACCTCATTCGATTTTTTATTTATTTTTTCTTTTTGTTTTTGTTCGTTTTGTTTTTTTTTGTTTATTCAATAATAAGTTGATAAATGTCGACGGCCAATTACCGTCGATTTTAAATAAAATGTTTGATTTTTCTTTGTTTTCATTTTTAGCACGTCGAAAATTTAAAAACCATTTCCCCGTGTATGTATGAAGCATATTTTTATTTTTTTCCGCTAAATAATTATAATATTAACTAACCGCGTCTATTTGATTCTTTTTTATTTTAGTTAACTAGATTTTTCATAGAACCAAATTTTTCCTATTGCATTCCATCATTAAAATGATTGATTTCAAAAATGTTTATTTATAGAAAATGAATCTATTTAATATCGTCCAATAACTACATATTTTATTTGATCCTAATAAATCTGTGATTCGGTTTCATCAGTTCAACATCTTCATCTGTTCAAAAAAAACAATTTAGTTAAGTTCACTGAATGGGTCTAGTTATTTTTTTTAAATTTACCTTAAATACAATTTTCTTAGAGTTAACCTTTTTTCTATTTGATTGAACTAATGGTCCATCTTTATTGCAACACTCATATAAAAGGAGCGGGGGGTAGAGAAGGTGGAGAGAGAGGAATTTTATATATATGTATATGTATATGTGTGTTTGTTTGAAAAATCTATAGCATGTTATTCGATGAAACTCTCTAATTATCACAATCATATTAACTAATTCACATAGCTTATGTGATACAACTAATAGTTAGAGGTATTCATTTGGTCTCTTATGCCATATCAGGGACCAAAATGTTATAAGCACTCGGTAGCATAGGGGCAGCGGAGCGTAGTTATGAGTAGGTAGGCTAGGTTCGAGGCGCATATAGGGCAAATATTTTCTTCGAACAAAATCATTTCTATAGGCCAGGGAATGACGAATTAGGATGAAAAATCCTTGTGGTGAAGCTCTCAATTAAGGAGTTCATTTTATTTTCGATTTATGAAATATTTTATACATATAGTACACTTAGCTTTACAGTGTGCATTGTAAGCAAATAAAGATTAATTTAAATCTCATCTTTATTAATATATATAAATATCTTTGAAAGAAATATGATCGTAGTAGGCTGTGAGACAAGGAAAATACCTATTTTATTTAAATAGATTCTATATAAATTCATTTTTTTGTTTAGCAGTGTACAGTAGGCCGAAAGGAGGGGAAGTAGGTTCTGCGGGAGCGCTCGCAGTAGGCCGAACTGAGGTTCCGTAGGTTCAATTGTGAACCTCACTGACCTCCTTTGAGTCAAAAAGTCTACTTTCTGCCATGCCGGAGGTTCATCGGAGGCTCTAACGCATGGTACTTTCAAACATTGTACCCTCCTTTAGATACCCAATAATCCGCTCACGCCGATTTCTGCTCGCCTTCATTTTGTGGGTTGAACGCGGCTCGAAAATTTCGACTCGGGTATATATATATTGTTGAAACCATATATATATATATATATATGGTTCCTCTCCCTAAGCCTTCGAGTATGTGTTGCAATATAGACAGACCATTAATTCAATCAAATATAAAAATGTTTGACTTTACGAAAATTGATTTAATAATAAATTTTAAAAAACATTAAATCGATACATTTAGTGGATTGAACTAAATTGTTTTTTGAACTGATAAAACCGAATCACAAATTTATTAGGAATAAATATAATATTTAGTTATTAGGCGATATTAAATAGATCTTCAATTGAATAAATAAATATACTTAGAATAAAGAGTTCCGATAACGGAATCCAATAGGAAAATTTAATTTCACGAAAAATCTAATTAATTCAATTTTTTAAAATCAAATAGACGCACGTAGTTTATTTAATAGATTCTTTCTGTCAGTGTAAGAATTTAGTAATGATGCACTATGCGGTAAGACGAGGAATCGGTTGAGGTAAGATTTTTCTCCTTCTGGATATTCGTAGATTAGTGTTATTCCCGGATACTGTTTGATTGCTGAATGCCAAAGAGAGTGCAAAGTAATGGTGAAATTTAAAAAACACGACAAGACCATAAAGCGCCTGTTTCGTTCTTTTTGGTGGCGTGTTATTGGGTATATGGCGATATCCGAAAGATTGCACTTCCCATACCATTAGCGGATGATTGTTTCTGCGGGTGAAAAGTGGGTGTGGAAGGTCGGAGGTTACGCTCCAAGGCGAACCGCCCTATCGAGAGCGATAAAAAGAGAAAGACGGAGAGCCAAAGAGCGAGACAGTTGGAATGCGCAATTACGTCTGGCGATCCATCCATCGGCGGTGCCCTCCGTATACAACAAAGTCTTCGCGAGTATGACGCGCATTTTGTAGCCGATCTCCGGCTGAATAGGCTGCAAGAAACCGACGGGTACACCGTGGCGAATTACAATCGTACGCCTGTTACAACATTGTAACGATATTGACAAAAATAAAAAAAAAAAGGAACGAACCGAGTGCGCCCAGCCGGCTGCGAGCAATCGTCGGGAGATTGGAAGAGTCATGCTGGGAGTTAGTTCACTGGAGGCTGATGACTATGATGATGCTTTTCGAGACGCAAAAATGGCATGTCGAATGTCAATCGAACCTTCGTTGCAACATTGTAATTTCGTTCGTATTGAAAAAGTGGCTGGAGTGGGCACGTGAAGCCATGCGCGAGGAAAAAGAAAGGATCTTGGCATAGAAGAAAGACGACGGACGGATTGCCTTGCAGGCTGCTGAGGATGAAGATGTTAACGAAGATGATAATCAGTAATCAACCTCCAAATAATAATATTGACGGTAGGATTTCCAAAGAGCAGATACTACAAGAGTGAAGGCATAAGTGACTTCGCATCAGGCTTGACTCGGAAGATTCACAAAAGAGAAATCGAATTGAACGAGGTGAGAATTGGCATTCTCCTCCAGCCTCGATTGTTCAAATTCATTTCACCTCTGGATTCGTTTGACACGTCTGCCAAAAGCTCTCATCCGGTACGTCAAAGTATCGGAAAATTGCTCCGTCAATCATGCAACAACATCATCATTTGCATAAAGTAAATACACGCTAAAAGCAAAACGAGAGGTTGAACGAAGAGTCGATCGAATCGAGAACCTTGGGAAATTCACTGGAGGTGCGTCAACAAATATACGTTCTCTTTGTTCTCGTCCTCGTTGCTCGATAATTGACTGTATACGCTATCTGATTGTAAAGAGTGTAAACGCCAAGAATACCGAGGGAAAAAAGGAAACGATGTCAAGTATAAAAGTAACATTTCTTTGACTAATATACATAGTACAGTTGGTCAAAGTGTACTTTGCCTCGGTGTATTTGAAAAATGAGGATCGATGGTGGAAAGCATATCACAAATTTGCAAAATCAATTCGCCAATTGTGCCATTATTTCAAGTGACAAACATCACCATTGTCATTTGCTTGTCGTGCGCCACAGGAAACGCTTCACTACGGTGCTCGTTAAGGGGTTACCCCCAATTGCGATTTTGAAAAAATCGATTTTTTTTAATGCATTTTTTTGAAGTATAAGTATCTGAGAATATGTCCTGAAAATTTCAAGTCGTTCCGAACAAAATTGACTGAGATATAAGCGTTGAAAGAGAAGAATCCGTTGTGTAAACGACCGGAAATTGAAACTTTAAACGCGTTTTTCTCAAAATGGCATTTCTGAAGTCGGTGACCAAGATTACTCGAACACTAATGAACCGATCATCATGAAATTTTGCAGGCTTATTTAATACATAAAAATGTAGTCTTTAATCGTTCGATTTTTTTTTCGAAAAAAATGCCCGTTTTATAGCCAAAAAACGGCCGTTTTTTTTCGTTAAAATCGAACCATTTACTTTGACTGTCCGCCATTTAGTGAAAAATGAATATTTTTTAAAATCCTTCAATTAAAGACTAGTTTATACTTATATTTGACTAAATCCATCCGCATTTTTTTTTTTCAGATGATCCACTTCGCCGCAATGTTGGTCACCGCAAACCGTGTATATAAAAACATTATTTCATTGACGACCATTTGCCACTAAACGATGTAATATTTTTCAATAAAAAAATTACTGAAAGTTCTTCGAGATGTGTTCTTTAAGATGGTATATTGATCGATTAAAAAAGTTTTGTAGTTTTCTTTAAAAAAATTCATGAAAAAGGCCTTTTTTGCGCTACAAGTGGGGGTAACGCCTTAAAGTACGAGCTTTTTCATGGTATTATCACTATCTCTCCCGTTCGCAAAAGGACATAGGAAAATCCCGTTTCTATGTGTCAAGAGAGAATCGCCTGTGATCATCTCCGTACCTGGCACGTATTCTTTACACGAGGTATTAATGTGTAATATCGTGACTGCATATATATGAGGTGTTTCGTGCCACATTAGCATCTCCTACTCTTTGAAACTACAACGCGGTGTCATTCTTCGCGAACCGAAAATGTCAAATTAAATGTACATGAGCACCCTGAACCTTTGAATGAACACAACATTCAATATCAATACTCTGACTGCACTTAATGTCGATTTACTCCAAAGGGTAAAGCTACGCGGGGATTTTCAAATTTTCAAAAAAAAAGGAAGAGGACAATGTTAATTTGAAAGACCAAATTCATGGTGCTGGCGTTGCACATTGAAGGTAAATCGATAATTTCTATTGCTAAATGTTATTTCAAATTTTAATCGCGTTCTTTTCGCAACCATGTTTTTTAAACTGGCCGGAAACGTAACTCAGCCAAATATGCAACGATTCACTTGAAATTACAAACGTATCTTTTCGGATGCATTGCCCATGGAACAACATACGGAATTTGCGATTGGCTATTAACTTTTTTCTTATAATCAATGACTCGTGATTTCTTGCTAAAAAATGAAAGTTGTCATTAAAATCTGCACTATCTTAAGTAAAAAAAAGGTAGTTTCTAATTTTCGTACGCAGCTTCATAGATCTGTGTATATATTCTGAAGATTTTTTTCGTCTTTTGTTCGAGGTTGAAAACTACAAGAGAAATCGTTCCGGCTGCGGAGCACTGCACGGAAAGTACTCTGCGGTCAAAGAGTCTGACGCCGCCATTTTCCATTGAAAAATTACAACAAAAAATGTCCCGTACAGTCAAAACTATGTATGATAAAGTCTTCCAATTCAATTTTTACCGTCTTCATTGTACTCGTTAAAATGATTCTTCAACTAAGGCATTTTTTAAGGCTGAAGGAGCTTGCGATTGCTCTAAGGAGAGATATACACCTGGATGGTCGAGTTCGAGGATTTAGAAGCTATGAAAATTCCGTCGACCGTAGAAGACCTACACTATAGGCTTGGTATCGATGATTCCATGTAAGTTGACAAATTTCATAATTTATTCATTCAAAAATTTTCAAACGCGTTTTTTCTCAAAACCACGGTTTTTTAAAAAAACGGTACCCAAGATTTCTCGAAAACCAATGAACCGATTGCCTTGAGGTTGTTTGTGGTTATTCTATACATCATTATCTAGTACTTGTCATAGGATTTTTTCCGTTACTTAGTTTTTATTTTATAGGCAAAATAATAACTAATTTTTTGCCCAAAAATCACTAGTTATGTTCAAACGTCCGCCATTTTGTCATAAATCGATATTTTCAAAATCGGCTATGACTAGTACTCGATTATAGTATCTAATTTAATAATCTTTTTGGGTTTTTTTTTTTCAGATGATTTTTGAAGAAACGCCAGTGGGTACCGTATACGCAGATTTTTTTACGATGCTCCAAGGATCATACAATATCCTTGTATATTTTTGATATTTTTAAATAAAGAAAATTAAACATATTTTTGAATGTATATACTTTTAGATAATCAAAACCCCAATCCGAAATTTCAAATAGTTTTCCTTGAAAAACTTCACAAAAATGACCTTTTTCCGGCCCCTAGGTGTATCTTCCCTTATGAACTCAAAGGATAGGGATCATTATTCACATTTTATTTTGTATAGGGGGGGGGGGGCTCCCCAAAGTGGGCACTCTAAGGGAAATAAAAAAAAAACAGTTATAAAATGTCATATTCAAACAATTTTGCTTTGCTACCGGGTGCTCAATTCATCGTAGTTTAATATTACATTCACACATTTCCAGTAAATCTTCAAAATACAATAAAACCAATTTACGAACTTTAAAAAATGCCCGCTTTGCCCAGCGGGGTAGCCCAAAGCGGGCACGGCTTCTGGGCAAAGCGGGCACGTAGAGGGTAAAGCGAGAACCCTGTATTTTTTCCTGAGATTAGGCATGAAATAAAAAGAAAATAGGGAATCATAGAGGGAAAAAACTATGAATATACCTGCATATTCTATTGCAGACAAATCATTATTATTATCATAAAAGAACAAAAACTTAACTTGTCTTCTTAACAGTCAGTAGACTTTATTTTTTGGCAATTATCACAGTAAAATGATCCAACACCAGGGTAAGCAGTGCGTGCATCACGAGCTCACATTAGTCATTGCATTGAATCCAATCTTCGGGTGGAGGATCTAAATACGGTTCGTTGCATATAACGCACACGTAACTTTCCTTATCTGTATTTTGTTTCTTTTGTGACCATTTTGGCTTTTCCTTAGTTTTCAAATCCTTCTTTAAGCTCTCATCCCAAGAAGCTTGTTGTGTCTTTCTTCTATATTTATTTACCATCTGAAAATAACAGTGGACATCGTTATAAGAAGGCAACAATGCTACTTTCAAACATGTAAAAAACAGTTGCAATAAATAATAGCGTTTTGGTCAGTTCCCACATAGATAAATAAATGCGAAAATTATTAAATTTTCAAAATATACGTTCATATTAAACCATCCACACTTATTGCGCGAACTGCAAATAATTTCGAGCCTCAAGTTGAAGAAGTTGCATATTTTCGATTGTCGTAAATGAACGGGTGCATTTACCCAACCGAATCCATTCGGGTAGAATTACGGCAACATATGAAGGCGATATGTCCGACGTGAATAATAGATTTTTCATTCAAGTTGGAAAACGTTAAACACGCAATGGTCGATTTATACGTAGCCGTCCAAGATGGCGGATCTCACCGACAAATTACTGTCAAATCGTGAATCGTTGATCTGACACGGAACGTACCGTGTATGTACATATGTGCAGAAGGTGCACGAAGTAAGAAGGCGTCGGCATCGCACGGCCTCGCACGACTCTATATATACACACACCGATCTCGCGAGACCCATAATGCCGCGTGCCACGTCAAATATTTGAGGATAAGCTTAGCCGAATATATATATATATATATATGCAATTTATACGTATGCATATGTATATAAATGCACATGTATGCACGCCAGGCGCGACTTCACACCGCGTTCACCGGTTACGTAAGGGAGAGCGCACACCTTGCTCGCGATATAACACGCGAGAGTCAACTGCTGCACCAGCGAAGAAGACGGAAACGCCCGAGTGCATACATTTTTGTACATGGTGTCCGGACTGTAATTGCGTTTGCTCCGTCAACAGAGACTCTGTACAGAGCATTTGTAGAGAAATAAGTTACGTAAACGTAAAATTGAAATCGTTCTAGTTCTCGAGATGTGGCAATCCCTTATTTCTTTTTTCTTTCATTTGCAAATCCTTTTTAAAATCTTACGGCTACAAATCCAAAGTTATCGATGGCTCATGTTTATCAAAGAATGATAGTTATTTTTTAACGTACACATGACGGAATAATCTTTGAGTTCGAGATAACTCTAGTTACGAATAGTTTGTGACGAGTAATGAAAAAAATAACCTTTATCCAGGCGAACGAAAGTAGTTTGCAAGGAACATTAGGGGGTCTTCTCGCTTTAGACGCTAAAAAAAAGGCTTTTTTATGAATTTTTTTGTTAAATTTATATTATAGATATTGATATAAAAGTGGTAAATATTTACAATTGGGGGGGGGGGGGATATTTTATTACGAAAAAAAATATTTCCGGAAAATATTCGATTTTTGAAATATGTTTTCTGTATGCTTACTCTAATTTGTTTGGGTTTGTTTAGATCAAACCCGCTTCTTCCATACCTTTGAAAAAGTTTTAAAAAAGGCGTTTGGGGGTTGAAATTGTCTTCTCCCGACTTAAATATTATATTTAATAAATATTATATAAAAAAAATATTTCCGGAAAATATTCGATTTTCGAAATACGTTTTCTGTATGTTTACTCTAATTTGTTTGGGTTTGTTTGGGTCAAACCCGTTTCCTCCATACCTTTAAAAAAGTTAAAAAAAAAGCGTTTGGGAGTTGAAATTGTCTTCCCTCGATTTAAATATTATAAACAAAGTGTCCTGAAATATATCGACTCGGTACAAAATTTCTAAACCCCTTTTTTGGCTGGAGCCCACTTGTAAATATTTACCATACAAGTTGTTACACTTAATAAATACACTTTCGAAATACATTCAAAAAAATATTATTTATTTAAGTCACTATTTATAGACGAAAATGGTAGTTAAAATAATGTCCTAAAAAAATTGTAGATCTGCGATGAAATCTCGGAGATGGATCATCCGAAATAAAAAAATCAAAGGGTTTTACATTCAGTATATTAATGGCTATAGCGCATATCATACGATTTTTGATATATGGAAAAATAACAAGACGGCGGACATTTTTCGAAAAAACAAAAAAAAACGTTTTGTCACCGTTTTTGGCAACAAAATAGTAAACATCAAAATTTAAAAAAATCCTCGATATGCGCTATAGATATAGTAGTAAAGAATATGTGGTTAAAATGTCATATGGATCGGTTCAGTAATTGCGAAGATTTGATCAACAAGCCGTCGAAAAACGTTGTTTCGAGAAAAACCCGTTTAAAGTTTGCTTGGGTTACATAAATATATGAAAAAAAATTTAATATATTTCGAAAGTGTATTTATTAAGTGTAACAACTTTTATATCAATATCTACAATTTAAACCTATCAAAAAGTGCAAAACTTACGTTATTTTCTTTCGCGTAACATTTTTATTTGCTCAAACAGCTTCCTCAGGGAAAATATGATTCGACCACAAATTTTCTCTTCAAAGGTGCTTTCCTGATAACCTGCTCTTTCATTTTTTTAAATCATCTGAATAGACGTAATTTCAAGGAAAGTACATCATTCGAAAGTTGGCCGTGTCTCACAGACCCAATGTGTATAACTAAGTAGCGAAAAATGTGAGTGTACGCTTAGGGTTACGTGTCCGCGTTTGATTTTCTTGAAACTCACATATGTGATAAAGCATTTGAACCTATTAGACACGTACTTGTGTTCATCGGCGGAAAAAAGGGGTTTAACCCTTTCGGGGCTATGCTGTCCAAGTCTGGAAAAAATGTTGAAATCACGGCTGGTACAACATATGCCCCAGTTACTGAAAAACATAGGCGCATTTCAGGGGTGAGGAATTCGCACCCTTATCGGGCAAGTTTCAGACAGAAAAGTCATTTCATCGTAATAATCACTTGGACGAGAAATAACTGTTCCCGGTAATGAGGCGCACGAAACTGATTTTTTCGCCGCATTTAAAGGGGAGGAAACCACCCCTCGAAGAAAGACATGTCGAGGGGTGATGTTGCACTTTCAGCCATAAGCAGTCAACCGATCTGAATGAAACAAAAACTAAAATTCTTTCAACTTAAAGCGATGAAAAATCCACTACAGAAATATCGAGAAAAAATTAAATTAAGGGGTGACACGTCTTTCTTAGAGGGGTGGTTTCCCACCTCTGAGAATCGTTTTTCTACTGATGGAAAAAAAGTCTCTAATAGTTTTCAATGCTTTATCACATGAGTTTCAACCAAATCGAAGGCGGACACTCAAGTGATGTTCCTTGCTAGTCATGGATATTTCGCGTTGATCGCTGATTTTTATTCGAGAGAACGTAGTCGAAGTCTAATGTCTGGGAAATTTAGACATAGGTCTCCACTGTTCCTGTTCCACTGACGATTTTAGCGGGCTTCCTCACGGTCCGAGTGACAGACATATATATATATATATATAGAAATTCAATACATGGAATTCTGTAAACGTCACCAACAATTCACAAGTCTGCAAAGACACTTCACCTTTATATCTAACGGCCCCGAACAGCCGTCTCTGATGAAAAACGTCTGATTCTCCATTCTACCTCCTTAGATATTGGATAATCAAGTCCCGGAGACGACGATCGATTCTCCAATCGTCTCCGATGAGGAAGCAATGAGAATTTAAAAAATGAAGAAGAAATAGCGAAAGAAAGAGAGAAGGAAATCAGTGGGTACTGACGAAGACCAAAAAGAGTATGGGTATGGTCTATGGAGATCGATTAAGTGGGGCTTCGTCGAGCCAAAATCGAATCCCTCGTGAAAGGATTACGGTATAAAAAAAACCCTGCGAATAATAGTAGGAAAAAAAAGACCGTTACTTTTTTCTTCCTGTCACGCTCGGTTCGATCATTCGTGCATTGCTTTGGCTATGTATTGAACAAGGCTCGAAGTAAAATAGCGTTAAAAAAGTCTTCGTAAACGAATGATTGAGTACGTTAAGTGTGAATTAGATTAGAGGTATGGAATGTGGTTAGGAGAATTGGATGATTACAATCATCACGAATAATTGATTATTGCTATTATAAGGTAATCAATATTGCTGTCTTTTTTTCGGAATCGAGTCTTCGGGTTCGAACAGTACTCCATCGTGACGATTATGGGCGCCGAATTTTTTGTTTCTGTCGAACTTGGAGAGTTTTATACTCTTATCCCACGATCGCGAGGGAGGGACGTCACTTTCTGTGATACGGCATTGTCGGAATTCCGGACAAGCTGGGACGAAACAGAAGGTGAAAAATAGTACGATGAATGGAGACAGAAAGGAAGAAAAGGGAGGGTGAAAGAGACCATAAGAAGGTACAATTAAATGCAGGCTTTTATGTTGACGTAGGTTGCTTATTTTGGTCCGTTTTTCTTTTCTTTGAAGTACTGTAAATATGCATTGTTTCTTGTTCCCGTTTAGCGGGAGCAAACCCCTTAAGTTAATGAGAATTTCGATTGTAAGTATACCTCCAAAAAATTGTCATTTTGTAACAAGAAAAATTATCCCAATCGCCCTGAGTTGAGGGTTAAAATCTGAAGCTAGTTTGAAGAGTTAAAATTTGAAGCTAGTCTGAAGGGTTGAAATTGACAGCTAGTTTTTGACGCTAGTTTGAAAGGTTGAAATTTGAAGCTAGTAGAAATTTTTCCAAATATCGTTTTTCTTTTACAGATTTTCAAAATATAAAATTTCTTGAAAGTCCTTTGAACGCGCTTTTCTTAAAATTACTTTTTCAAAATCGATGACCGCGATATCCAAATAATCACCGCACCAATCAACTTCAAATTTTACGAGCTTCTTTTACATATTAAAAAGTAGCGCTTGAACGAGAGAATTTTTTTACGATTTATAGTTTTTTTTTTATCAACTAAAACAGAGCGTTTCTTTTCACCAAAAATCCATATTTGCACGGAGACCCGCGGCCATTTTTTTAAATTCTGCGTCCAAACACTAGATAATTTTATGCAAAAACTAAATGGAGTTTTTTAAAATTCTGGATGATGTGTTTCCGAGCAGCAGTGGTCACCGTGAAGAACGTTTTTTAAACAGCGGTCTGCACAAGGCATTGTATCTACCACATATCTAAATTTTTTTCAACACAAACGTTGTGAAAAAATACTTGAAACCATACACTTTAATGTAAAAAAATACTTTATTATTTATAAAAAAATAAATTAACATTAGTTTAAAAGTAAGATTTCACAAAATAAATATTATTATATTTAAAAAAAACTATACGAAAAAAAAAAATTCAACCCTCCACCCGTTTACCCAGAAAAAAATTCCGAAAATTCCTCTCTTTTTTGATCGCGCGAAAGGTGGCGCGATACGTCAATAATAAAATATATTTCCCCCGCCCTGTGCACCAATGCTTTTTTTTTCTTCAAATTCGGACTGTCGACAAGCTTGACGGTAAAATTTTCACGAATTCGCGTACAACGACCGCAGTGCCCTTAAATTGGGTGGAATCGACTCGCAGCCATGTGTCTCGTTTCGCCACAATACGATACCAAAACATTCCGAAATAATTGAACAATATATATTCCTTATTGCATATCCTTTCGACTCTTTGGAATGAATGGAAAAATAATCGAGGCGAGAAACAACGGCAGCGGATAAAACGTGATGGCAAATAAAAAGATTGAGAGTCACCTGTACGTATCGTTGTCGAACAAGCCTTCCGAATATATTGCCACGTTGGAACCAGGATCGGGGGGGGGGGAGGGGAAACCGGTTTTCGAATATTAATTCCAGAAGCCCGATTATTCCTTTCGTCATTCGATGATGTATCGCGCGGACGAGATGAGGCGTATTTTTGCGCCGAGGGCACGAAAAAGCGAGATAAATCGCCGATCGATTGAATGAATAAAAGCCCGTAATAAATTCAAGATTATAAATGATATTTCGCATATGCGAATTAAATTATTGCTTTTTAATGAGCATTTGTATAGGAGAATATTTATCCGTAAGCTTTTCACGAGGAAAAAGAATACTGTTGATGCGGTGATTTAAAAAAAAAACGTGTCCGTATTCAATGGGACCATTGAAATGGAAAAATAACGAAGCAACTTTACGCGGGAGAGTGATCTTTCATTCGATCGCCGATAAATTTAATCGCGAACGAAGCCAGTAACGTTTTTTTAATTTCCTTCCCATCGCTCCGTGCGCTCGTCGAAGACGAGCTCGTGAAATTTATTTTCGTTAGCCCCTTGGCAAGCGTGAGACGGCGAGCTTTCCCCGTGTAGGTTTCGCCACTCGAACCGTAACGGCCAATACTTGGACCAATGTTGGCTGGAGGATGATCGATCAACCAATTGTACGCCAATGCTCGGCTGAGTATTGACTAGCCAACATTGGTTTGCTGATACGAGGCCAATGTTCGGCCAAATATAGACTCGCTAATCATTGGCTTGTCGATACGAGGCCGATGTTTGGCGAAGTACAGACTCGCTAATCATTGGTTTGCCGATACGCGGCCAATGTTCGGCCAAACGCAGACTCGCTAATCATTGGCTTGTCGATACGAGGCCGATGTTTGGCGAAGTATAGACTGGCCAATCATTGGTTTGCCAATACGAGGCCAATGTTCGGCCAAGTATAGACTTGTTCATTATTGGTTTATCGATATGAGGCCGATGTTTGGCGAAGTATAGACTCGCCAATCATTGGTTTGCCGATACGAGGACAATGTTCGGCCAAACGTAGGCTCTCTAATCATTGGCTTATCGATACGAGGTCGATGTTTGGCGAAGTATAGACTTGCCAATCATGTTTTTGCCGATACGAGGCCAATGTTCGGCCGAGTAACGCATGATCGAACCGCAATTCGTATATTGACGATTCATTGTTTCGCGTTGAAGTCATTGAAAGACGTGATAAATACTTTTTACGAGTCCATTGGACATTATTCTTAACAAATATACTACAAAATCAATGCACTCATTGTTGGCCGATTCTCGAACGAGGTCATACGCGATATTCTGCCGATTTTTATGAACCATCCTACACTGACAGAAAAATTCTATTAATATTAACTAACCGCGTCTATTTATTTATTTTTTATTTGAATTAACTAGATTTTTCGTGAAATCAAATTTTTCCTATTGCATTCCATTATTGGAATTATTCATTTTAAATATATTTATTTATTTAAATTAAACTTGAACTAATGAACTAATGAACTAATGGTCTGTCTTTATTGCAACACACATATTAACGGGTTGTGGAGGTAGAGAAGGTGGAGAGAGAGGAATTATATATATAGGTTAGGTTTTAAAATTCTATAACATGTCATTCGATAACACTCTCTAATTATCACAATGATATTAACTAATTGATATAGTTTATGTGATACAAATAATGATGAGAATCCATTTGGTATCTTATGCCATATCTGCGATTCAAATGTTACAAGCACTCGGTAGCATAGGGGCAGCGTGTTTGGCTATGAGTAGGGAAGTTCAAGGTTCGAGCCCCATATGGGTGAAATATTTTCTTCGAACTAATCATTTCGAAAGACCAGGTAATGACGAATTACAATACAAAAATGATTAATTTTTTTTTTTGGCAGTGCAGGACCAATTTTCGTGATCTATATTGGGTCACAATTATCCGCCAAGACTCGGTCGATAATCGGGCCAAGCTCGAGTGCCAATGATGGCAATCTTGAGAGGGCTTATTGTTAGCCGATTCTCGAATGAACTCCTACGCGATGCTCGGCCGATTCTCATAAGCCATTCTAGGGCCAATATTGATTGCGAATATCGGGCCGCTCTTATCATCCAAGGCTCGGTCGATGATCGGGCCAAGCTCGAGTGCCAATGTTGGCAAGCTTGGCGTCGAGCATCGGCTAATCATTGGCCACTACCGATCACCCTACATGGGTCGTTCCCCAACTCGAAAATACGTAGACGAGCTGATCGTTCTCGCGCCGTCGATGCGAAACTCGACAACGCGGCGAGATTTTTTTATTTTTATATATACCATCTACTGACACGTGCAATGAGAAAGAAAAACCATTAAGGGGGGCGATACCTTTGGGCGAGGTAAAAATTTACTGATTTTCACAATTTTCTTTTTAAAGGAAAGATTTCTTCGCCATTTTTGCGATTTTGGGTATGTTACCACTTTTTGCTGTTACATGGTATTTTTTTTATTAATCCTTAAAAATGGCGGAGGTATGGCACGGTCTTTTAAACTGCATTTTCAAAACTAGCGTGACGTGTAGCTAAAAAAACTAAAGGAGCGATCCTGATGAAATTTGGTATAAATCTTTCTAACCTTCTTATCTAAAAAATGACTCCCAATGTTTTTGAAAATTGAAACGAACGTATTTTTCATTGCACAATGTAGTAATTTTTTCGGAAAATTCAATAATTTTGTTTTAAACCGTAACATTTAATCGACTTTTCAAAATTAATGAAAATAAAAATTGCCATGTTACAGCCAAAAGTAGTAACAAAACATACCCTAAGTCTCAAAAATGGTGAAGAAATGTTTACGGTAAAAAAAAAAAATAATGAAAATCAGCAACTTTTTCCTCGCCTAAAGGTACCTTCGCCCATAATACATTTACCTTTATCGAAGGTATTTTAATTGATTTTTTGATCGCTCATCAACCCTGAGCTGTCTTTATGGTTTTAAGTTTTTTTTTCGGATGTTGTTTTAACCATTCTCGTTTCCCAGATACTTACTGATGAATTTTTGACATTTTGAGTTACACACCTAAGTTAGAAATTGGCAGCAGAGAGGAGGTAGCTTTAAATTCGATTGCAGCATAGTTAAAGTAGCAACTTAACGGTTTACAGATAGAATACGTTGGTTGTCGAACAAGGGATCTGCGTATGTTGACCGAGGAACAGAGACGTTCAACCAAGAAAGCTGACGAGACAGTGAAGCTAAAATATTGCGAGGGAGAGTGACAGAGGGAGAGAGGGAGCAGAAAGAGACAGAGAGAGAGAGAGATATGGTGATGGACACAAAGCCGCGTGATTTTTATTTCGGTGCAGTCTTCTTTTAATCCGGTGTCGAGGAAACCTTTCGTGGACTTTGAGCCAAAGCCTACGAACAACTCGGTCTTGTTACGTTTCGAACAATCGTGTACACGTGAGACGAAACCCTCTCTCTCTCTCTCTCTCTCTCTCTCTCTCTCTCTCTCTCTCTCTCTCTCTCTCTCTCCCTCACATTATTTTCCTCTCTCCCTTATCGTACGTTCTCGTCATCCTCTGAACCAACTACCGATATTGGATTTGTCCTAATGTCATTATTGGCACCTACGTCTCGTTATTAGCGTGGCAATTCCCATCTCCACTGACCTGGCGTTAATTATTTTTCACCGTTCGATACAAGAATAAAGTCGGAAGGTTTCAGTACTTTTCCACAGCGCTCTACCCATTCGAAAGTCCAAACTGCTGAGCTCATTGTAATTTTTTAGGATCAGTTATAATTTAGAACAGACCTTTCTTACAATTCCATCCCTTTCACTTTCGCCCCACAATTATCATTGAGCTACTTACAATTTTTAAGACATCCCCCCCTAACGACTCCCTATGGTGTCCCTAACAAATCCCTACAAAGATGCGGGTGCATCTCCGTACTCCCCAATAAATTAGTGACCGCTATCACGAGAGGACTTTTTGTTGGGAGATCCAACAAAGCAATCGATGCGCCTCAGCTGCAGATTTCTTCAAATTAAAGATGTAAAGAAGAGTTATAAAGTTCCCGCAAATGACGCTTATTCGGATCAAAACTCGACATCTTCGCATGAAAAAAAATTATGCGATGCTGATAAAAAATCGCTAATATTTCAAGGTTATGGTCTTTCCAGATGTCCAACTTTACGATATGACGTTTTGCCAAACAGCGGAATCTTATTTGTACTCCCAATAGCATAACAACGATGTTCGGGACTGAATCAACTAGGCTCTTGAATAAAGCGCAGAAGCTGTAAGGGTCATTCCGTCTTCAGTGATTCAAGATTTTTGGAGAAGCTTCGATGAATTTAATCAACCTTGTCCGTTCCAGCAGAGACTCATTCTTGTTGATTTCATCAGCAACCCGCTTGCTTGAATCGATGCTAATTCTGAGGCCCAAAAGATTGCTTGAACGCAAACAAACCCCAACAAACTTATGATTATCGTGCTCATCCGTTACCGAATTATTACTCAACCGCCGTTCACTTGAAATGCAACGCTGCTGTAATGTGAGACGATGACGCCACCAATGGCCTTTCCGCGCGGTTTTTTAACTTCGACCATTGCTCTATGGCTATTTGGAATTGGAACCATCGGGTCAGTTATGAACATTAAGCTACCTGGCCTTTTTATTTGAATAAACAGCTATTCACAATGATTTGAGGGCAAAAATCTTTAATTCACCAAAAAATACGACAATACTGTTATTTTTCTTCAAAAATGTCGGTGCCCCCTTATTTGGACCAGCGAGAATAGACACGGCGTGCATCATCTTGCAGAGTGAAAAATACGAAGAGCGTCGGTCGATTGAAAAGAGCTCGGTCCACTGGACGGATATGAAGTCTGTTGGATCACTCTTTTCTGCTGCGTTTCGAGACCCGATAAATGTGAAGTCTTTAAATTGGGTTTTACGTTACCCGAGCAAAAGTGCTGACGAATGGAATAAAATGATTATCGGGCAGACTTTTCTTGGTATCCTAAATCAACGTGCTGCAAATGTTATCTGCTGGAATAAATTTGGCACAATCCCTTCGAGATTGGGAGTTTGTTCGATGGAAAGTTTGTAAAATAAGAGATGGAGCGAGAGAGCGAGATAGATGGGAATGAAAAGCTGGAATAAGAGTGGGTAAGCATGAAAGGGTAGTTTTGAGTTTGAGCTGGTAACAACGACAACGAACTACGAGGCAGAGAGAGAGAGAGAGAGAGAGAGAGATAGAGAGGTGGAGAGAGAGAGAGAGAAAGACAGAGTGAAGAGAGTGTATCCCTCGACGTGTATACGTTACCCAAGGTTTATTGTTTCTCGCTCGGTATTTCCGAAACAAAAGCATTACGCCAGACTTTCGCGTATATACAGCGTGCTGTATACACAGTGAGGTATAGCCAGGACAATACAGTGATGCTTTCCATCCGAGAGTAGGTAAGTGGTTTAGAATTGCAGCGATAAAACGAAACGGGAATAAGGACTCTCGTCCTCCGGCTTTGTTACCAGGGAATTCAGAGTCTCGGTATATCCTAAAATACGTTTCTCTCTTTTCCGTTGTGCTTTCGCCTTTTCCACTTCCCTATCATTTCAGCCTTCAAAAACAGGGAACGTCGCGGTAACATTTTTTTTTATTCGATTTAAAAAATCTCATTTACGACTTATTCTTTATGCCTTGGTTCGCGGGTGAGCACAGTTACTGAGAAGAATTGCAGCCCGTCGATGTCATTAAGGGGGAAGATGCCCTTAGGCGGGGAAGAAACTTGCTGATTTTAGTGATTTTTTTTTTTAAGTAAAGATTTCTTCGTTATTTTGTAGACTCGTGTGTTTTATTACTACTTCGGGATGTTACATGGTATTTTTTCATTGATCTACAAAAATGGCGGAGGTGTGGCACGGTCTTTTAAACTGCACTTCGAAATTGGCGTGACGTATAGCTAAAAAAACTAATCGACCGATTCTGAGGGAATTTGGTACAAATCTTTCTTACCGTATTGTCTAAAATATGAGCCTAAATGTTTTTGACAATTAAAAAATATTATTTGTTTATTACAAAATGTAGCCATTTTTTCGGAAACATCAATGTTTTCGTTTCAAACGTACCATTCCATCGATTTTCAATATTCCTCACTTTCTCTTGGTTCGTAATCTGCGTATGAGTGTTAATGAGACTAAAAACTTTGTTGCTTTTTTTTCAGATTAATCCCACCGACGCTGTGGCACGCCGTTTGACAACATCCGTCGCAACCCGTTTAGAAAACAGTGCAATAACTCCGCCATGTTTAAAGATAAATAAAAAAAATACTATGTCGAAGCCAAAAGAAGTAATAAAACATATCCTTAGTATAAAAAATCGTGAAGAAATCGTTTCTTAAAAAAAAAAAAAAAAAATTAAGATCAGCAATTTTCTCCTCGCCTAAACGTACCTCCCCTTTTAATATATTATTGAATGATTATTTATTTTCTGCCTTTATGTCTGATGTTGGAAAAAGTTTTATATGAAGCCGAATAATTATTCAAATAATTAGTATAATCAATCACTTATTTAATCAGTAGGTATTAATTACTCTTTTATTAATTATATTGCAGTATTGATGTGATAAGATAACAATCTAATCATCGATAATATCAATCATTTTTATAATTTACAATAATTATCATTATTATGAAAATCAACACAACTCGAGAAAAAAAATCTTGGGCCTGGCAAAATTTATATGATTTTTTGTCAAGTGGTTGCTGAGCCCTATACCAATTTATATTTCAAGTTACTTTACAGGGTTTCCAAATGAATTGTAATCGCATACTGAGAGTCGTTAGCAGTTCATTTAAGATTTCCTTTCTCTATTCTTGTATTGTTCGTTATTATAAATGAATTCAGTGATATGTCGTCGGCAACCAAGCGAAGACGAGCTGTTCGAACTAACCTAATACATTCCGTTATGAACGCGGAGTGTGTGTTATTAAAAAAATTCACAAAACGAGTTGAGTTTTCGTAAAAAGTACTCTTTTTTTTCTTATTTCGGGATAGAAATGATGGATCAAATCATGAAAGATAGGTATCGGGGAAGATGTGACACACACACACACACACACACATGATGGCTGATTACGTTTCGAGTTTGATACGTGACTGCCTTAACAAGTCTCACTCAAGAAAATCGCGAAAAAAGCTTAGTCAATGTAAAAATATTTAATAAAACTCAATTTTTTCAGTAAAATTATATTTAGGATATATACAATTAACATTTTTTATATATCCATGTTTTTACGTAGAATATCAATATTAAGTATTAAAGTAGAATGAGTATAGAGATAAGATTTAAAAAAAAATACAGCCTTTGTTGCACCAAATCGGCTGTTGAGCTATTTCATTACTTCATTCTTTGATTCATTGCCTTCAATCACTGTCGATGTTATAACTTTATTGATTCAACTAAAAACAAAAAAACTTGAGGGGTCACAAAAAAAAACTTTTTTTGTTATCACAATAACCTCCGCTATAGGAGTATGTAGGGGTTTTTCGATTCAATGTAACCTTTTTATTTCATGACCAATTTACTGCTTATTTTTTTAGGAAAAAATAGATTTTTTGTTGCCAAAAGTGCACAATTTTTACAAAATTTGATTAAGTAAAAAATCCCTACGTACTTGTATGTACATTTAATTTTTTTTGTTTATTTGTTCCTGATCTTATATTTCACGAGAAATTTGTCCGCTACTTGAGGTGTTTTTTAAAAAGATTATTCCGAAGAGTAGCTCTCTCGCTGCCATTTTGTACGAAAATAATATTAACAAAAAAAATTCTATATGATATATGCTGAATAATCCCTCCAAAAAGAATTCCCATTCCTTTTATTATACACCCAAAAAAAAATCGTCAGAGTTAGGCCTTCTTTTCGTTCACTAGAGTGGTGTTACCCCTTAAGATGCATCCTTTCATTTTTTCGTATACGTAAATTATTATTATTCTCGCGACCGAAGCAATGAAGTCGGTCGAGCACTGGAAAGAAAGTTGGAAAATCGTTCGGAATTTCCGCACTCCCGCGATGCATACAGCAAAGTTTCGATATGTAGGTTTATGAGCCAAAAATGTGTATCCATTCTAAAAAGTTAGAAATAGAGAGCAGAAGCAGAGAAAGAGAGAAATTGAGAGGGGCATGCAACGTGTATAAGCAACGTCAGTCGGGCATTTAACGAGAAAGAAGTTTGCATCGTAAATTCTCTCGTGGGTAGTCCGAGGGTGAGCGGACGCCACCAGAAGCATTGGCAGTTAGTATAGTGGTATATTATCAAAGAAACCTGCGGATATAAATGGCCCGCATTCTCTTTCTCTCTCTCTCTCTCTCTCTCTCTCTCTCTCTCTCTCTCTCTCTCTCTCTCTTTCTCTTTCCTCTTTATCCCATCATTCAGTCGCTCCCGCTCTTTCTCATTTTCGTTCCGCCATACGCCGCGTTCTAGCCATACGTTCCGTCCGCCTTAAGGGATATGCATAAGCTTGGAATTAAAAAAAAAACAATTTTTGGTTCATTTTATTTTCTTATTGCCTAGAGTCTTGACTTTGATTTGTTTCGAAGATTTTGAAAAAATTCCAAAAATTGACCGAGTTATGACGATTTTAGTGGAGCAGGTCAGAACGCACCAGGTCAGAACGAACCAGGCTCTTTGTTTGTTATACGGTACAGGAATTGCAGATTGAAGTTACGAAAAAAATGGTGATTTCATCTCAAGCAAGTCCATACACCAAGGCACTTTCTTACGATTAAATTTTTCAAATAACAATTGGGACGAAATAATGCCTTTCACAGATAGAAATGTTTAATGAAAGGTATTTAATTTTTTTACTAGCACTATTAGAAATGGAGATATAAGCGACAACAATTAATCGTATCACCTCTCACTCATCGTTTCGTCCCTTTCACTCATCGTTCCGTCTTTCTCATAAAAATGTTCCTTACTCATATCTCCATTACTAATGGAGCTAGCAAAAAAAAAGCAAGACATTTTTTATTGTCAATTACAAAAAAAACATCTTTTATTTCAAAATTATGTCTACAAAATGCACTTTTTCGTCAGAATCGTCATTATAACAATTAAATTGTTTATAACGGGAAAAAACGATTCTAGAACAAAATAAATGTCCTATTCGTATTGCCCGTACCCGAAACCATCAAGGACCACCAAAAATAATGAGCGGACCTAAACATTTATACGAAAATGGTATACGGCAAAAGTGGATTTAGTACGTTTTCTTGCGTTTATCTCGAAAGTATACTTTGCAATTTGGCGTACGTCATATCTCAAAATCTAATCGTCCGATTTACTTCAAATTTGAATTGGACATATTTTATAACATATTCATTCGACTGACCGGATGATTTTTTCATATGTTCGTCCGTTCGTTAATAATAAACGTTTAAAGTCATTATTTTTTTAAATCGAAAATCGACCTTTTCTTTAAAAACAATGCAATTTGTGCAATTTTTTAAATTTCGAAAATGTATCCGGTAAGTTTGAGGCTTTACCATTATACGAAAAGTACATTTTTTTCATTTTTTACTTTAGATGAATCCACCTACCGGAATCATGTACGCGACCGAGCCGTGCGGAAGCTACAGCCCTGAAATTGAATAACAATGATTACGTTGTTTATAGATATATTGCAAAAAAATGGTGGCATGTTGAGACTATGTACTATCTGTGTGCGAAAGGTCGACCTTATCATCCCAATACCTGAGACAAAAAAAAATATTGAAAATCGATCTGTTTTTTAAACTTCAAGGTTATGCATAGCCCTTAACACCAGGGGTATGCATAACCTTGAAGTTAAAAAAACCAACACGAGCCCTCAAACTCGTTTGCCCGTGGTAGTTTAACATGGGCATACAAGTGTTAAACGAACTTAAACTAAGCATACAAGTTAAGTTAAACTAAGTTAAAGTGAGTTAGTTAAGTCAGTTAAATTTTAAGTTTAAGTTTAACTAGCTTAACTGACTAACTTACTTAACTAACTAAACTTTAAGTTTAACTGACTTAGTTAAGTTAGTTAAGTTAGTTAAGTTAAACTAACTTAAACTAAGCATACAAGCGAGCCAATTCGACGTGATTCTCCAAGATACGCTCCGAGATGCACGCCTCGGTCGAGGCTTGTTTCTTTCGATCCCTTGGCTTTTTCGGATAAAATGAGGGAGCGACAGAGGGGGACAAAGTGAAAGAACTAGCCGTTACCCAGGTAGGGATTCAAAAAGCTGACGATGGAAACATGCTTGTGCGAGCCTTGTTTCACCGAGCCTGAGTAAGACAGACCTGGGCCTGGTTTCATTGCATCGTTTTGAGCAGCCTGGAACCAAGACTGGCTGCTTAGCCTAAACTCAGGGTTATTGCAAGCTTTATGTAGCCGGTAAATTTTAAGGCTAAAAAATCCACGCTGGATGCAGGTTTGTTTCAGGTTGTGATAAAATAAAATAAGTTTCAAATAATATTTTTTCTGTACTTTTGTGAAAAAAAAATGTTTCAATGAATTTGTCGAGTGCGAAGACACGAAAAACGAAAGCGAAGGAGGCAGCTCAGAACATTTGAACATATGCTCTCATCGATATTTATGAGGTACACGAAAAAGTTTTTTTTCTCGTCACACACAGATTTCGTATATACTCACTCTCTGGAGTTTGCGTACACTCTGTGTATTACGTGTCCCATAAACAACAAATAAAATAAAGTATTGTTTTTTAAATATTTTTTATATATATTTTATAACAAACAATATAATAAATAATAAGTATATATAATGAATAAAATGAATTCTTTACAAATGTATTAAATTTACCCCAATGTAAAATATAGAAAACTAAAAACAGGCCTCATATAGCCTCGAGAAGAGTTTGGGATAAGCCTGGTCATAAAAATGCTCGTGAAGGCTTCATTAAGGCTCGTTTTGAGCCTTGTTGTTTCGTCATTTCAGGCCTAGTACAGGCTTTTCTACCAGCCTTCGGTCAAGCTTGTGTGCAAGAGCCTGAAACCGCGTTATCATTCAGAGATTCAGCTAGGCCTGAAATCAGGCTGGTGCTCAGCCTGAATTAAAAAATGTGAGCCTTGGTTCAGAGCTTGGCGAGCCCTTTTTTCATCGTCAATTCCTACCTGGGTAATACGAAATTTAAAAAATCTATGTCATCAGAAACGACCCTTACTTACTCCGCGTTCTCCTTCAACAGCTGCGACCAGAGCCAAGAAGTACGAGCACGTCATCTTTAACGGTGCCTATCGTATTGTACGTGACCTCCGAATCACTGTCGACTTTGTGACTATAGCTTTGGATTCTTCGATCAGCCCATTTATTCAACGTACTTGAGTTAATCGAATCTCAATGAAATCTTAATCAACATTATAGATTATAAATTAGATACGATGCGATCGATACGATTCTCACGCCAATAGCGAAGTCCACATACAGGTTAAGGCTTCTAGAATTTTTATCAACGTGGGGATTATATTGGCCTCAAAGTTTGCATCGTCGGAATGCGACGGAAATTATTTTTTTATATTTTGGTTTCTTTATTTTTATCATTCCACAAAACCTTTTGCAGATCGAAAATTCTAGATCTCTAAATAAGATACTTAATAAATAATTGAGAGTTTTCCCGAACGAAGATTTGCCAAACGAAATCCGAGTGATCGAAAAATAATTATTTTCGTTGCATTCCAACGATGCAATCATCAATTTCATGAATTATGAAGGTTCTAAGGTATACAAGCCGAGTTTTTCAATAAAATTTATTACGCACCGTCGTTTTGGAATGACACTCAACGTTGTTACGCATTATTGACGCAAAAATACCCTGACTTTTCCAGGTTTTGCAAAAATTCCCGATTTTGCAAATGACCCAGATTAGGGTCAAATAAAGAACACTTTGATTTCATCAAATATATATGTTTAGGTTAAAGACCACAAGATAAGTCTCGTTTCAACCGTACTAGTACAAACAAAGCCAAAGTATACGATAAAAATTACGTACGTGGAAATAGCAATGAATCATTTTTGTGAAAATAACATTTTTAACCGACTTGAAAAAAACCATCGAAATTCTCAATTCGATCGTCCTATTGAAAAAGTATGTTGAACTAAATAACATAATTCTTTTCAAGACAAACATATGGAAATGTTAAATAGGAAAATAAAATTCGAAAAATAATTTAACCATTGTAGAGCAAAAAAATACATTAAAATCAAATACAGAACCTGTTCTTCATTATAAACAGATTTTTTTATGTCCTAGACAATAAATAAAAAATAAATATAAACACTTCTCTACAATAATAATGATGTGGTTGTGTATCGACAGATCGAATGCAAATGTATAGAGCTTTACAGCGAATTAGTTGTCAATTTTATTTTTATTTTAATGTTTCGCACTGACGTAACTTTTTTGCATATAATGAAGAATATATAAATATTAAAAATATTAATTTTTATACCGTTCATTATTTTTGTCAAGTCGGTTTCATTTTTCGTAATTCTTGCAAAAAATAAATTCTCCGAAAATGCCAAAGAATTTGCAAAATTCCCTGATTATTCCTGGACCGGAAAAATTCCCTGTTTTCCATATGCGTAACAGCCCTGACACTTCTACGTTTCACGAACGGGAAGTACCCTCATCAGAAGTCACCAATCTGACTCACGGGCCCAGAGAGGGAATAATAATTAAAAGGAAAATAAAACGAGATTCGATATCGCATGAGACGTTTGAGTATCGCTGTTTTATATACATATATATATATATATATATATATATATATATATATATATATATATATAACGTCTGGCTGCTGGATAAAGCAACTTCGTTAAAACCGGTAGCGCTTTACGCCGCCGGTATCGAAAGAGGAAGAGAGGTATGTGTGTGAGAGAGAGAGGGACAGACAAGAGAGGAGGTGGCTGGGTATCCGAGCGAGAGAGGTGAAACTCAGCTGGCAAGTCGGTCAGATTAGACAGTGATTCGTGAGCTCAGCGGTGCTCGTTCTGGGGCTACTTTAATACTGTGAGAGGGAGTAAGAGAAAGGGAAGAGAGGGAGGGACAAGTCTGGGATCCAAGGCATTATCTGAGCTGACTCAAGGGCGGCGTAAAGTATTAAAATTTTTTTTTTCATTTTTTTTAAATTTTTTAAATGAATGCATAATATATCAAGAATATTGTGTTAAAATTTCAAGTCGATCGGAGTAAAATTGACGAAGTTATGAGTATTTGAGCATCTATTGCTCCATGCCGTTCTCTTCTCTTCTGCGTTTTTCAATACGTTTTTCTGAGACTTGTCATATTTGAAGTCCGTGTGCACGATAACTCAAAATCTACTGGACCAATCGCTTTGAAATTTTGCACAGTACTTCTTCACATAATTCACCAGGTATTGTCGAGAGCTTTTTTGTTTTTTTTAATAATTACTAATTTTTCAACAACAAATTAGCCAATTTTTGTAGCGAAAATCGGGTTTTTGGCTCCCAAGTGCTACGAAAAATCGAAAAATCGAAAAAAAAAAAAAATCCTCCCGTCATTACCTCGAGAAACATCTCCTTTAACAAATGCATTTTGATTTTTTTGTTTCAAATGATTCTGTTGCGAGTTATGGTGCACACCGCAAACCAACTTTTTGTTCGAGGCGCCTCCGGGGTTTAATTTTCACTCGCTCAATTTTGAATATTTTGCAATGCAAATTTAGGAGAATGTTGTTCAAATGTTACTTTATTATATGTAAATTTTTCAATAAACGAACACTATTCGTTACGCCAAAAAAAATCTTAAAAAGATGCCTTTTTTTCGCCGAATTAACTTTACCCCGCGGGCAATCCAAGCTGACTGGCGCGATCCTCGCGCGGCCACGTTGATACACTGGCCGAGTGAGGACTCGCGAATTAATTTATTTGCGGTTAACCTAGCAAAGAAACAATGAAGACGTTTTTTTTTCTTCATCGATCCATTTAAAATTCGAAACATTTCGGGCACTCAAAATTCACCTTTGCTCAACGAGCTATACGGTAATTCGAGGAACAACAGAAATATACTTTTTGCAGGAAAAATTCGATTCGAAATTCCTCAACTGGGACGGAGGAAGAGTAATGATTGCACTGAGAAAAAAGAATCGTTGAATGTGCAAAATGCATTTTGTTGTCTCGAAATTTTGTTATTTTAACAGTTGCTCAGGCATGCTAAATAAGCAGATAGTTTAAATGTATCTTTGGTTACTGCCCAACTATACTATTTTGTTATGCCAATCAAAAATCAAGTTGAACGTATTTGAATATACAATTTTGTTAAGCCAACTGAATGTTGGACGGATGAACGAATTTTTTTTCAGTGTGTGAGAATTTTTTTTTTTTAATGTCGAAGAACAAGGATTTTAAGAATGTTACGAACACTTTGCATTAAGGGGTTATGTCTAGTTGAAAAAGTCGAAAGTCACCTTTTCCAAAACCATCTTTTTCAAATCACCTTTTTTACAACCTTTGATGCAACAGGCATCAACATAACAGTACCTGTAGGCAGTTATAACATCAACATCAAGAGCTCGGAGCCTTCTTCAAAACTGTAAGCGCTTTTTTTTCGAAAGTACTTTTTCAAAGTCGGTGAGCAAGATATGTCGAAAACTACCGCATCGATTTTTCCGAACTTTTTAGGACTTTTTCTAGGTGTAAAAATATAATTTCTAGATGTGTTTGATCGAAAAATTTTGTTCCGATGTATACTTTCGATTCGATGAACGAAAAATGCCCATTTTGCTCCGCAAAATTCATGACTCTCACTTTGATTTGATAAATTTGATATTTCGGTAATTCCTTCGATTAACTACAGCATGAACTGATATACTACCGTAATCTGTTTGATTTTTTTATATTAGATAACCTGGTTCAGAAGACTTTTTTTAAAGAAATTTGGAAAGATGCATTCCAAACATCAGCTTAAAATTGATTATAATTAAATACTTTCACCCAAAAACCTACAGACTATATGTACAGATTTTTTTGTTAAAATAGATCATCACGATTATCTAAAAGAAAAAAATTTCACAATGAACTGTTTCCGACTGTTACAACTAGGCCCTCGTAATGTAAAAGAACCCTTTAAATTACGAGGCATCAAGTCGTACAACTTTAATCAAGCTTCAATAAGAATGGGTACACGTGCGTTATTTGCATCAACGTTCGAAATTCTTACGCTTTGAAATTAATTCGATTGGAATTTAAAATTTCGACCTTTGAAATTAGAAATTTCACCCTCTTTCAAATTCATTGTTCTTCACAGTTTTCTTGAGAGAAATTTCGTAAAATGTTGCTGGCTCATAGTACCCTTCGCGACATTCGCCGAGATTTGTCTCTCGGCGAGACACGAGCTTATCTCTTGGGCTTAGAATCAAGACGACGAAGCGAATTCTTAGCCGTCAAAGTTCTCTTGCGTGAACGAGAGCCTTGCGCAGAAACGAATTGGATGGGTCAGGATTGTCGCGACGTTGATGCGATTCGTATGCGATCTGTATATACGTATTATGTTACCAGAGAGAGAAAAGGGAGATTAAATAAAAATAGAATAGTTTAGTGTGTGTGTGTGTGTGTGTATGATTCGTATGCATTATATATCTCTAATACGTATACAGTTACGAAAGAGAGAAAGGGGAGATGAAATAAATATAGGATAGTTGAGTGGGTGTGAGTGTGTAGTGTGTACGCCCACACACGCGCACTCAACTTTTCTATATTTCTATAACTATTTTATGAATTCAAATAACTATGTACACATACCAAGACAAACCATTCGGAACATTGAAAATGCATTATTATAGTTTCTGGTAGCTTATTCCCAGGGCTTGGGCGTCTACGAAGCTCCCATTTTGCGCTTCTCCGTCAAAATTCATGTTGGCAACTTTTCAGGGTAACTTTTTTTTCTGACCCATCGTGCCCGAAAACCTTTAGTTGGTACCCAAAAATGAAGTTTCGTGCTTTCACGAATAAGTGCTATTACTTATTCGTTTATTTTATTTATTTAAAGAAATTAAATAAATAAAATATTTATTTAATTTCTTAAATTAAATAAATATTTTATTTTGTCTTGGGGGTGTTTTGGGGGTGTTGTCAAAAAATATTTAGAGGTCGCGAATCAAAATTGAAGGTTTCCCATTTAATTAGCATTGAAAAAAATGTTTTTCTCATTATTAGTGTTACCATTCCGCGAATTTTGATATCGCGATATTTTCCAAGTGGGTTCTCATAGGAAATATGATACTTTACAATAAAGTTCATTGAGCCATGTCCGTAAATTCAACCGTTTCAGCGGTATCATTATTTCAAGTGAATATTGTATGAAAATATCTATTCAAACGGCTTTAACGCCTAAGCTATTACATATATCGAAAAAAAATCAAATGAGAACTATGTAGAGAAAGTAATTTGCTGCAAAAAAGTCTTATAAGCCGAGCCCGTAAATTCAACTCTTTCTCAGCTATAGGTGGATGAAGTAAAATAAAGATTTTTTTTGTTTAAAAAAAATCTATTTCTGTTGAATTTCTGTTGCATTCCATGAATTTGAAGTTTGCATCGTTGGAATGCAAAGAAAATTAATATTTCTCAATTCCTTGAATTCCTTTCCCCTCAAAATCCCTTCACCATTTACAGAAAGACATATGAAGCGACCTACAATATAAAGCTACAAAAAAAGATATTGTATAATAATAAAAATATGAAAAACCATTTTCGTTGCATTCCATGAGATTGAAGTTTGCATCGTTCGTAATCAATGAAAATTAATCTTTCTAAGTTCCTTTAATAGCGTTTGCCTGAAAATCCCTCAACCATTTTTTAAGACACTTATTTAGCAACTCGCAATATCTACAAAAACCATTTTGTCTAATAATAAAAAATAAAGAAATGACCATATATATATATATATATATATATATATATATATATATGTATATATATATATTAAAAAAAACTTCCCTTCCATCCTAGCGATATAAACATCAATCACTCCCGTGCAACACTAAATAAATACTAACGAAAATAAATACTCGTACGAGCATAGAACTACGCCTGGGGATTGGTAATCCGCTCAGTGCTGTTACAAATTGAAGCTGTTTGATATTTTTTTTTGTTTTCAATTTCATCCTCCGGCCAGCGTATATCTGGATTTTCATCCAGCGCGGTTGTTTTACACGATTTGGGGTTTGCTTTTGCAGCCTAGGGGATGATGGACTGGGTTATGGTTCCGCGATGTAACTCAACCTGCAATGGCCTTCATCAGGGCTTGAGATACTTCTCAAAATCTCTTTTCGCCCTCTCGCCACCTCGCGTTATTCCACCCTTCCCTACTCTCGAGCCTCTGGATTACTATTTCTATCCAGTGTAGAAGTTCCTACCTATATATATTATTCGTTGCGAGGTAGGACGGCCTGGTCTGACGTTGTCGGAACTTTAAATTGGCTCTTCGAGAGCTTTTGCACTGGGCCCGTCCTCACCTCTATCGCTCTGTTCACTTTTCTCCTTCGTGAAGAACTCTCACGAGTGCCAAGATATGTGTGTGTGTGTGTGTGATCATGTGTGTGTGAGTGTGTGAGTGTGTGTGAGTGTGTGTGTGTGTGTGTGTGTGTGTGTGTGTGTGTGTGTGTGTATGTGTGTGTGTGTGTGTGTGTGTGTGTGTGTGTGTGTGTGTGTGTGTGTGTGTGGTCGAGCTTCGCACTCTAAAGAATGGATAGAGTGGACGGAAGGGGGGGAGGGGGTGTAGAGAATGATCGAAAAGAATGTTAGACTGGAGCCCGAAATTTTTGGGAAAAACCTCCGAATTCAGATTCATGAGATTGGGACGTAAAGATTCTTTCTTCATTTCTGCATTCTCAGAGTCCGCGCATCTGCGAGCGTTTCGTTCACTCGTGACGAGGCGTCTCTTTGACGTCAATCATTCGCGCGAGTAAAAGGTTTAAGGCAGGCTCGATCGTAAATAGACACGTCGATCGTCTCTGGCAAGCATTCTGAACGTCGTTCTGTTCTTTTTTTTTTCATCATTTCTATACGACAAGCGTTCAACAATCGCTGCGCAGTTTGTTGAAAAGAAGAAAAAAACATAGCTCCCTGTTATTGAGAGAAGAAAAATTCATTCTATTATAATTGCAGTAGACCCCAATTTTTATTGCCGTCGGTGTTAATAAATTAAGAGGCCCGAGTAGTATCGTACACATGTTTTTTTTTAGTTTTGAAAAATGTATTTTTAAGTGGATTGTAAAAAAATGGTCTTCTGTATTTATTCTTCACTGATTGATCAAGATGATGAGGATGATCAATTTTTTATTTTTTTCACGTTTTTGATTCGACTGTACGGGTGAAAGCCCCTGAATCCATATGTGATGCTCAGGAGTGCATACGTGCGCAGGCATATACTTGCGTGCACTTGTATATACTTTCAACTTTAGAATATATATATATATATATGTATGTATATATGTATGTATGTATGTATGTATGTATGTGTGTGTGTGTGTATATACAGGGTGTCCCTCGTATCTCTGTCACCCGAAATATCGGTGTGAAGGGGACCATCAAATGCGCCCAACTTTTTTCTTCATTTCATTGGAGGCGCTGACGCACAGTGAAGGTCACCTCCACTTTTTAAAATGAAATGGTACATTTTTTTCCAACGATCTTGTGGAGCACCTCAAGCCTCATAAAAATCATTAGAGGGTCAAAGTCATTCACGATCATTCAAGGTCACCTATTAAAATAAAATAAAAATCTAAATATCTGGAATCAGTCGTACAGTCATGCCGTTGCAATTTATTCCATCATAAAAAGGAGGAAAATTATTAATATGTGACGGAAGTGTTTGGGTTTGTTTGTTTGCCTGGTTTTGTTTGTTTGGGTTCAATGAAAAAATTATTAATATGTGGCGGATACGTTTGTTTGGGTTCAAATTCGTATTATGCCCCCACCCCACTATCTCACACACCCCACAAAGGTGTTTTGCGTGCGACCCTGTTGATGTGGTGGACGAGATTTAGGATTTTGTCTCGCGGATCTTTTGTCATGAGGATATTTTGTCGTCGGATCAGATGTCACGCAGCCCTCGGATCACTACCAGATATTTGGTAGTGCTCCGAGATATTTAGATTTGTATAATAGATACTGACCTTGAATGACCTTGAACGACTTTGACCGCCTAATTTTTTTTATGCGGCTTGAGGTGCTCCACAAAATGGTTGAAAAAAAATGTACCACTCCATTTTAAAAAGTGGAGGTGACCTTCGATGTGCGTGAGCGCCTCCAACGAAATAAAAATAATTGGTCGCATTTGATGGCCCCCTTCACACCGTACAACTTTTATCTGGCAATTTTTTTTCGTGACGTCGATAATTATCGAGTTATTTCGGGTGGCAGAGATAAGAGGGACACCCTGTATATAGTCTAACACAAGGTTGCTAATTACACGATGCCCGCTGACGAATCCTTCCGCGGGTGATGTCATTGGTGTGATATTGCATTTCCAACATACGATAAGAACACGAAGTGTGTTCCACGCTGTTCAATGTTACTTTTATCTTTTTTTGTCACCAGCGAACTTTTGTTTCACTCTATCATTACAATTGTGACGATTCATGTGAAAACGTTCCCGGTGCTCTTCACTGCTTTTTCGCATATTTAAATAATTTCGCACTTGTACGCGACACCGAAATATGCCAAGAACAATGAGAATACCTCAATCGATGTTCAAAGAAAGGAAAGAGTGCTAGAGTTTGTTTTTTTTTAAATTTTTTGCATTGGCCAATTTTTTTTGGCACATTCGAGCTATAAATGGTATTGGAATTTTTGTGGAAATTCTGGCTAGGAATCCATAACCTAAACATGCAAAAGAAAAGTTCACGTACTGATTGAAATAATCAAATTAAAAAATTAAAAAATGATTTTAATTTTTCATTTTTTATTCGTTTTTCACCATCTAAAATCTTTTCTTTCGGGTTTACATTGTCGATTCCTAATAAGGATGATTAAAAATATTGGAAAGATTTTTGTAGTCCAAATGTGGTGAAAAAATTAGACGATACAAGAAAAACTATTTTCGTTGCATCCCAACGATGTAAACTTCAATACTATCCATAGAGTAAGGTCGTCTATATTTCTTTGAGTACCTCTTTATTCGATTGCGATCAATAACGAGGAAGGGAACCTTGCGTGTTAGGTGAAAAGAACACATTTTTTTGTGGCATATTCTGATAGGTTAAGATTTTTGCAACAGCAAGCACCACAAAATGGTTAGTGAACCGATAGAAGAAGAGCTGGACAAATCAATAATCCCATTTCTCAACGCATATTTTTTTCTCTTTTTTCCCTGAGGGCTAATATTTCCATATACATGAGTCACTGCTCTCGATTCAAATAGAGCGAAAAATTGCAAATTGGAGTTATTCAACGCATACGAAATATCAATTTTTTCGTACTTTTTTTGTTTTCGTCAGCGTCAAAATATCTCCCTTGAATTACGCGAGAGTAAGTATATTTATCGAAAAAATTCGATGTACTTTCATTTACAGCGAGAATAAAAAAGTGAGAAAACGAGTTATAGAAATGTTCAAGCCCGAGGGGTGATGATCGTCGAAATGGCTGATGGAAACAGGAGCGGGTATACACTTTTCTCTTTCTCTAGAGGGGGGGGGGGGGGGGAGAGCGAGAGAGAGTCAAGTTGGATCTCATAATTGCGAGTGAAAATAGCATCTCTTGTAATGAAGGAACGGGCGTTTTTCCCTCGTTAAGAAGACTTCGGATCGATTGTATGCTAAGAAAGGAGCCATCAACGCGAACAGAGCCCCTCTACCGAGAGAACTATTAACGCTGTTCCGGTGCTGTTCTATGGGACATTCGAGGTTGTGGCGACCGTGCTCTGCGTATCTCGCAATCCAGAATTAATCTTTTTTTTTTATTCTCTCTTTTAATACTTCCTACTACCGGAATAAAAAACCAAAGTACAATTTTGTTTTAATACCAGAATATCATCACCTACGATGCTATCCAAGTTTGCATCATTGGAACGCAACAAAAGTTTCGTAGTCTAATTTCTGTTCGAAAATCCGATCCTCCAAAATCGTTCAAACGTTTTTCCGAATCTTTATTAGAGATGTTGAAGTTTGCATCGTTGGAATGCAACGAAAGTTCTTTTTAACGTTTTATTTTTCGAAATTTTTATTATTATAGATATTTGTTTGCAGATTTGTATCGTAGATGGCTAAATAAATATCTTAAAAATATATTTATGAGGCTGAAGAATTTTTGTAAACAAAATCTGCCAAAGTAAATTATAGAAATTCAGAGATATTAATATTCGTTGCATTCCAACGATGCAAACTTCAACCTCACGATTAGAAATCTTTAGAGTAAATATGTAAAACAAAGAATTTGCATAATGAAAATGGGAAAATAAAAGAATTAAAAAGAATTTTCGTTGCATTCCAACGATGCAAACATCAATATCGTTACCTTCGGGAGAAATGCCTTGAAATGTAAAACAATAATACTAACTGAATTTCATGTTTTTTTTTAGATTCCTTCACCATTTTTGAGACAGGTGTTATATGTTATTTTTTAAATTTTGATTAATCTTTAAAAATGGCGGAGGTATGGCACGGTCTTCTAAACCGCATTTTCAAAACTGGCGTGACGTATAGCTAAAAAACTAATAGACCGATTCTGATGAAATTTAGTATGAATCTTTCTAACCTCATTGTCCAAAACACGACCCTAAATATTATTTTTATTACGACGACGACACGACCCTAAATATTATTTTTATTAAATAAAAAAGTGTTTTTCAATTGCAAAATGTGTCCATTTTTCGTCGAAAAATTCAATCTTTTTGTTTCAAAGCGTACCACTTAACCCACTTCATAAATTTCTCATTTTTTCTTGGTTCATGTTCAGCGTGTGAGTGTTAATGAGAAAAAAAATCTCCTTCGGTTTTCTCTCAGATCAATTCCGCCGACGCTACGTGTCACGCCGTCTGACAACATCCGCCCGTTTAGAAGACCGTGCCATACCTCCGCCATTCTCAAAGAATAATAAATTTTTAAAAACCATGCAACAGTCAAAAGTAGTAATAACGCGTACCTTAAGTCTCAAAAAAGCTGAGGAAATCGTTATTACAAAAAAAAATCATAAAAATCTCAACAAATACCTTTTTTTTTTACCGAGTCATCAATGAGTTCTCAGCGCCTACATACTGAAAAGCGAATGAGTACCCATTGCGAAAAGTGACGCGACTTGGAGGGCGATTCGTCGTGGAAGGCGCGGTGCAAGGTACACCGACACGTATAAGTGTGCTCTCTCTCTCTCTCTCTCTCTCTCTCTCTCTCTCTCTCTCGCTGTTCCTGTCTCTATTTATGCTCGTTACACTATAGCGGATGGTAAACGAGCGTCTTTACTCTCCGAGCTATGGAGCATCGTATAAATGAGCGTTCGTGAAAGTTTCCTCTCGTAGAACGATTTTGCCCTCTCTGCAGTAACTGCGTCACTCACCATTAAATAGACCTCTTCGTGAACAGCTCACGCGGAGAAAGATAATGAGGGCGAAACGTGGTTCAACGGAAGAAAAAAAAAGGCCTTATGAAAGATTTGAGAGAACGAGAAAATGCGAAGAAAAAAGAAGAAAAGGAAAGTAAAGTTATATACCGACGAATAAGTTGATCGCGTTGAAATGATTCTCGCAAAATATTTCGGTGAGCTGCGCCGTTGGACGATTAAAGCGGGAGCCTGAATTAGGAGGTCCGAAAAATCGTTTTTTTTTAAGCTTAAATCGATAGATATACTATCCAAGAATATATTTACAAAGTTACAGAGACCAATTGCGAAAAGTCAAAAGCAGAGGAGCATTGATATTTTATATCGATATAACCTCCTATTAAAAACTTTAAAGCGCGTTTTCGCCAGTTTTCATTTTCACGATTTTTCCAAATTGGCGGGTATGATAGCGAAAAAAAAACTAAACGACCTATTGAATCAAACCAAAGTTTATTTTCTTCAGTTTGAAAATCTCTTCTAAGTGAATCAAAAAAGTCATTGAAAAAATCTTTTGAAATAATTTTTATAGCAAGTTAAAGAGTTTTTTTGTACACACATTTTTTTTCAAACCTGAGAAATTACATTTTGCTGCTACATGGTATTTAAATTTTTTTGATTAATCTTTAAAAATGGCGGAGGTATGGCACGGTCTTCTAAAATGTGATTTTTCCAAATTAGCGGGCGTGTTGAAAAAAAAACTGAACGACCTATTGAATCAAACCAAAGTTTATTTTCTTCAGTATGAAAATCTCTTCCAAGTGAATTTAAAAAGTCGTTGAAAAAGTCTCTTTAAATCATTTTTATAGCACGTTAAAGTTTTTTTTTAAACACATTTTTTTTCACACCTGAGAAACGTTATAATTTCACGATTTTTTCAGCTTTTTCTTAATTCACCAAGGAGAAAAATATACGACAAATAAAAATTTTATTCGTTTATTTGGTTCGGTCAAGAATTACGAGCTGCATCTTTCCCGCCGATTGGGGACTGCAGTGGCAAGACGCAAATGAAACAGGCGGATAAATCTGCAGTCATTTATTGTTTTATGTCAACAATTTTTTCATACATTTCAAATATTCATGAGAAGATACCTCAATGTTTACTGGGCTCACTTGTTTTTTTCCCTTCTAAAAAAATTCTCGAAGACGCTTTTTTGGACCTTGTAATTGAGGCCCCGGCCTCAAAGGTCGAAAAGCGCTTTGATGGCGAGAGGAAAAAAGGATGTAGCCAAATAAATCGCGCGAAACAAACAAGTTTCGGGCTGGAGGACTCAATTCGCATGGAAATTCGTGTCTGCACGAATACCGGTACGTGACTGCACCCAGAAACGTGTCTTCGCCTATAAATTTCCGTTCATCTGGTACTCCTTTCGTGCAAATAGAGGAAGGAAAAAAAACCGTATGAAAATAAAACAAAAACGGGGGGGAGAATAAACGAGTGCAAAGTGAGTCACACGATACGCGAATACATAACCTCAAATATACACAATGACGCGTGTATGCATTACCGTGCACGTGTGCATAGATACGTACATTATCTGTGCAAAAAGTATACATACGAGCCGTGGTGCACGAGCCGCCTTGAGATCACGTGATCGCTAATCCTCCTCCTCCTACTCCTCCTACTCCTCGCGGAGCGATATATTTCGATTAATTTATTACGTGACCACGGCGCGGCAGGCAGATGTAGACTGCCGCGAATCGCCACGAGTGTATATATACCTATCGTGTTCATGTAAAGATTACATGAAACTATCGTTGTGGTCGTACACGTGGAGCATCACAATCGCAATGGATATTATTCCTTTCTCACATCTGTTTAAAGATTAAAATACATTTATTCTCTTTTCCGTGCATACATTAATGCAACGCTGCGATAATTTTGCAATATCTATTCAAGGTCTTACCGACGAGTCATTGTGTGCCATTAGTGGTCCGAAATTTGTCACGAACTCAGTAAAAAAAATTGTGACTGGGGGGACGGAATTTGTGCGTTTCGATTGAACGTAAATTCTACCGGCATTGGAATGCAACGAAAGTATTTTTATTTTCGCATTCCAACATTTTTCTGGCTCAATTAGGCTGTGAACGTCGAAGAAACATTTTTGAAAATCCTAAATAAAAATCTATAGCCAAAAGATGAAGAAAAAAACAACATTTCAAATAATAAAAATAAAGAAATGAAAGACTTTCGTTGCATTTCAACGATGCAAACTTCATCGTCATAAATTCCATTTATCCTTCAACCTTCCTAAAACCGAGGTAAAACATCGAATTTTTTCGTCCTGGGAAAATATTTTACATTTTCAGGGAAACTCAATTCTCTTCGCAACTACGAAATTCACGGGAGTATGCAAATTTTCATTAAGTTGTTGTTTAACGAACCGACCATCAAATGCTTCGGTCGTAATGAGAAAATGAAAATAGCGTGTACAATTTTACTTTTGCCTTGATAAAAATGTCCAGCTATTGACAATGTAAAAAATCATCGGTTGAAAAACTGCTATGTTCTCATTTAGTGCTCCCGTGTCTACCGCTACGGTTGATCGTGTTTTATCCGCGTTACATCGTGTACGGTTGAAATATTTGCCATAGATGAATCAAGTTAATATGATGACAAAGGTAAAATTCGCGTTTGTACTGAATGGAATTATAGTGTGGTATACATAACAGCAATACAGAGTATACATTTCGACAAAGTTAAAAGCATCCCCCACCCCTCTCTTCCGCTCTCTCTCACTCTCTCTCTTTCTCTGTGTCTGTCAAAAAGGTTAACTCGATTTTGTTGAAGAGGATTATGGCAAAAAGCCATAGGCAGCGATGCGTTGCCCCGAGTGGATGAATACAACACACATACACAACACACAAATATAAAGAAGGGATGGTATATTGAAATTCCTCAGGTGTACCAACAAAAATTACAACGGAAAGCCGCCGGTGAGTACAGAGAAACGCGAAACAAGGGGATGAAACACGGGGGGGGGGGCGAGAGAGAGAGAGAGAGAGAGAGAGAGAGGCGATGCTATAGAGGATTTTAGTGGAATGAGGGAAGAGTTGCGTTGGGAATGCACTTTATGAGGTTGCTCTGTCCTCCCTTACATTTTATCTCTCTCCCCTCCTTGCCTCCCACACTCCCCTCTCCCAATTTCTCCCTTTTCCTCTTGACTCCGTTCCCTTATCCATTTTTCGAAACGCAAAGTGTTGGAAGAAAACAACGAGAGTGTACTGCGGGTGGGAAACGAATGGTAAAAACGAGGATTGTCCGCACGAGCTAATTAAAAGTGGCTAGGTGAGGGGTGGGGGTAGGGAGTAGGTACATTCGCCGACGAGTGCTATTGCCCCCTTCAATAAACAGCACGATAATACTGCAACAGTAGAATTTGAGGTTTCGCTTGAAATTGGAAAATAGGGCTAACGTTTCATTCAAGTTGAGGAACTCGAAAAAAAAGAAAAATCCTTCTCTTTCGATATAAACCCTTCGATCCACCATTTTATTTTTCTATCTGATAGAAAAGTGGCCGGGGAGAAACAGGACAATTTGTCATCTGTAACGAGCAGTAGCACAGTCGTGCTGTCGCTGAAAAACCCGTAATCGGAAAAAAATTAGAAGGCCAGTTTTTTGACATGTGATTCTGTAGGTGCCACGGGTGCTAAATTCAAGTTTGCCTGAGAATCGGGGTGCAGGGTTTTTTCAGGGGATGAAGGGGTATGGGGGCGGATTGATGCCAAACTACAACCCCTACGGAGTCGGCGTTGTAAGATAAAATGGTCAGAAAAATCCGGGCTTTAGTTTTGACCACTGCGACGAAGTCGTGGCAGTTCATTTTTGGGGTGAAAAAGTGGGGTGATATTTTGAAAAATCAGTTTTAATTGAATAACTCTTTAGGATAAATTCGTACACTTTTTGTTCAAGTGGGAACGTTTTAGCCCTTGAAAAGACGCATCGATCGAGTATTTGATCATCACTCTCCAATAATATCTTCACGCCGAAAAAAATGGTTGAAAGACCAAGAAAAAATTGTTTATTGAATAACTCAAAAGCAATCGATTTTTCGGGTATGGTTTAAATGTACGAAATGTAGAGAATAATTTTCTCTATATTCTCGTTTCTATGGACCACCCTTGAATTTTGCTTTTTCCAACCCCTCCCGGAGGTTGAGAATAAAAAATGAAATACTGGGAAAACTATGGACCGCACGAATTCGCCGCCGTGGAATAATTTGTAGCTTGAACCCTCAGCTACATTTTTGTCTACAGCGCCAAACTCAAAATTTCATTTTGAATTTTCAACCGCCGAGAGGGGTTGGAAAAAGGAAAATTTAAGGGTGGCCTATAGAAACGAAAATATAGAGAAAATTATTCTCTACATTTCGTACATTTAAACCATCCCCGAAAAATCGATTGTTTTTAAGTTATTCAAAAAACAATTTTTTCAAATATTTCAACAATCTTTTTTCGGGTGAAGACATTATCGGAGAGGGATGATCAAATACTCGATCGACGCGTCTTTTCAAGGGCTACAACGTTCCCACTTGAACAAAACTTGTATGAATTTTTCCTAAAGAGTTATTAAATTAAAATTGATTTTTCAAAATTTCACCCCAGTTTTTCACCCCCCCCCCCCCCCCCCCCAATGAACTTACACGACGTCGTCGCTATGGACAAAACAAAGCCCGGATTTTTTTTGAACATTTTGTCTCCCAGCGCTGACCTCGTAGAGGTTGTACTTCGGCATTAATCCCCCCCCCCCCCAAACCCTACACCCCGATTTTTAGGCAAACTTCGATTTAGCACCCGCGGCACCTACAAAATCACCTGACAAAAAATTAGCCTTCTAATTTTTTCCGATTCCAATATACGGCACCATTGTACTACAGTGATGATAAATCCCGACGAATATGGCAGACCATGAGGCACGAGAAGAGACCAACATTTTAAGGGGAGGGTAGGGGTTTCAGCGTGAAAAAAAAAACACTTTTTTGCGAATTTTTTGCATCTATATGGATAGAGTAAATTTATTGAAACCTTTTGCACATTGTTAAGTGTCATTTCAAGAACATTCCGTGAAATTTGTACGCGAAAATATCCACAAACAAGCCGGTGCCGCGTTTTTCTTGAAACCACTTTTTCAAAGTACGTGTTCACTGCCTTTGAAAACTACATGACCGATTTATTTCAAGCTTGGTACACACTTTCTACATATAAAATACCTCCCCCCAACGGTTAGTTTGTGATTTTTTTACATTGAGGGGGTTTTCCACCCCCAAAATGACGGAACTTTTTCATGAAAAATAGCACTTTTCACTTTACACGATCACCAAAAATTTAGAAATTAAAAAAAAATTATCAAACACCGTTGGGGGGAGGATTTGATGATACTTTGACTAAATTTTAATGGTACTTGATTTCAGATAATTTCCAGCTGAGATACAGTGAACACCGCAAATCGTGTTTTTCCTGGAATGGAATGTTCTTGAAATGACACTTAACAATGTACAAAAGGTTTCAATAAATTTACTCTATCCATATAGATGAAAAAAAATCGCAAAAAGTGTTTTTTTTTCACGCTGAAACCCTTACCTTCCCGTTAATGCCTGGAAGAGTGTTAACCTTCTGTTGTCCGTTTGGACCTTCGTAAGATGTGTGCATACGCGAGATCTGCGTGCATAATGTATAACACGGAGCCCGTACCAAGCAAGGACAGATCCTTGGCGTAACGGAGGTCGTAAAAACTGAAAGAAAAAAGAAATTTAAGCCATGCGAAGTCGAAGAACAAAAAAGCGCCGAGTTGCGGAATAAGGGATCGCCCTCGGGGTTGAAGAGACTCTGCACACGCATATCGTGGGGCTCGAAATAGGTCACGCGTCAGCAGGAGTGCAAAAAAAATTGCAACTGGAGAAAAAAAGCGAGGGATTATGATAAGGACGATGAAAATAAGTAAAAACGACAGAGAAGAAAGATGAGGAACAAAAAAGAAGGAAACGAAGGGTAAAAAAGGACGAAAGGAACGAGGGAACATGGACTCGAGACTAAGTTCTTTCATCCGCTTTTTCTTTTGCTGCACATACACGAATGTATAAAACCGAGCGTGCCTTTGAACCCGTATGAAAGGCTCACTCACCGAAGACGAGAATGTTTCTTACAGATTAACCTCGGCAGCATCTCGATATCATTCATATGTGTGTGTGTGTGTGTGTGTGTATACAGGGTGTCCTGTTATAAATGGATATAAAGTCCTACGGCTTTCGGGATGAAAATCATTTGCTTTTCGTTTTGCCACTTCTCTAAATGATACCGTAAAACGGGGTTAAAATTACATTAAGGGTAACTGTAACAGTTTTTAGGGCTACTTTAAAAGAGCGTTGAAATACGGTTTAAATGTGTGCGCATTTAAATGTGTTTAAATTAGTTGTTCAAGTTTATTATAGTGTTGCTGAAGTTGATTGTAATGTTGCTCAAGTTGATTTTGATCTCAATAATTATATGAATGTTTATCATAGTATCATAGTACCCTAGGTACGTGATTTTTTTTATGTAAAATGTTTACTCAATAAAGATGACCATTTGATTGAAAAAAATCGTTGTTTTTCAATTACTTCCATGTATAATGCATAAAATGTTATTTTTTAAAATCAAAATGATGTCAAAAATAACCCTCAATCTTTCACATAAGTTGCATTTCAATATCTTGTCGAAGGAATCCCACACTCGAGGTTACTTTGACACTTGAACAAATATATATATAAAATTGTGGGGGGTGGAGGGACTTGACTTTCTTATACATTTGTTAGCCAGAGGGCACATTGTTCTATAGGAGCAAAAAAGCTGGAATTTAGGGTGTTACAAAAAGTTACCTGCAAAAAAATCCAAAACCTGTTCAAAGTAACCCCATTTTACGGTAACCTTTTTGACCCGGTTTTTTAATAATACTCTTGGTTGTTTGTTTTGTCTAGAAAAGTCTTCTTGTTAACCTTAAATGTCAAGGAAACTTTACGAAAATAGATATTGTGCAGAATTTTCATACAAACCAATTTGAACATCTGACATTGATAGCCTGCGGAGTAAAAAAAAAATTTACTCCGCATATCGTGCCAATTCCTTTGAAAAGTTGCTTAGTTTTTGTTGATGAATATCATTTGTAGAAATGACGTGCGAAAAACCAAAAGCAGATGATTTTTTTTTTCGAAACATAACATAAACCCCAAAATCTCGAAAACCGTGGGACTTTTACTAAACTGAAATTCCAGGATATAGTAGGACATGATCTGACCTATCGACCGTTGCAGGATTATCCATTCACAACAGGACACCCTGTATATATTGTATATACAGGGTGTTAGAAAGGTCGTTGCAAAGCCTTAAGGGGTGATAGGTCACCTCGTTAAGAAGATATCTAATGTAGGTTACCTTAGCCCAAAGTCTAAGGATTTCGAGTTATCATGGTAAGTATGATTTTTGGAAAATTTCCCAAAATTAGGTACTAACTCGTTCATAATGTTCAAACAGACAATAATTGGTGACTAAAAACTTATTTGCGTCCGAGCTTAAGGGGCTACATCCGTGTGACACTTTAAAAAAATCGATGTTTTTTTTTGCCTTTTTCGGCAGTTTATGCTTTCAAGAATATCCTGTAAAAATGTCAAGGCCGTATCTCTATCATTTTATCTTACAAAAATCGATAGTTCAATCTTTAAACGCGTTTTTCTCGAAATGAGATTTTTCAAATTTGCTGACACTGTAACTCAAAGAACAATTATCCGATTGACTTGAAATTTATACCGAGTACTCTTGAATATATTTACTCTACAATGACGTAGTATATTTTTGATTGGATAAAAATTGACGAATTGGCATTGAAAAAAAACGACCACTTTATATGCAAGAAAACAGACTTTTTTCATAACTACGCCATTTTGTTAGATTTTGATATTTTTCGAAAATCCTACGTCATTGTATAGGAAATACCTTCCAGTTTAACGACATTTTTTTCTTTTTCTTTTTCAGCTACTCAATCGGCCGGAATCATGTCAGCAGTGGAGGAACTTTTTTTTTTGGCGCCTCCGAAGGCAGCGCATAAGTCGCTTGGACCTCAATATTTTGCTATGAAAAAATTATGTAATATAGGTCAAATATAGCCAAATATATTCTTAATTTTCCGAAACATGTAATCGAGAACTTTTCTTCCAAAAAGTTCCCGAAAAACACCCAAATTTTCAGCGTTTACACTGGTATAGCCCCTTAATGTGTATTCAATCGACAAACACCAATACAATCTTCTGTATCTGTGTTGAATAATTAAAAACTTGTCAAAAGATAAAAATACCTCTTATGTTAATGCCGTTAAAAAAAATTGCATTAAGGGCCACTGTAAAATTGCATTAAGGGCCACTGTAAATTTTTTGAAAAATCGATTTTTTTTTATTGGCTTAAAAAATAGTTTAAACCCTCTAGAATAAGAAAAAAAAGGTCCTGTGCGACCCAAACAAACCCAAACAAACCCAAACAAACTATTCGCAAAACTTTAAACGCGTTTTTCTCGAAACATGGTTTTTCAAAATGGCACACAGCATAACTCAAACAATTTTCATTTTTTTTACTTGAAATTTTAACCAGATGTGAACATTTACATTATCTTGAGAATGTCGATCGGAATTTTCAAGAACTTTATTTATTGATTTTTTATTAACAAAAAACTTGCCGTTTTTTTCGTCAAAAATCAATTTTTTTTTTCAAACGCACGCCAAATCCACAAAAATTGATACTTTTTAAAATCCGATCGACATTCTCTAGCTATAGCCCTCTAGATTAATGGTTTTTTTTTTGTTCTAGATTCAAAAGTGCACCAGTGGTGCTGCGTGCCGCGGAGCCCTGGAAGCAAAACATGTCCCGGGAAGATAGCTGTGGAACCGCCATTTTGTTTTTTTTTTTACTGTAAAAAAATTTTATAATAAAGTTTAATGTATGCCCGATAACACCATTAAAAGTTTTTTTTTCAAATACCTTCAATTTCGGGAGCAAAAAATTAGTGAAAAAACCTCTTTTTTTGGGCCGTTACAGTGGCCTTACCCCTTAACATGAGAGGTAAACGAGTTAGTACCTAATTTTGGGAAATTATCCAAAAATCATACTTACCATGATAACTCGAAATACTTAGACTTTGGACTAAGATATGTTCCTAACGAGGTGACCTATCACCCCCTTAAGGCTTTGCATCGACCTTCCTAACACCCTGTATATGCAAACACAAGATTTAAAAAAACTCGACATTTTCGCGCTGTTAAAAATCTATTTTCACCGAGTGTCAACATGTGTATCCGGGCGTATATATTTATGTAAATCTATCGACGTGGGGATAATACGTGATGCTCGAAAAATCCGGGCCAAGACGAGCCCCCGAAACGACGACGGAGACTCTCCCGTAACTTCACGAGACGAGCGAGATTACGACGGTCCAGTCTCTCTCCTCCGCAACAGCATCAAACTCGTAAAAACTTTTCAGTTTACTCTCCTTGGCGTCGCGCACAAAGTACCCGGTGCTTGCAGCACGTAGGAACTATACCCTCGTATGTGTATGTGCATCTGTGTATGCCCGTGAGGGGACAGACTCTTGAAACATTCGCATATACAGGGTGCTCCGAAATACCGAAACGTCAGCAAGTGCGATGAAACGATAAATCAGCAAGAATATAAATAAATAAATCAACTTTATAGGTTGTGAGGTTTAAACCGCGTTTTGGGAAAAAAAGATTGCTGGGATACAATAGCAGAATCAACATAATTTGATCTACATTTACAACGATTGAAAAATCGATTTCTTGTTTTTTTTCTGTTTCTTTAAACGATAAAACTATAGATCTAGAATATTTTCCCAAAGTTTCAAAGCGAAATTCGAAAAACTTCAAACGTTACAGCCCGTCAACGCTGTGCCTCACCGCTCGGATTCGGAGCGGGCGTGAACTTCAAACGCATTTTTTTCAAAACTGCATTATTGGAATTGGCGTGCAGGATTACTCAAAAACTATTAAGCCGATTGAGTTGAAATTTTGTAAAAATATTGGTACCTTTTACTTGACGGGAATTGTTTTTGAAAAATTGCCAAAAAACTACTTTTTTAATTTACATTTTACAGAAATGTCGCGTGGAATGTTGATTTTTTTTGTAAATGCGTGCCATTTTCTTAAATTTGCATTTTCTTCATTTTAATTACCCTCACATAGAAACTATACATGTTCTAACTGAAAAAAATGTTTAAACTTTTTTGCAAACCAAAGTCTACGGGAAGCGAGACTGCACGCCGATTTGTAACTCCCGCAGCGACCTTGCTATAATACTCTGCCACAGCTCCGCCATTTTGATAATGAATTAATTTAAAAAAAATTGTTTTGTATACTTAAATATACTTTTAAAGTATACCTAAACTTTGATAATTGTAGAATAATTATTTCTCAGTTTAAAAAATCCCTTCATATTGCTTATTCCTTTCCTTTCTAAATGTATATCCCGCCTTAAGGAGGTTGGAGCGATTCAGTGAAGTCAAATGACGATTTATTCATTTTTTTTTCAATGAACCTCAAAAAATGCATACGAGGTACAGATTTATTCTGTATGTGCTAATTTTTTGAAATATATAATTAAAGGGCAAAATTGTGCATTTTAATATTTTTATTACGTAAAGTAGAAAAACTTTTGTGTTGCTACCAACTTGAAAAAGTATAACATTATCCATGATTATTATAAAAAACTACGACAACGAATGTTTTATACAATTCACAATGAAATGTTGAGTAATTTATAATTATGCCTATTCATGTTTACGTCACGAGATTATTGGCCCATGGTTTACGATGGGCAAGATGAGGATTTTTTTTCTGAATGTTTAAAAAGGTCCAGTTTGCGTTAATTCGTTGTTAGAAATGGTTTATCTTGGTGCTAAATAACAAAAAAAAAAAATTACACAACCTTTAGTGTGAAAGTCTTGCCCATCTAACCGCACGTTAAATTACACACATTAAACTATTTTTTATCTCTGAGGTTTGGTGGTGAAAAAAGTTGAAAAAATTCGTAAAGACTCAGTATAGTCTAAACAATAACATGTATTTTCGTTGTCGTAGTTTTTTATAATAATCATGGATAATGTTATACTTTTTCAAGTTGGTAGCAACACAAAAGTTTTTCTACTTTACGTAATAAAAATATTAAAATGCACAATTTTGCCCTTTAATTATATATTTCAAAAAATTAGCACATACAGAATAAATCTGTACCTCGTATGCATTTTTTGAGGTTCATTGAAAAAAAATGAATAAATCGTCATTTGACTTAACTGAATCGCTCCAACCTCCTTAAGGCATGCCTATTCATGTTTACGTCACGAGATTATTGGCCCATGGTTTACGATGGGCAAGATGAGGATTTTTTTTCTGAATCTTTAAAAAGGTTCAGTTTGCGTTAATCCGTTGTTAGAAATGGTTTATCTTGGTGCTAAATAACAAACAAAAAAAAATTACACAACCTTTAGTGTGAAAGTCTTGCCCATCTAACCGCACGTTAAATTACACACATTAAACTATTTTTTATCTCTGGTGTTTGGTGGTGAAAAAAGTTGAAAAAATTCGTAAAGACTCAGTATAGTCTAAACAATAACATGTATTTTTTTTAAATTAAATTTAACCTTGGATTGTGGCTAACGCTCCAAACTCCTCAACGACCGTAGCGATCGGAAATTGTGAGTCGATTATTTATTTAAATTTTCGTATAAAGTTTCGCAATTTCCTTGAAATCGAAAAGCTAGCGAAGAAATCACCCAATACTTTTCCCTTTTTTCTCATTTACCCATGCCCGACAGGCGTTACAGGCGCTGATTTTAATTTCGCGACACCCCGTGTGTACACAAAACAAATGCACGTACACGCATACACGTTTGTATGTTTGTGTATGGCCATGTGCAACTACCGACGGTCCGGAAGACGTGTACGTCCGCGCAATTAATTTTTTTCTCAAGCGCACCGGAGATACACACGTTTTATGGATAAAATATTTATGTTATTAAAAATGTCTTGACGCGATGAAATATAGTGATAATGATTGAATATGAATGATGCGCATCGCGTCGAAAAACTTTCTCTCAAAGTCGGTGAAAGTTTTACGAACGAATGCATCAATATCAGAACAAAGAATGAAATGGTGATGTACCGAAGCGCGAAAAACATTTTCCTATTTAATTTCAATGTGTATACTTCGAGATCACGTGACAATTTTTAGCGCAATCAAATTTGACACGCATACAATGTGGATCTAATGTTAAAGTGTAAAAAATAATAATTTGTTGCTTATTATAAAATTTCTTCCGAAAACGTTTTTTAATTCGATATTTTACTATATCAATTGAATGCTTGACGTATCGTTGTTAACGGAAGGTCTATCTCATACACAGGACGATGTTTTTACTACTCGCGCGTTCCGCCTCGAAATTTTGCAAAAGCTTTCCCAGACTAAACAACCGATCGCCAACGCCAGAAAAGACCAACGTCATTGGAAAGCACGAGGGCCACGTGCAATTTTGCAAAATACAATATACATCGAGGCCAAAAAACGACGTTGCGACGGATGAAATATTTTGAAGAGAAACTCATTTATTTTGGTAATGATGATTTGGTAATGGTGATTTCCATGATAATATATTATCGTTATATATATTATATTGTTATATTATTATATTAAATATTATATTATTATATTTTATATTTTATTGGTATATTATTATATATTTTATTATATTGTAACGTTGCGTTACGAATATCGAGTCTATCCAAGAAAGGTGAGGTAAGCGGGCTGATGTAGCTCAGTGGTCAGGCCAGTCGACCGACAATCGAAAGGTCTCGGGTTCGCATCTCGGCCCAGAAGCGCACCGCATTTTTTCTCGCATCGTTCTCGTCTGGTTTTCGGGGGAATTACAATATATATTATTTTATTATTATATATTATATTATGATTTACATAATATATGACAAATAATATATTACAGATGATATATTGTTACTACAATATAATATATCATATAATATATTATGATTAATAATAATGATAATGATAATATTGACCTCAATCATTTGTGTGTTCTCCCAACAGCCGATATTTTCCCAGTTATTGTCGAAGGAACCATTGATTTTCAGTTAAATTGTGTTTTTAATGCGCCTGTACTTTTTTCATATCCTCAACGCTTTCTCTCGTTGCGCCAGGACGATTTTCCTGTTTCCTCATCAGCGAAGCTGCAGAGAGAAAATACCATTTGAAATTTCGTTGCTCGAACGAGTGTAAAATGAGTAATATTGCCGATCATGGGCATATCTTTGCACACTCGCATATATGTTTATTGTTGATGGTATCGAAAGAGTGGAAATTACGAAATTTACATTTTGCACACCGAAAAAAGAAAATTCGTTCATTCATTCAAAATTCAGTTGGTTTAACAAAATGTATCTTTAAATACGTTCAACTTGATTTTTGATTGGCATAAAACACGTTTTGTCAATCTAACTGATAGTTTTAGTGGTGTGAACTGTAGCTTATTTAGTATGTCTGAGCAACTGTTAAAACAACAAAATTTCGAGACAACACAATGCATTTGGCACATTCAACGATTTTCTTTTCTCAGTGCATAGTTCGAATCCAGGACCTTTTTCATGTTAAGTGCTCGACAGGTGTGTGATTGTTCGTGAACGTTTACTAGGGAATTCATCGACTATCTTGAAAGCCAAGAAAGGGCGGAACAGAATGAGGTTGAAGTGTGCATCGTTGGAATGCAACGAAGATTTATATTTCTGAACTCGTTTAATTTACATTGGCAGAATTTGCTTGCAAAAATCCTTTAGCCATTTTTAAAGATATTTAGTGATCCACGATGTAATCTGAAAAAAAAAAATATAGAAAATAAGATGTAAAAAAGAACTTTCGTTGCATTCTAACGATGCAAACTTCAACACCATGGAACACAGGGGAAAGAAATATTTTTAAGGGCCTGCGACCCAGAAAAAGTTGAATCTGATCGGTTTTTCAATTCCTCTTCGAAAAAAATACAGCATGTTTTCGTGACAAGTAGTATTTGCCGAAAAAAATGGAGCATTCTGGGAAAAAAAACAAAATTCCATTTTTAGTCCGACAAAACGAAGATGATTGAATTAAAAATACAAAACACTCGCGGTAAACATTTTTTGTGCATCCCGTCATCTAGGAAAAAAAATTCTCAAAGATGCATGTTAAAGTGGACAAATAATATTTTATTCCATCGAAAACAAGTTTTTCAGAAGCGCTTCGTATTCGGAATTTAATTATCCTCATTCTGCTGAACTGAAAACGTAATTTTTATTATTTTTCAAAATGCTCACTTTTTTCTAGCAAACACGCTACATTTTTTTCAAGAGCACTTGAACAAACATTAAATATCATATTTTTCTCGGTCGCAAAATCTCCGCGCGAGACCCTCAAAAAATACATAGCCACCTCATAATCGTCACTTTGTATATGGATCGCCATTGCATAGGCATTTATTTGCATCAGCAAAGATTCGCACACCCGATTACTTTGAGAAATAGGAGAAAAAGTTCAATCTCACGAATACGTTTTTCGATAATTTTTTAATTTTTCCAAATAAACGCCTGCATTTCGTCAAACGTTTATTGATAACGCGAAGTATGGAACTCGACATTTTTTGCTGTAATTAAATGTTGGCTGTCGTTAAATTTGATTCATGAGTTCGATTATTCACGAATGAAGTACGGATGGTCCTATTTCCGGTAATGTATAACTCGATAAATCGATTCGCTGTACGTTTCGCATTGTATTGTGTATCTATAGCAGTTCTCCTCTCAACCTCCTTGCGGAATTTCACGATTCGAGCACAAAAGAACTTGCTCTCTCTCTCTCTCTCTCAGGGCCAACGAGAGTAGTCGAGAGGAAATGCAAATTTCATTTCTCGTACGTTTCACGTCGTTGCAGCGAAGAGGCACGTTATACATGTGTGTGTGTCGAAGATTTTTCCATCACTCGAATTTGACGACGTACGTTGGAAAAATTCAATGGTTTCGAGGAAAAAGTTTTTCTCGCTCACGGTATAAAAGAAGACTGGCGCATTTAAGAAATATAACAGATATGGGAAAAATACGATAGAAAGAGAGAGAGAGAGAGAGAGAGAGAGAGAGAGAGAGAGAGAGAGACGGGGAGAGCCTTTTCAATTTTTCATTCCCAAAGTGCTTTCCACTCTTCAGCCCTTAACTCTGCACTTTTGTACAGTATCAGGTAAGCCATCGACACGTCTTCAATTTTCATTCCAATCGCGCTATCCCTCGCCCTTTCCCCCTTGCCGTTTCCTTCTCGTTCTTTCTTATTAACCTTTGCGAATTTCTTCGCTTTACAACCCTTCCTCCAGTCCACTCGCGAAATATGTACAACCTCGCGAGTTCTGGTAGAAACGTGTTTAAAGATAGAACTTCGGAAAATGGAAAGTGGCAGGGGACAAAGAGGTATTGGTCTTGTGTGCACGGATAGCGAAGCTAGAGGCAGGGCGGAGGGGTAAAGACGAAAAATGACGAAAAGAGATGGAAAAATGGAGGCGCCAGAAACATCGCGTATCACGAGTCAATCTCTCGGCAATGGATTTCTATCGAATTTGAAGGAGCGAAAATAAGGGGGAGGGGGAGGTACGATCGAGCTGTTTTACCGTGGCGTCGTCATCCCTGCAGACTCCATACCATCGATTGGTCGCTGATTTTATCCACCGTGCTTTCTACTTCGAGCCCAGCGACTTGATGTAAAAACGGTTCCTTTTGTTTTTTTTACGAAACATCGTGATGGGACAAAAATGATTTAAATAAATGGACAGACGATTTTTCGTGCGGAAAAATATTGACTCGTACCGGAAGAAACCAAGAAATAACCATTTTTTTTCTAAATTAAGGGGCTACATCTACCTGTGTGGGTAAAACATTTCATTTTGCAAGAATATGTTCCTTCGATAGTATGACCTTTCAACTAAAGTCCCTGAAAATTTCATTGAAACATTCCTAAAATTGAACGAGCTACGGCTTCTAAAAGTCGGCCGGGCGAGCGGTAGCAGCTTCATACTTTGAACGCGATTTTCTCAAAACACTTTGTTTTCAATATCGGTGGACATGATATCTCGAGAATCACTCGATGGATTGTTCCCAAATTTACAGGAGATACGATGAAAAACATTTAAAGGTCGTTGACGATCTCACTTTTCGAAAATCTACCTCCATTTTTCGATAGTTACGTAAAAATGACACATTTTTCCATAGCTTTTGAACGCTCGAGGATGAATTCGTCGCCACGTTGTTAAAATTAATGATTTAAAAAATCGACGATCGTCAACGACTCATATTTATTGTAAACTTGAATAACTCGTTTGGTTTTTAGATTTCGGCTGAACCGTTTAAGCTGGATAGCGTCCACCGCCAAACGTGGCGAAACAATTTCGTCATCTGCCGGCGGCTATGTTTTTGTTGTTTTTCTGTATTTTCTGGTGAATTTTTTTTAAGACTCTCAACATATGTACCTTTCTGTTAAAAAATCTACAGATATCACACAAAGTGAAACTATTTCACGGCATTGAAAATGTGATCAGACATTTCGCGTAATAAAAAACAGGTCCATGTAGTAAATGATATGAGTTGGTTTTGATTAATTTTCAAAAAATCTTCATAGATTGAGGTAATATAATGTTTGCATTAATAACAAGATTAGAGTTGGGTAGAGAGAGGGCATTTTTCAACCGATCACAGGCATTCGGCATGTCGCAGCTTCCCCAACTCTACTGGCAGTAGAGTGGGGGTAGCGTTAGTTCCACTAACGCTCCACTATCGTTCCCCCACTCTACTGGCAGTAGAGTGGGGGAAGCGTTAGTGGAACGATAGTGGAGCGTCAGTGGAACTAACGCTACCCCCACACTGACATCAGTTCCACTGATACTCCACTATCGTTCCATTAACGCTTCCCCCACACCACTAACGCTACCCCCGCTCTACTGCCAGTGGAGTGGGAGTAGCGTTAATTTCGTTTGACATCCAAATAACTCCGACCCCTATACCCAGCCTACCTCAACAAACATATACAGTTTTGAAAGCATTGTCAATGCTAACATTTCCAATGCTAAAAAGGCGTTTTTTTTTCACCAAACGTTTCCCACACAAACGTCAGAATTTTTCAATTTTTTCAGGCGTCTAGGTACACGTAACCCGCTAATATTTGTCGAGCCAAATATTCCGAAACCCCTCAACTCGCTCGTCGCATTGATGAGTGCGTTCTAAACGCTACCCCCACTCTAATGGCAGTAGAGTGGGGGTAGCGTTAGTAGAGTGGGGGTAGCGTTAGTAGAGTGGGGGTAGCGTTAGTAGAGTGGGGTAGCGTTAGTAGAGTGGGGGTAGCGTTAGTAGAGTGGGGGTACCGTTAGTAGAGTGGGGGTAGCGTTAGTAGAGTGGGAGTAGCGTTAGTAGAGTGGGGGTAGCGTTAGTAGAGTGGGAGTAGCGTTAGTTTCGTGTGACATCCAGCTAACTAAGATTCTAAAAAATTCACGTATTCCTAGATGGCATGAACGTAGCTGCTGCCTGAACGTCGAACACCTCGTACATTGTACGTAGCAAGACCGCGCTATCGCTTTCTCCGCTTTAACCCGTCTCTCAATTTTCCCCAGACAAAGCCTTTTTTTTTTCTCGAGGAAAAACGACAGGCAACGTTACAGAAATAACGAAAGAGAAGATCGTTCCAATCTGCAAGTGTTCCTCGAACGGGACGAATCTCGCAACGGAGACGAAACGTTCTTCTATTTTCGCCAAAGTTTTTTTCCCGTCGTGAAAAGCGAAGAGAGTATAACAAGCAAGCCAAAGAAAATGAGTAAAAAGAGGGGAAGAAACATTTCGATTTTAGTTCGTGGTGAAAACGCGAGAAATACAGGGGGGATGGAAATACAGGAGATTGAACAGCGGGTCATGAAGGAGAGAAGGAAAAATCAAGAGAAAGCGAGGGAGATGGAGAGTCGGAAACATGCAATCGCGATTCTCGGAAAGTTAAACGAGTCACGCTCATTTCTATTTACGGTAACGCCACTGTGATATACAGCATGTCTATATATTTATTATACCCAGCAGATACATACAGACATAAAGGGTGTCCCAAAATTCACGCAATATTTGAATTTTGCGCCATTTGTGCGGTTAAGTGTTGCCAACGAAAAAAAAAGACAGTGTGACAGCTGACAGTTCAGGGTTGTTTAAAATGGAGGCACTACACGAAAGAACAACGCGCGTGGGCGTCAAAATGTCGAATGACCAAATATAGAACGACAAAGATTTCGAAACGACAGAATTATAAACTCTCAAAATAACGAAGGTTAAATTATTCGAAATTTTGTCCTTGGACCGATGACGAAATTGAATAACTATTACACCAAAGGATTATTTATTCGAGAGCTCATTTATTCGAGAACACATATTCAGATAGTCTGCAGTTTGAGTCATACAAATACAGATTCGAACAATCGACAACATTTATTTCTCCGAAATAGAAAAAATCGAGCATCTAATATTCGTAATACCGTTTATAGCCAAAAACCATATATCGAGACTACAAACTTCGAATGTGTAGATCTTAGAAACGCAAATGATTGATGGTCCGAAACGGCGAATACCTAGATGGCGAACATGGCATGGCTGCCTGACCCGACTGACCACTAACGCCATCTGTCATCTTCATTCTGAAGCGCAAGTACAGTCCGACCTCCCAATAAGAAACCAAAAGCCCCCAAGGGGAAGAGTTTTTCTTATATATCACATACCCCCACCAGGCGCGCGCTCCGCGCTCATTACCTATGTCTGTCTCTCTCTCTCTTTTCCGCATGCGATCCTCTCACAAGAAACTCGCTCGAACGAGTTGCAACTTAGTATTCACATCGCCCATGTAAAAACGTTTTCGACTGCGCGTGAACATTTATTTAGCGACTTTTTGTTTCACGTTAATATACGAGGGTGGGGTGAAAAGTTTCCGGCCTGACCAAGAAAAACGATGTTTGAAAAAATTTTTTTGCTTTATTTTTCAACATAATCTCCATCAACACTGATACATTTCTCATAACGGTGTTCTAATTTAGTTATACTAGTTTTAAACGTAGATTCGTCAAGTTCCTCAAAATACTGATTTACAGCTTCGATAACTTCTTCGTTGCTCTTAAATCTTTTTCCGCCAAGCCATTTTTTGAGGTTAGGAAACACGTAATAGTCGCTGGGGGCTAAGTCTGGAGAGTAGGGAGAATGCGGCATCAATTCAAACTTCAATTCGTGGATTTTGGACATGGCAACAATCGACGAATGCGCTGGTGCGTTATCGTGATGAAACAAAACTTTTTTCTTCGCCAAATGAGGTCGTTTAATTTGCACCTCGTGCTTCAAACGTTGCAATAACTCTGCGTAGTATTGATCAGTGATAGTCTTACCCTTTTCAAGGTAATAAATGTATATAATTCCTCTCGCATCCCAAAAAACAGTAGCCATAACCTTGTTTGCCGATAAAATTGTTTTTGCCTTCTTTGGGGTTGGTTCCCCTTTTCCAACCCACTGTTTTGACTGTTCTTTATTTTCAGGAGTGTACTTGTGGACCCATGTCTCACCAACAGTTATGAATCGACGCAAAAATTCGTTTGGATTACGCCTATACAGCCCCAAATTGTCGGTAGAAATGCTTTTTCGAAGCAGTTTTTGGTCAAGCGTTAGCAAACGCGGCACCCACCTTGCACACAGCTTTTCCATGTTCAAATGGTTGTGCAAAATATTTCGCACACGTTCAGCTGACATCGTACAGGTCTCAGCTATCTCATGCACTTTCAACCGGCGGTCTTCCAACACTATTTTATGGATTTTTTCAATCATCTCTGAAGTTGTGACTTCAACGGGCCGTCCTGAGCGAGGCTCGTCAGAGGTGCTCACACGACCCATTTTAAATTCAGAAACCCACTGCTTAATAGTTGAATATGATGGGGAGGAGTCTCCTAGTGTTGAATCCATCTCTTCTTTTATTTGTTTTGGTGTAAAACCTTTCAAATGGAAGTATTTGATGACAGCACTTTTTTCCAATTTTTCCATTTTTACGAAAACAACGGAAGCGTCTCGCGCAATGTGCTCTCAAACGCAAACTAACGTAGCGATTGGGCTGAAACTGTACATACAAGCTCGGTAGGAATGGTACTGTAGGACGCCGCTCCAAAACAAGACCTAGTGGCACCATCTCTTGGTCAGGCCGGAAACTTTTCACCCCACCCTCGTACATACTATTGAATATTATTGTCTATTACTGTATCTGAATTACTATTAACTCTTTTAAAATGACCGAAACTGTGAAGAAGCGTAAGAGATCAGACTGTAGTAAACAAGTCGAAGAATATATTACAGAATCTGCGCCACAAGGCGACAATTTAAACAAAGAGCTTTATGTCCATATTATTTTATCCCATTTAGATAAAAGAAAGAGAAGTCAATATCTCTGAGGATTCATCTTCAATGGCAGAATTCGACTCTCTCGAAAATATTCCACCGTCAGTTGAGTGCGTTGCGGATCAAAATAATACCCAACAAGACGAACACGCTTTTCTTTACGCCTCGGAAACTTTTGCTGTTTTATATGAAAATCTTTAAACGCCTTTATTGTCTATTTCACAGACTATCATAAGATTGAGCTATCTATATTGGAACGTTCGTGATTACAGAATTCGAAAATTCAGTCCTTCTGAATATTGATCGTTCGAATTTCCGAGCCCTACCGAACAGCCCGTTTTCATTGGTCAGCAATATTTTTAAAATAATGAAGATTTGGCAGCTACAGTTTGCAATTTTCGTACGAAATATGGACGGTGAGTAAACTTCATTAACTGTGAAGAGATCAATTAAAAAATTCACAATGACTGCATCAATTATTGATCTTATACACTTGGGTCGTTCTTCGACAAGTCATTCAACACAAAACATCGAAGCAGTTCGTGAGAGTGTTGCTGAGAGTCGAGGTACATCAATTCGGCACCATGGTTGAGAATTGGACATTTCGAGAAGCTCTCTGCAGTTTATTCTCACGAAAGATTTGCATCTTTATGCAAATCATGGCCGTGGAGACTACTTACCCGATATTCCATTCCATACATAACCCTATACTGTATACTTTATGATCAATAAATAAATTACAATTTTTCAGTAAAAACCTGTGTTTTTTATCAAAATTACTTCTTGCGTGAATTTTGGGACACCCTTTACAAGGCATATAGCGATGTAACTTCAGTCCGTGGCTCCGGGAAGAAGGAAAGAGGAGGAGAGGACGATAGAGGTACTTCCGGAATTGTTTCTAAATCGCCTGAGGCGTTACATCGGGGAAATACAAAATGAGAAACGAGGAGGATGATAAGATAGGGAAGAAACGCGAGAGTAAGATGAGAGTAAGAGAAGAGAGAATTGGATAGTGGGCGAGGGACGAGGAGGGAAAAAGTAAAGAGAACAGGTGTCGGAAAAAGGGTAGACCGAGCAAGAAAAGGGGAGAGACATATAGAGAAAGGAAATGAAATGAAAACAGATTTCATTATACCGTTGAACAAAGTGTACATCATCGAAAGCATAGTCGGCAATGCATTCGACTATGTGTATGTCGCGGTGTATATTTGGAGTATATTGGGGGGTAAATTCAAAGTTGCAATAAGACTGAATTTATAGGACAGAGTGCTTTTCGCACTTGAGTGCACTGCGCACTTTTATTAAATATATCTAATACACATCTGTGTCGTTGTATTGGGGTAGCGCATGCAGGAAAGACTAAAAATCCAAGTATGGGGCAAAATGGACCACTTGCGGAAAATTGTGACCGATGGAAATTCCGAGAAACGGCGAAATGGCAAATTTTATGTCGAAGCGAAGAAGTAGAAGTTTCGCGAATTAACCCTTGTGGGCATTGTTGAGTAGAGAACAAGCATCTTTTGCTATGGTTGGAATTGAGCTTCCACTTTCGCAGATGTAACATCTTGGAAGGCAAAACTGACAGAAGAAAAACTATTTCGATAGATAAAAAATTTCATTTCGCAAACTTTTCCGGCAGATTTGACCTACGAAAATCACGCAAACATTTGGTCGGACCCTTGTTTGGCGCTGTACAACCTGAATCTGCCAAATATGTTGGATGATAATGGAATTAAGCAATAGAAAAAGAATCTTCGTTGCGTTCCAACGATGCAACCTTCAACGCCCTCTATACTTTTGCAAAATATTTTCTCTATATATCTTAAATGTTATCAAGTATTGTGCATCAGGAAGAATGAAAAACAAATAATAAAGCAAAATAAAAAACCATTCAATTCATAAAAATGGGATACGTTATTACCGCAGGTAAAACGTAGATACCGTTGTGTACTCAATGCTCAATGACATAAAGGATATAGAATTGAATATCCGTTTGAATTCCTTTAACCGGGCTCGTGATTTTCCGGATATAGCCTGTTGACATAGAATACCGGTGGAGACTGGAACACATCGATGTTTCGAGGGTCCATTTTGCCCCAACTTTCGGTACTGGAGCGCTCTGAAGCTTCGTATCTCTGTGTGTGTGTATATATATATATATATATATATATATATATATATATATATATATAGAAATATTCCCGTGTGTGTGGTTTGGTACAGGGTGGTACATTATATTATATAGCAGGCTACAACAAACTTGTTAGAAACGGGTCTCGGGACATTTACTCGATTGCATCGAGGCCTCTCCGCACGCTCTACCCTCCACTTCTTTTACTCTCGTGTCTGCACTCTAATAAACTCGACGTCCCCTCCTGCCCCTTCTTTTTCTGTACACTACAAAACATACGCCACCCCTATGGATGGTTCTCTCTCTCTCTCTCTCTCTCTCTCTCTCTCTCTCTCTCTCTCTCTCTTTCTCTCTTTCTGCCTCTCTCCAGGACGAGGAATATCGTACCCGCATGTGTGGCGTACAAAGCAAAGGGGAAAAAGGAGCGAAAAAAATACGATCTCAGGCCAGTCAATAGAATGGAGCAGGAGACAGACAGTTTCATTATCCGATTGTAGATCAAATTAGTCTAACGACAAATTGAGGGAAACTTGTCGGACTAGTCGATCAAAATGATTCAGTGACTAATGGAAATAGGGGTGAAAAATTTGAGCTGTCCGGTTGTCAGTAAGAAGAGATGCCATTTCTCAATTTCGTTCCACTTTGATTTGATTCTGTGGAATGTTGGCACCAGTTGAATGCTTGCAAATACCAAACTTAAAAAATAAATGAAACACTCCTTGCATTATTGGTATTAAATTAATAAAATTGATTCAATAAAATAAGTAGATATATTTGTTCTCGTTCCCTTGGCGAAGGTTTTTTCGACTTTTTGAAAAATTATTAACGCTTTACTCGTTTCTTTTTATCACCAATGCGGTATATATTGCTGGTTGGAAATAGGGGTGAAAAATTGAACTTGTCTCATTGTCGGTGAAAAGAAATCATTTCTCAATTTCGCTCCAACTTTTTTTAATCTCGGGAAATTTGGCAGTCATGAAATATTCCAAGATATTCAATTTAAACAATAAATGAAACATTTCTCACAATTGGTTTTGGATTAATAAAAATAATTTTTTCAAATACGTAGAGATTTATTTTCTTCGTTTCTTTGATAAAGGGTTTCGTCGACTTTAAAAAAAAATGATCAACGCTGCATTAATTTATTTCATTACCAATGAGAGAAAAACTACGGGTTGAAGTTGGATAAAAGTGATAAATACATGTACACGAGCAGACTTAAGAGGGGAGGTACCTTTAGGCGAGAATTTTTTTGCTGATTTTCATTTTTTTTCGAAGGAGAAATTTCTTTACAATTTTTGAGTTAGGGTATGTTTTATTACCCCTTTTGGCTGGTACATGGTATCTTTTTTTAAGAATCTTAAAAAAATGGCAAACGTATGGCACGGTCTTTTAAGTTGCAGTTTTAAAACTGGCATGACGTATAGCTAAAAAACTAATCGACCGATTTTGATGAAAGTTGGTATAAATCTTCCAAACCTTATTGTTCAAAACATGACCCTAAGTGTTTCAGAAAACTAAATAAAAAAAAAAAACTATTTTTTGCTTCGATTCTCCTGAAATTTGAACCACATATTGTAAACATGATTCGCAACAAGATGACCCTCGATGGTTTGAAAATGTTGATTTTCACTCTTTTTTGCGAAAAACTACGATAAGAACGCGTTTTAAAATACTTTTTTCGTTTTTCATCTGTCATTTTTTTATTTTTCGATAAAATTTTATATCCGAGGGTCATTTTGTAGCTGTTGTTATATTGAATCTAATCGACTTTGATTTTTTCGTTTCAGACAAGCCGTTGCCGAATTGTAATGGAGCTACCTAGCCCACCTATTTTTGCGGCGTTACGTTAAACTATCGTTTTTGTACTTAAAAATGAATAAAAATGAATTTAATTTTTTTTAAATGTATTTCAAGACTTTATTTATCAAGCCCAACAACTTTTATATTCATATCTTTTATAAAATCCTCAAAAAAAATCGCGAAAATAGCCTTTTTTCGTGGCTCCAATGTGGACTGGCCCCTTTAATCTTTAAACGCGTTTTTCTCGAAATGAGATTTCTCAAATTTGCTGACATTGTAACTCAAAAAACAATTATCCGATTGACTTGAAATTTGAACTGAGTACTCTTGAATATATTTACTCTACAATGACCTAGGATATTTTTGAGTGGATGAAAATGGACGAATTGGCATTGAAAAGAACGACCATTTTATAGACAAGAAAACAGACTTTATTTTCATAATTACGCCATTTTGTTAGATTTTGATATTTTTCGAAAATCCTACGTCATTGTACAGCAAATACCTTCCAGTTTAACGATATTTTTTCCTTTTTCGGTTTCAGCTACTCAATCGGCCGGAATCATGTCAGCAGTGGAGAAACTTTTTTTTTGGTTCCTCCGAAGGCATCGCATAAGTCGCTTGGATCTCAATATTTTTCTATGAAAAAGTAATGTGATATAGGTCAAATATAGCCAAATATATTCTTAATTTTCCGAACAATTTAATTGAGAACTTTTCTCCCAAAAAATTCCCGAAAATCACCCAAATTTTCCGCGTTCACACTGGTATGGCCCCTTAAAAACGAAAATCATGAAAATCAGGAATTTTTTCCTCGCCTAAAGGAATCTCCCCCCTTAAGATGAAATATGTGTGTCTTTATATGCACACGCCTGTGAATGCCTGTATCGGTGAACATGTATATACGTGGCTGGCACGTAACGATAGGAATATGTGGTGCGTGCGAATGCCCCGGAAGACGCCAGACATCTGCTTTTGCACCGAAACAACTACCCACTCATTTCTCTCTTTCGCTCGTTCTCCTCTCTCTCTCTCGCTCTCTTTCTCTTCGTGCCTCTGTTTTATATCTGCCTCGTTCTCTCTCGCTCTCTTTGAGTCGTTCCCTTTAACTCTTGAATATAAACACAGAAACGCGAGCTTGTTCAAACGATTTCCTCTCTTTCTCTTGCTCTCCGCTATCACAAGAATGCAGTTTAAAGTGAGTGCATTGCGCTTTTCCTGGCACGCTGACCGGGTGCGTACCGAAATAGTAAGAGTACATCACAAATGCCCCACGAGCGCTCGCTCGATCTTTCCTTACGCACCCCGGACGTTGAAAATATCAGCAAAAAACAACAAAACCCGAAGAAAAAAACAAAAAAGCATGACGTTGGGATAAAAATTTTTTTTGTATCAACCCGATAAGAAATGTTGATCCTGGAGCCTGAAGACTGATCAGGCCGCTATTAAGCTGCGCTCCGTAATACCGGCACGTCCGATCAGTGCCGTAATACGGTACGTCTGATCAGTGCCGAATGTTCCCCGAACGAGCGGAAACTTAGTCCGGGCACGAGTAGGCACCCTGAACAGGCCGATGTACGGTAGCCTGTATGTCGCCGTAATTTGGCGTCTGTAGACGTAGTTGGCGAATCAAGATTTTGAGGTTAGGTTTCATTGACGTCTGCGATATAAACCGCATGAATTCGAATAATCTACATTCTGCGAGCAGGTAATAAATATGGGCTAATTGTTTATATACAAACGAACTGAAGCGATATTATTTAATAATACATCATTCAAACTATTCTTAATGGCCGAACTTAAAATGACTGATTTATATATATATATATATATATATATATATATATATATATATATTGTAATTAATACATATACAATAAAATGTATATACATATAAAAAATATATACATTGTAATTTCGACCAAAATAGTAAATTCACTTTTATTCTGATTTATATATATATATATATGTATGTATATGAATTTACTATTTTGGTCGAAATTACATTCGTGTGAGTTGTTTTCACAGCCTAAGGGCCTTTGCACACGGCATATTTTCTACGCGCAGACGACGCGATACAAACGCATTACGCACATGATGCACACGCTTTTTGGACTGTAAAACGCATATAGATCAAGTGTGTATCGCGTGTTCATCGCGTAGAAACTACACCGTGTGCAAAGGCCCTAAAAGGGCAAAACAAATTCAGCGGTAAAAATATAATTATTGTTGCATTGCAACGATGCAACTTTGAACATCGTACATAAAATTATTGACCATTTGCAGAATAGAATTAGACTGATAAAGATAGGAAAGAAAATAAGAAAGTTTACACGAGTGTTAGGATGGCCAAATCGGCAGCGCGCTCAGCTCAAGAATAAAAAGGCATAGGTTCAATCCCGAGGGTAGGTAAAAACTTTAACCAGGCAGAATACGTATTTTAATTCAATTATCATATAGGCAGGAACATAAATAAGGTATATGGAAACAAAAAAATTAAAGAATTTTTTTATTCATAATTTTTGGATTGTTTTTATTTGTCATTTCAGGCATAGATACGGCAGCCGGATCAGGGCCTGCAAAGGTATACTGATCAGGTTCGTAACCGGCATCAGCATCAGGGCTGGGTGCAAAAAAGGTTTCACGACTGTTCAAGCTCTGATACGGCGGCCTGTAAAGTGCCGTTGTACGGAATACGGCATGCCAGATACGGCCCTGGTCTGCCCCGTGGCAAAATTTCTAGTCGGGTCATTTTTCATTTCTGTGCGTTTGTACCCATCCAAAGCCTTTTTTTTACAAATTGAGGTCTCAAATTTCCAATAAGAATACGTAAAAACGTTCGGGTGATGTTCAGGACCGAAAAATTCTAACAATTAAAAATAATTGATGTTCGTTGCGTTACAACTATGCAAGCTTCAACATCATCAAAAAGGAGAGCAACGAATTTTGGCGATCCGTCGTGAAAAAGAATTACGGTCGAAAAATTGAGCGCGAATATTTCGCGTTCCGGAGTTGGAAAAAAAAGGTAATCGAGGTGGGAGGAGGAGGAGAACGCGGGTGGATTTTTTTTTGCTCGGCGAGAGGCGGATAACGGGGCGTCTACCATAAATCTTCCAGAAGATTCCTCTGCATCGTCTGCGTTACCTCTGCCCCGCTTCCCCTCCCTCGTCCTCTTGCACTATCTTGTTCTCTCTCCGGTTCCTACTTCTTCGTCGTTGTTTTCCTCATATTTCTCCCTTTCGCTCTCAGGCAACGTACGCCACACGGAGGTGCCTACTATAGCAGCCTAGCACCGGCAGAAAAGGGTCTAGGTCTGGCCCTCGAGTTACTGCGGGCGATTTGTCTCGATCAGAGAAGATTCGAGAGAGCCTCCTCCGCATCATACTTTTCCTCTGAGGCAGATACGCCCCTCAGTTATTTTTTTTTGTTTCTTTCTTTCACACAACTGAACAATATTATTATAACAATAGTGAAAGAGTAATAACAAAATGCAACAAAGACACGAATGACGATGAGAAGAACAAAGATGATCATGATGATCAATCTGGCGATCGGAAAATTCGCGTTTTCTATCTCTTTATTAGACTGAGTTTTTAAGGGATCTTCTCACTTTAGATGCTGAAAAAGGCTATTTTCCTGAATTTTTTTGATAGTTTTATATTATAGATATCAAAAACGTAAATATCAAATTATATTATGTAATATTATAGATATCAGAAACGTAAAGATATCAAAAACGTAAAGAAAAACACCTTTTATTTCCATCGCTGACCTTGGAAAACCTTCATTGGCCGGACCGAAGCCGAATTCTCAACGATTAACTTGTCATCTACACGGCCGCACACCTCTTTGATTCAATTTATATTATAGATATTGATATAAAAGTTGTTACACTTAATAAATATACTTTCGAAATACATTTAAACATTTATTTTATTTTTTTAAGTCACTATTTATAGATAAAAAAGGTAGTTAAAAAAATGTCCTAAAAAAATGATAGGTCTGCGCTGTTGAAATCTCGGGGATGGATCATCCGAAACAAACAAAATCAAACGGTTTTAGATTCAGTATGTTAACGGCTATAGCGCACATCATACGATTTTTGATATATGCAAAAATTACAATATGGCGAACATTAAAAAAAATACGTTTTTTCACCGTTTTTGGCAAAAATTAGTAAATATCAAAATTTATAAAAAAAATCCTTGATATGCGGTATAGATATAGTTGTAAAGAATATATGGTTAAAATCTCATAAGGATCGGATCAGTAGTTTCGAAAATGTTATCAACAAGCTGTTTAAAGTTTGTTTAGATTACATAAATACGTACAATTTTTTTTAAATGTATTTCGAAGGTGTATTTATTAAGTGTAACAACTTTTATATCAATATCTGTAATATAAACTTATAAAAAAATTCATGAAATTGGCCTTTTTTAGCGTCATTCGTTTTTTTAAATACTAAAGTACGGATTAAAATGTTATTTTTAAAAAGTGCTTCCTGAAAGTGTCACAACTTGTTTTTATTTGTCAGATCTGTTCAGTGGTTTCTTTTTTGCTAAGTGTGGCATACGATCCGTCAGGAAATTTTACCTAAACACTTGAATTGTGGAGGCCCCTCTTGTGGATGCCACTATGACCCTCCAAATCCGGCCCTGCATACGGAAAATCCGTATTTTTCGACTCGTTACACTATGATGATCCCTTAAGGGGAGGTTCTGCCTTGTTGGGCCAAAACACGTTCGTTTTTTCACCAATTTTTTATGCGAAAAGTGTTAACTATAGAATGTTGATATTTGGTATGTTGACTAAGCGGTCGTTGTTGAACATCGCAATATTTTTCAAACTTTGACAAAACACGGTGATGGGAGTGGGAGGAGCCACGTGTGTCGGCGCGCGGGCGATGACATTCTTCGCTGGCGGCAGTCCTAAGTCCCGGACAGGTGATCTGAAGGAAAAAAATCAAACGTATTTTTACTTTGTACAATATTGTGTATAAGTTGACCAAGAATCAAGAAAAATTGAAAAACAAAAAAATAGTGAGCAACAAACTGCGAAAGTTTTTGGGAAAAAAAACAAACTTCCTTCCGATCGCTCACAATATTTTTATTTTTCAATTTTTCTTCTCGATTCTAGGTCAACTTATACACAATATTGTACAAAGTAAAAATATGTTTGATTTTTTTGCTTCAGATCACCTGTCCGGGGCTTAGGATTTCCGCAAGCGAAGAATGTCATCGCCCGCGCACCGACATACGAGGGTGGGGTGAAAAGTTTCCGGCCTGACCAAGAAAAACGATGTTTAAAAAATTTTTTTTGCTTTATTTTTCAACATAATCTCCATCAACACTCATACATTTCTCATAACGGTGTTCTAATTTAGTTATACCAGTTTTAAACGTAGATTCGTCAAGCTCCTCAAAATATCGATTTACAGCTTCGATAACTTCTTGGTTGCTCTTAAATCTTTTTTCGCCAAGCCATTTTTTGAAGTTAGGAAACAGGTACTAGTCGCTGGGGGCTAAGTCTGGAGAGTAGGGAGGATGCGGCATCAATTCAAACTTCAATTCGTGGATTTTGGACATGGCAACAATCGACGAATGCGCTGGTGCGTTATCGTGATGAAACAAAACTTTTTTCTTCGCCAAATGAGGTCGTTTAATTTGCACCTCGTGCTTCAAACGTTGCAATAACTCTGCGTAGTATTGACCAGTGATAGTCTTACCCTTTTCAAGGTAATCAATGTATATAATTCCTCTCGCATCCCAAAAAACAGTAGCCATAACCTTGTTTGCCGATAAAATTGTTTTTGCCTTCTTTGGGGTTGGTTCCCCTTTTCCAACCCACTGTTTTGACTGTTCTTTATTTTCAGGAGTGTAGTGGTGGACCCATGTCTCATCAACAGTTATGAATCGACGCAAAAATTCGTTTGGATTACGCCTATACAGCGCCAAATTGTAGGTAGAAATGGTTTTTCGAAGCAGTTTTTGGTCGAGCGTTAGCAAACGCGGCACCCACCTTGCACACAGCTTTTCCATGTTCAAATGGTTGTGCAAAATATTTCGCACACGTTCAGCTGACATCCTACAGGTCTCAGCTATCTCATGCACTTTCAACCTGCGGTCTTCCAACACTATTTTATGGATTTTTTCAATCATCTCTGAAGTTGTGACTTCAACGGGCCGTCCTGAGCGAGGATCGTCAGAGGTACTCACACGACCCATTTTAAATTCAGAAACCCACTGCTTAATAGTTGAATATGATGGGGAGGAGTCTCCTAGTGCTGAATCCATCTCTTCTTTTATTTGTTTTGGTGTAAAACCTTTCAAATGGAAGTATTTGATGACAGCATGTTTTTCCAATTTTTCCATTTTCACGAAAACAACGGAAGCGTCTCGCGCAATGTGCTCTCAAACGCAAACTAGCGTAGCGATTGAGCTGAAACTGTACATACAAGCTCGGTAGGAATGGTACTGTAGGACGCCGCTCCAAAACTAGACCTAGTGGCACCATCTCTTGGTCAGGCCGGAAACTTTTCACCCCATCCTCGTACGTGGCTCCTCCCACTCCCACCACCATGTTTTGTCAAACAGAAAAAAAATATTTTGACGTTCAATAAAGACCGCTTAGTCAACATACCAAATATCAATATTCTATATTTAATACTTTTCGCAAAAAAAATTGGTGAAAAATCGAACATTTTTTGGCCCAGCAAGGCAGAACCTTCCCTTGAAGTGTGAACTTGCGTGAGGACGTTTGCACCATGTATTTTCTTGCACTCGCCACCTGCGACACCTCGTTAGAACGAAAAACGGTGCGATTCCGAGGAGGAGAGAATGAGGAGAATGACGATGACGAGCGATCGTAACATTTTCCCAGTGACCGTTACCTGAGAATCGGACTGTATAGCTTATCTACAAGAGAGGAAGAGCAGGAGTGCAAGAAAAAGAAGGACGAGAGAGGGGAGAGAGAGAGAGAGAGAGAGGGAGAGAGAGAGAGAGGCGGGGGAGCTCGTAAACGGGGTGCGAAATGGTCTGCGCCGATAGTTACAACTTCTATGTGGGTGGTGTCGAGCGGTGCCATCATGCGGACGCGTGTACGGGGAGTCATAAACGCGAGACGACCGCGGAAGGACATCTGGTAAGCGAGGGATATATATTTCTCTAGGCGAGCTACATCATCGTCAAATCATACGAGGGAAACGAACGGGGAAAATATCGAGTTTGCAGAAATGGAATTCCTCGATTGACGTTTTACGATCATACATCGCGAGCGGTGTTATCGATCGTATTAACCGGAACATTGGCAAATGTTCCGCCATGACAACAAAGTGTGCCGCCACTACGACAATGTAACAGATTACTTATTTCATGTGGATTAAAATTAATTTGTGACTACAACTTTTGCCTGCGATTGCGCTCGTGCGTAGGGTTGATGGACCGGTGAATGGACGGGGACCACCCGTGTAGAAATTTGAGTCGGGAAAAAGTACTGGTCCTGATCTGCCTTCCGTAGATAATATCGCAATAGGGTCGCAATGTAACGGGTCTGAGGTTAGGTCCCCCGATACGCCGTTCCCTTCCTGGGGAACTGATCAGGGGTGTACCCATGCAGAAATGTGACCGGGCATTCTCGACTTGACGTCTGGTCCAGGCCTGGCGTGCCTCGTCCGATTGACCTAACCGGGCCCTTTTGTGGAACAGACTAGGAATATCACAAAACCTTTTCCTGCGGAGAACATTGACATTTCCTGAATATTAAATCCCAACCTATTATTAAATAATACTTTTTGCGTCATCAAATATATTAATAGTTGAATGTAATAATATGATTACATTTATTGTAATTGTATACTTCGTTTTATCAGCATATTAATTTCTTCAAGAATCATCGACGTCTGACAATGCTATCATAAAGAATCAATTATGATAGTCAACGAAAATAATATGCTGATATGATGGACAATATAATTACAATACATGTAATCGCATTATCACGGTGAATTATTAATATCTATAGTATAGTACGACGCCGACTTTATTTATGTATTTTATTTTTTCATTTTTCTTGTCCTCTATATATCAACAAAAGTAATTTTGAGGTTGGTTTTATCGACATTTCCTGGTCATTTACTGCTTGTTCTCCGGTCCGTTCCCGATCAGTTCCCAAGAAAGAGAACAGCGAATCGGGACCTAACCTTAGACCCGTTACATTGCGAACCTATTCCAGGGTGGAAGGCCCGATCAGAGCCTGATATTATCTCGGGAAGGCAGATCAGGGGCAGTACTTTTTCCCGACTCAAATTTCTACACGGGTAGTTCCGAAAAGCCCATACCGCTTTTTTCTTTGAAATTTTGTATACTGATGTATTTTGCCTCGCTGAACATGAATATGATAATTTAAATTGGCGGAAATTTGACTTTCGAGGTCATAACTGGAAAAAACTGTATATTGATCTTACAAGGCACATCCCTCAGGTGACACCCTTTGATTTTGTTGAAATTTGGATATGTTATAAAGCACCGAAAAGTAAGCGATACGATTTTTTTTTATCGGCGGAAAAACGGTTTTAAGGGGTGAAACCACCCCTCGAAAAATGCCTCTCTAGGGGTAATATAGCAGTTTCACACACAAGGAGTCCACCGATTTTAATGAAACAAAAACGAAAATTTTTCTAATCCGAAGCAATGAAAAATCCACTATAGTGACATTGCAAAAAAAAAAGTAAGGGGCGAACCACCCCTATATTAAGGGGTGGTTTGACCCCTTCGTATTTTTACGAATGGATTTTTACGGTTTTTTTCGCCAAAACGGTGCTTTATCATCATAAGAATAAGTTACTATTCGATTTATAGCAAGAACATTTTTTTTTCATCAACTTTGAGCGTATATCGTAAGCCCACCTCTGGCACGGCCATAGAATACCTAAAACTTTAAACGCGTTTTTCTCGAAACAGCTTTTTTCCAATTGGCGTTACAAATAACTTCAACAATTGTCACTCGATTTACTTAAAATTTAAAAGTTACCTTCCTAATAGCATTTCGCAGAGAAATACGGAATTTCTGATTAATCGAAAACTTTTCATTTTATGAGCAGTTTTATACGAAATTTTTCACTGAAAATTCATCCAAATACCTACAACTTTTGAATAAAACAATATTTTTCAAATTCCGTACGTACTTCACTAGGTATTCTAATGTGGGTTGATGAGAATTTTTGTTTTTTGTTCTCGGTAAAAAATTGTGGATGCCTAAATGTCAAGCCGCAGAGCGCCTAAAAAAAAGAAAATATTAGTAGTCGGCCATTTTGTACATCGAAAAAATAAAAAAAATATACTTTCTTACGGCTTCTATATTCATACTAAATAGATGTGTAATTAATTTTACGAGTGAATCACTTTTTATGGGAAAAAAAATTGTTAAATTCGCACATGTTTTTATAGCCGTTACTATGGCTTAACCGTAAGCCGAAGGACCTTGGAACAATTAAAGAAAATTGATTTTCGTTGCGTTTCAACGATGCACACTTCAATATCATCACGATCGTACGACTCCTGCATCCTTGTTGATAAATGTACGACGAAAAAATGAATATTCAAGGATGTTCGTGGTCCCGTGATAGATAAATATTTTTCGACGCCAGATAGCTTTGACGATAAATCGTCAGAATTTGCTGCGTCGCAATGCCCACCTAATACAATCACCCTGTCGGGGGTGTTGCGCAAGCATATTCGCCCGTCCAAACTTTGCACCCTCCGACGGTAAAGAATAATCGCATACGCAGCCTCTCGTTGTTGTGCCCCGTTGCTCTTGTCCCTCTCTCTCTCTCTCTCCCTCCCTCCCTCCCTCTCTCTCTCTCTCTCTCTCTCTCTCTCTCTCTCTCTCTCTCTCTCTCTCTCTCTCTCTCTCTCTCTCTCTCATTCTCTCTCTCTCTCTCTGTACCGTCAGACTTTCTGTTCTCCACGCTATTACCGTGAACCTCATACATTGTGATGCAAATCGCTAGTCAATGGCGTGTTTCGCGTCACGTTAAGGATCTATGAAGCGTGAATAGAGCAGTAAGCCGAGGCGCGAGAGAAAACGACGGATAGGAGAAACGCCACCACAACGGGCGTCGTTTGAGTCTGCTACGAGATTTTTTGCACACATGCATACACATATACCTGAGTTTGCATGTGCATGCGCATCACGATGTCATTTACCTCGCCAGTCGATGTATTCTTACGAACCATTGTAGAGTCAATTCTCCGTCGTAGAAATGAAAAAGAATAATCCTCGTAATACCATGCACATTATTTCACGATAAAATCGTCACACGTTATCGTAACGAAAATCAAAAGAATCAAATGAAAATACTCCAGTTACGGTGAAAAATGTAACGTCGGAGTTTGCCTCGTTCGACGACGATTCATTCTTTTTGATTGCTCAAATTTGTCTTTAGCCAAATTAGGCTATGACAATCACTCAAACCTTTTACGGATCTTCTAACGGAGATTGAAGACCTCAATTCGCGAATAAAAGGCTACAGATGATAATAAGGATACGGAAATTAAAAAATTAGGAGTAAAAAATGTAATAAAAATGAAGGCAAATTATACGGTATTGAAGTTTGCATTGTTGGAATGCAAGGAAAAGTCTTCTTTATTTTTGTCGATTCTTTAGGTTTATTATTATCGAAACCATTTTCTCCCAAGTTTAGGATGATGGAATCCTAATAAAAATCTTGAAAAATGTTGCAATGCTTTTTGTAGCCTGAATGGGCAAAAAGAAATTGGGCAACGGCAAAGAAAGATATTTTCTTTACATCCTAACTATGCAAACTTCAATACCATCATTTGATCGTCGGAACATTTGCATCGTCGGAACGCAACAAATTTTTCTTTTCGCATTGCCCAATTTTTTTTTACATTTTTAGACTACGTATATCGATAATATATTTTTAAATATCGTTGTTAGGAATCCGTAACCTAAAACTGCAAAGAAAGAGTTCAGATAGCGAGGAAAATAAAGAAACGATAAAATAAAGGATTTTCGTTACATTCCAACGATGCAAACTTCGACACCATTGCTTTCCAACGATGCAAACTTCAATGTCATAAAAAAAATCCGTTGTAAATTGTTTCGTATAATTACATTTTCGTATATCGTTTCATTTATTTACTCATTTTTTGGAGCAAACATTGGCGAATATGTTATTGCGTGTTTTTTTTCATTGAAATGGTATGATTGATTTATTGATAACAGAGAACGAGAAAGGCCGAATAATCCGGAAAATAGTGAATATGCGAAGTAAAAAAAAAGTGGGTTGATGTTGTGCTGTTTTTTGTTATATACAATTTGACAAGAGACCAGAGGACTTGTTCCGGATGAGCGCCTCGTCTGGTTTGGTAAACTTTCACGGTCAGTCGATCCGATCGGAAAAAGAAACGAGATGCACGTTTTCGTACAATGATTTTGTCCCGTGAGAGAGAGGAGGCGAGAGAGAGAGAGAGAGAGAGAGAGAGAGAGAGAGAGAGAGAGAGAGAGAGAAAGGGAGAGAGAGAGAGAGAGAGCAGCGCGGAAAGCCTTGTCTAGACAGTCTCGGACTGCTCTTTTTCTAACGCGTCTCGTAAGGAAGCACGAGTATAGATAAGAAAGCAAATGAGAAACATGTGCGCGGACAAAATCATTGGGCGGAAAACCTAAGTGAATTATTTTTCTCGGTAAACTGAATGGCGCAAAGACTCCCGTAGTGTTTTCGAGAGATCAAAAATATAATTCTCTCCTCTCGCCGACTCACTGACACACAAAAAATGGACTCTTTATTCTCTAGTGTGTTCAGTTCTCAGCATCACGGAATGCAGCGTAGATTAATTTTATATATATATATATATATCTATATCTCAGACAAATCCACACGCGCTATACCTACAGACAATATTCATGTTCTGGAAATATCGTATACTGACAATCGCATAGCCTCAGAGGAACCCCTAGCTTTTACATTCTTACCCTTCGCGGCTTCAATGGGAAAATCCGCGAAGGAACCCTTGGCGACCAGATGTCGTATTACTAAATAGTTTTACTATTGGAAAATCCGCGGCACGGCGTCTGGCGACCAAGTGTTGGATTGCTAGATCGCTTTATTGTCGAAAAATCCAAGGTACGGCGTCTGGCGACCAAATGTTTTATGACGGATTGACCGTCAGGGTTTTTTTTTGCGCGAACCTCCGAGTGAGCACTGCATCCCAACGCTTCGTGCTTACCTGCGGGGGACGCGACCCCTTTCAGCCAATGAATATTTGCAAAATCTCGTAATGTAAGGGTCAACCAATGAGGAATGCGTGATACAAACTCTCGAAGCCATCTTTACCTCCCTCCAACGAGAGAGCTAAAAGTTCGAGAGTTTGCATTTTCTATATAGTTCAAATCAGTCTTAACTCAACAAGCGCGACAGACACAACTAGCTGCTCGCCTACAAAACCTTTTAACTTCGACTCGTGAACTTCGACACGGACAAGAACTCATCTTGATCCCTGACTCGAACGAACACATCACACGATCCAAATTACTAATTATTTTGTACAACCGTTTGTCATCAGCAATAGTTTTTGTTTTCTTCTTGTTATTAAAGTATATAGTGAATTAAAAAGAAAGTGTAAATCCCAATCTTAATTCATTTTTTCCCATCGTTCCTCTCGGGTCAACTTCGTCGTCAGGAACAGTTTCGGGAGATGAAATCGACGTACCGACAGGTATAACTGGGACTTACAACCCCAGCAAGCGCCTCGCAAAAATATCGTGAGCTCCCGCGTCGGTTACCCCGAACATAGTGGTAATTTTTTTCATTAAACAAAATTTAACCCTCAATACATTTTATTCAATTTTAGAGTATGTGACGATAAAATATGATATGAAATTTTATATTTAATATAACTTCTCATACCCATCTCGCTTTGTCACTTTCCAAAGGTTAATGTAATCGAGGATGATTTCAAGGTACGACTTTTGGACGAAAGACGACTATTGTTCAAAAATGAATACGGTAATCCGGTTCCGGTTGGCCGCAAATTAAGATGGTCTTTAGGAATTAATTTTTAAAAAATATATTTTATTGCAAAATGTAGCCATTTTTCTAGAAAAATCAATTTCTTTGTTCCAAAGGGTCCCAGTTCATCAATTTTCAACATTTCTCGCTTTTTCTTGGTTCATATTATGCGTATGAGTGTTAATGAATAAAAAACTTCGTTCGGTACTTTCAGATTAATCCCGCCGACGCTACGTGTCAAGACCGTGCCATACCTCCGCAATTTTTAAACATTAATGAAAAAAAAACAACCATGAACCAGCCAAAAGTAATGATAAATCATACCCTAAGTATAAAAAATGCTGAAGAAATCTTTACTTAAAAAAAGCGTGAGAAGCAGCAATTTTTTCCTCGCCTAAAGGTGTCTCCCCTCTTAATCGCGACAGCGTCTGAAATTTCTCGTACGTCACGTACATTTGTATATATTGCATGCCTTTTTTCTTACGATTTGGTGAAAAAAAAGCATCTGTGTGCAGAAAAGTCGTCGATCGGGTTGAGAGACCCTGGCTCTCTTCACGCTCTCGACTTCGCGAGAGCATTTCAGCTCATGCGGAGTCGCCTGATGGTTTTGCACTGCAAGGGAGAGGGCGAGAGAGAGAGAGAGAGAGAGGGAGAGAGAGAGAGAGAGAGAGAGGGAGGGAGGGAGGGAGGGAGGGAGGGAGGGAGGGAGAGAGAGAGAGACAGAGAGAGAGAGAGAGCGTGCAAATATTACCCACCATCGGGAGTGGCAGTATAAAACGGGCTGCTTGACACAAACGAGTCTCCTTCTCTCTCTTTTCCTGGTCTCTGGAACAGCTGGCAACCCGTTATCCAAGCCCTTTTTTATTTTCTAGGATCACGTGGCACACTTTCTTCTTAAGGCTTTTGCGACGTTTTTTTTTATCCCTCCATTCAACCAGTTCGTTCTTCCGTAAGATTAAATCAATTGAAAATTCGTGCCGGAAATAAAATAAACCCCAGCGATTTTGTTCCTCAGACTTCGACGTTTAAGGAGGTACGGTGATGACCACGCTAGTAAACTAAGAGTCTATTTTTCGCCATAATACCGCTACGTTTTAGACATATGTGTGTGGCCTATATTTCGAGAAATATTTTTTAAGTATTGAATTTCAAGCTACATATTATTTTTATAATATGAAAACAAACGTAATAATCTACTACTCGACTTCAGTAGTACGCCATATCGTCGACGTTTAGCATCGTTGCATTTTCGATAGCTGTCATCGGTCCCACGCGCTCGGCTTATTATTTTTGGTAGCCGGTAAACATGGAGAATGAAAATAAGTACTGTAGAAGTTTATCAAGAGAGTAACAGGATTGTACCTGAAGTCCAGTTTAGAGACAAAGGTAGATTCTGTCCGACAAGAATTAGAGAGTGAAAAGATGATATTGCGAATGCAAATGAAAAACGTCGCGTTGACGTTAACCTCAATATCCAATGTCCAATCTGTCCGAAGTCAAAACATATTTCATCGATTGTTATGTTATTTTTCTCTTTCCTAATTTTCACAATATTTGCAGATATAAAAACGAACGTTTATTTTATATGACGGTTTTTCCATGCTGAATTTACATATAAATGCGTTGTATGCATGTCGCCGGAAAGATTGAGATGCCTTAGCTATACATAAAAGAACTTTGAGTAAATATCGACGAAAGGCCTTTTATAATCGATTAAAAAACGTACGGCTTCACACAACCATATTTTTAATTCGCGTTGAAAATATCCGATAGAAGAATCAAATTTGCGCGGGTATCCGGCGTTGCCACACTTCGAGCAAGATGGCTGCGGTTACGTCACGAGACGTCTCTCTCGCCGAATACTTCGGTTTTTCGCGACTTTATTTCTAAATTTATTGCTTATTTCTGCGGTGAGCTTTCCAATTCAAGTTGCCTTATTGATCACAACGAACCAACGAACGCAACCGTCAGTTTTTTTTACGCGTGTCTTGGCTCCAAGTAGCACAAAAAAATCGATATATGAGAGGACAGGCACATTTTGTCGTCTACGTGTGACTAATTGACCAACTTTAACAATTAATAACTCGGAAACTGTACGGTAAATCTCGCGGAAACTCCGCATACGCATGGACAAAGCTCTCGACAATGTTATTTAAAAAAATCGGGCTTTTATCTTGGACTCGCTCCAATCACCGTACCTCCTTAAGTAATATTATCCAGACTCGTTAAAAAAGATAGCAAAACCGGAAATCGAGGATATCATAGTTATCGATATCGCGATATGTTTAAGGGAAGACGCGAAAAGTATCAAGATAATTTGAAAAATAGAAAAATAGTGAGCAAAAAACACACTCCCTTCCTATCGCGCACTATTTTTTATTTTTCAATTTTTCTTCTTGATTCTAGGTCAACTTATACACAATATTGTACAAAGTAAAAATATGTTTGATTTTTTTTGCTTCAGATCACCTCTCCGGGAATTAGGACTTCCGCAAGCGAAGAATGTCGTCGCCCGCGCACTGACATACGTGGCTCCTCCCACTCCCACCGCCACGTTTCGTCAAACTATAACAAATATTTTGATGTTCAATAAAGACCGCTTAGTCAACATTCTATATTTAATATTTTTCGCATTCAAAGTTGGTGAAAAATCGAACATTTTTTGGGACAACAGGGCAGAACCTTCCCTTAAGGGGTTAGACTACCGAAAAATGACAAGCACTCGTTCGTCGCGTGAGGCAACTCAAATTGAAAAGGAAGGTCTAACATGTGGTGCAGAAATCGTAGATTGATGGTAACCTTATGATTACACCGATACAATTACTAGGCAAACTTTAAGGGAGGACACCACTGTAACTGCCCATTTTCCACCGTTTGCATCGGAATTTTTTTGAGCTAGTACGAGCGTGCGCTCTTGATTTCTATAGATTTTATACAAATTTTAACCAAACATTGTTCATATTATTATGCATGTTTGAGTGAAATTTCAGAACAGTCGACTATTTAGATTGGGGGATAATCGATTTTAAAATTGCAACTTTTAACACTGCAGGGTCTGCATTGAAATTTAGATAGGATCATTTTCCGTAAAAAATATGTCTGCCCTATAATAAGCCTGCGTGTGTACACTGGGTTTTTGAAGGAACGGTGGAAATTTGAAACTCAAATTTCCCTCACATGAATAGAAGGCGAGCTTCTGCTTAACCCCCCCCTCGCTCTAAAAAATCTTAGTAGTAGTGGGGAGTAAAGGCCCAAGGGTAGCCCGAGTCTGGCAGTTTACTTGCCAGTGCGAGTCATGTCCGTTCCCTAAAAGGGTCAGTGTACACACGGCGTCGGTATTTTCGGAGGTAAGTGAATGGAGTTTTTTTTGCTTTTCTCTTAGTTTTTCAGTTTTTTCATGGCTAAAATACATGTTTTATGCAACTTGATGCTGTTTCGGCTATTTTTTACGGACTTTTATCTCAAAAACAAAACTTTTTTTGTATTTTTGGCTTATAAGTCTACTATTTTTCCCTTTTTTTATAGAAAATAATATTTTGCTATATTATTTATTGCTTCCTTCATTGTTTTGCTTTATCGGTCTTTTTTATTAGTTCATGCTTTTTACTGAAATAAGTTTTTTTGTTTTAACAGTTTTTGAGGATGAGTGAAAGAAGTGCATCTCAGGTTATGTACAATTTACGCGGCTGTCGCCCTGACGTGTTTCACGATGAAGAAAGTTCAAATGAAGTCGATGGAGAAGAAGTTCATGAAGAAAACAAAAAAAACCATGTATTTTTGTGCATCGTGCGAAACGCCGGCTTACCATGATCATCGAACGGCAGTGTTGCCACAATTGCGCACTGTAAATTTTGTTTTCACTAATTATTATTAATATCTCATAATTTTTTATTTGCAACAATTAAAACTCATTTTGTGCCAAATAATTGCCGTTCCGTTCATTATGACATGCCTGAATCCGTAAAATATTTCCCACTTTCAGGTGCTTAAATAATTAAACTTTCAGGAGCCCACGCCGAAGACACTGTATTCTTTCGAAAGTTCATAGTCTAAGCTACAAACGCCTATAACCGTTCTTTCTTTAATGTTTGTTTAGCGTAGAGTTACGATTTTTTTTAACAAAATTGCGTTTGTTCCGCTTTTTCGACTATTCTTCAATTTTTGTTAACTACGATTTTAAACTTTTGATCTTGGCAACTTTTGGGCCATGTAGTAGACACTTAAAAAAGTGACTTAGAATTTTTTCAGATTTTTTGAAAGCCTCGGAAACTTCGAAAACCCGACGTTCCTCAAAAGACCCAGTTTACACACCGTGTTTCGAAAAATATAGTGTACACACGCAGGGATAAGAAGACATACACACCGCATCGTTCCACGATTCAGCAGCACAAATTTTTATTTGGAAGTCATTTTTAATCGAACATAGTTTTAAATTAGTTACGAATGAACGAACACTTTTATTTGTTAATTAAGATAACATAATCAATATAAAATATTAATATTTATATTGCAAATATTTTTTATGTTAAAAGTTTTTAACTTTAGGAACACGATAATTTCTTTTTTTTCGTAACAGTGAACAATACTGTTCCGCGGTGTCGCCATATGTCTTCCAATTATAAGGGACAAATATTTTTTACGATGAATTACTCTGTCTTTACGGAATGTTCTTAGCAAAACTGAATAGTGAAGGCAATCCAAACATTTTTCACTCGTCCCTAACTAGTTTGCTATCGGAAAATGATTTTTTTTCAAAATTTATTAACACAATAGAATGCTACGCCGCATTATGTGACACGACTTTCGGTCAATGCAAACCTTGCAGTGTTAAAAGTTGCAATTTGAAAACCCATTATCTCCCAATCTAAATAATCGACTGTTCTGAAATTTCACTCAAACATGCATAATAATATGAATAATGTCTAATCAATATTTTTTACAATTTTCAATTAGTCGAATTAAGCGCTCGTACTCGACTGTTAAAGCAATCTAAGAAGGCCACAGATAAAATTTCAAGTCATTTGGACAAAAATTGTTCGAGTTCTGCTGCGTGCCGATTTCAAAAACATGGTTTTACAATCAAACGGTGTACACCATTTTTCGATATCTAATGAACGGATTGACTTGAAATTAAGTACAATTATTCAGTGGAAAAGTAGTTTAGTCTTGACCGACGTTTTTCTACTCAACATATTTTTTCATCAGTTATGAACAATAAGGTCATTGTTCCTCGAAAAATGAGACAAAATGCAAACATTTTTTTGCTAATTAAAATGGGATGAACGAAAAAAAACCTCGGTCAAGTCTTAGCCAGTATTATCCATTTTAAGAAAGAAAAAAAACGAGTTTTGGCCAAAATCAAATATACCGTTGAGCCCCTCACGTTCAACGGTCCTTCACGGGATTGTTTATGACTTCTTTAATTATCAATATTTTGTTATGAACCTTAGTACACAACTTAGTTAATGTACATACAAATAAATCTCTAAACAATTTTTCAATTATCATACTCATCCCTTCGAAACTAATTTTTCTCAATAAGCCTTATTTCCGGTTCCTCGCGGTAGCCTAACCCCTTAATAATTCAGGTGATCCGTGGTCTAGTCTGTATGAAAGGGCCTCTGTAATAGCGTATGCAAAAGGATTTTTTTTATTTCCAACGAACGATGCGGCGGACTAATCATTCGTAATATAACAGCGGGCAACGAACGGGCTCTCCTTCATTATCATTGCTTTGATTTATCGTTAAATCACTGCATCGCATCATTGTCAAAGGCTCAGCATTGCTGCGTCATTGAACCACTGCGTAATAAGCCGGAAGCTCGTCATCCCCGTTGACGTGATGTTGAAGTTTGCATCGTTGGAACGCAAAGAAAATCAATTCTTTTTAATTGTTCGAATTTATGTTTGGCTGTAAAAATCACTCCAACATTTTTACGTATTCTTATTAGACATTTAGATAATCATAACAATAAAGAAATGGAAAATGAAAAACAAGAAACAAAAAAATTGTTGCATTCAAACGTTGCAAACTTCAACGTCATCCATTGAGATGACAACAGCAAAATATTTGCCACGAGCCACTTCCAAAAACGACCAAACAGTCAAATCCTGACTAGTCATTTAAACAATACTACCAACATAATGAAATTGTCGACCAATAACCGGAAAATCATTGCAAAAGCAATCATACCGACATCCCAACTAATAATTAGATAATTTTCATTATATCGTTAAGGGGTCTTCTTTAGAAGCTAAAAAGGCTATTTTCATGATTTTTTTGATAGGTTTATTTTATAGATATTGATATAAAAGTTGTTACACTTAATAAATACACTTTCGAAATTCATTAGAAATTTTCTTTATTTATTAAAGCCACTATTTATAGACGAAAATGGCAGTTAAAAAAATGTCCTAAAAAATTGTAGGTCTGCGCTGTTGATGAAATCTCGGAGATGGATCATCCAAAACAAAAAAATCAAACGGTTTTAGATTTAGTATCTTAATGGCTGCAACGCATTTCATACGATTTTTGATATATGCAAAAATAACAAAATGGCGGATATTTTTCGAAAAAAACGTGTTTTTTCACCGTTTTTGGCAAAAAATAGTAAATATTAAAATTTAAATAAATCCTTGATACACGCTATAGCTATAGTTGTAAAGAATATATGATTAGTATTTCATAAGAATCGGTCCGGTAATTTCGAAGATTTTATCAACAAGCCGTCGAAACACGTTGTTTCGAGATGAACGCGTTGCAAGTTTGTTTGGGTTACATAAATACATAATTTTTAAAAACAATGTATTTCGAAAGTGTATTTTTAAGGGGTTAGGCCACAGTAACGGATATGAAATCTAGTGCGAATTTAACCATTTTTTTCGCGTGAAAAAGTGATTCACTCATAAAATTAATTACACATCTATTTAGTATAAATATTAAGCGGTGAGAATTTTTTTTTCAATTTACAAAATGGCCGACTACTAATATTTTCTTTTATCTTTTTTTTATGCGCTCCGTGGCCTGACATTTAGCATCCACAATTTTTTACCTAGAACAAAAAACAAAAATTCTCGTCAATCTACATTAGAATACCTAGAGAAGTACGTACGGAATTTAAAAAATATTGTTTTATTCAAAAGTTGTAAGTATTTGAATTTAAGAAATGAATTTTCAGTGAAAAATTTCGTTATAACTGCTCATAAAATGAAAAGTTTTCGATTAATCAGAAATTCCGTACGTACTTCTCTGCGAAATGCAATTAGGAACATAACTTTTACATTTGAAGTAAATCGAGTGAAAATTGTTGAAGTTATTTACCACGCCATATGGAAAAAAGCTGTTTCGAGAAGTTGCGAGTAGTCGGTCATTTTGCACATCGAAAAAAAAGTATATATTTTTTTCTAACAGCTTGATATTCATACTAAATAGATGTGTAATAAATTTTACGAGTGAATCACTTTTTCATACGAAAAAAATGTTAAATTCGCACATGATTTTATACCCGTTACTGTGGCCTAACCCCTTAAGCGAAACAACTTTTATATCAATATCTATAATATGAACCTATCAAAAAAATTCATGAAAATAGCCTTTTTAGCGTCGAAAGTGAGAAGACCCCTTAAACGATGCCTCCGATATAAAATCAACACCCTCTTCAAATTTCACGTAACTACCTTTAGCGGTTTAGGCTGGGCGATGATGAATTAGTCAGTCAGTCAGGACTCCGCCTTTTATACATATAGATAGAAATTAATTATTTTCGACTGCTTTTCCTCATTTATCGCCCGAAACAGACGAAAAAAACGTTTAAAAACGTGGTTACAGTGCCGACTTCCGCGTGTATTACACATCCGGTCATTCGTTCTTCTCGTTCCTCTCTAAATGTCACGTACATATAACTCGGTGTATGATCGTGTCTCGTTTCGTATTTTATAACGAGTCGTTAATTCGGGAGCCGTTGGGCGTTATTGCACGAGCCATCCGGACGACGAGTATGCGTGTGTGTTGGAGAATCGTAGCTTAGTGCGTGTTCCACAGACGCGAATTACTGTTGCACACATGCAGAAAGGGAGGAAGAGCAAGGGGGCGATGACATGGGGGGGGGGGGGGGGGGGTTAAGAGAGGGGGGGACGGATGCAATGAACGAAGCCATATTGCAAGCCGGTTATAAAGCCTCTCTCCGGTCAATCGGTGTGCGCGCTTTTGCTCGAGGGGCCCGAATTTCAATAGCACCCGATAGCTATATGTCCCATTTGTAATACGGATACGTAAATGTATGAATCCATATATACACTCACGTCCATACTCATATGGAGTATTTCGGAGCGGAACGTCCGTGGCCTCAAGCTCTTGGATCGCGTCCACGAGTTTCTATTAAGGCGGTCATCACGTGTGACATGGCCAAAAAAAATTGAATTTTTTTTTGTTCCACAAATTACAAAAAGTATTTGCGTGCTATATGGACCCGGCGTAGCAGGCTCATGGTGAGTAAATATTTTCTCTGTGTAAATCGTACTTGAACTTTTAAACGCGTTTTTCTCAAATGTGTGTTTTTTTTTCAAATTGGCTTCCAAGATATTTCAAAAACCGTTGAACGAATTTCGCTCAAATTTTTGTAGTATAGTCGGCACGAGTACAGTTCTAACCCGAACTAGAATATTTCTGATAGCTGCCATAGTTTTTTTAAGCTGAAAAAGTCGAAGAAAATGACCAAACTTGGAACTTAAGGTAGAACGAGGACGCGCTCTTGATTTCTACAGTTTCTCCAAATTTTAACCAGACATTGTTCATGTTTCAGTGAAACTTCAGAACAGTCGACTATTTTAATTGGAAGATAATCAGTTTTTAATAGCTCCCCCCCCCCCCCCCCCCCACTCTAGTACAACACAGTGGCAGTGGAGTGGGGGTAGCATTAGTTTCGTGTGACATCCAGATAACTCAGGCCCCTATACCCAGCCTACCTCAACAAACATATACAGTTTCAAACCATTTTTAATGCTAAAATCATGAAAATGGGCCGTCTTTTCCTCGCTTTAAGGTAACTCACCCCTTAAAAGAAATCAGTTATTAGTTTTTCCCTCCAGATTAACTTTCCTAACGGTCGAATCCGCTCCGATATTC